>JAWMRC010000110.1:113629779-113650303 GCA_035584755.1 Thripadectes ignobilis | reverse complement strand
CTCTGGCACTGGGAAGCCATTCCCTGTGTCCTGTCCCTCCATCCCTTGGCCCCAGTCCCTCTCCAGCTCTCCTGGAAGCCCTTTAGGCTCTGGAAGGTGTCCCAGAGAGTTCCCTTTCAGTTTAACCATGCCCATCTTGGCCCAGCTGCTCACTGGGCAGGAATAGGTTCATTCTACAGCAGTTCCTTCAGAGCTCTTCACTTCCACAGCTCTCCCTTCCTTCCTTTAGAGCTTTTTAGGTCACAATCCTCTTTCTCCAGGTGCTTGGAGAAAATAACTGCTCTTGAGATGAGGGAATGTGTCTGAATCCATTGAATATATATGATAAAGTTTGCAAAGGGTGATGTGGAAAAGGGAGGCACTTCAATTTGGGGATGGATTTCTGTATTTGGAAGGGCAGGATGGTTTGGTTTATTCATCCCCAGGGATGGAACAGGCAGTTTGCACTGGGACTGTGGGAGGCCCCCTGACACTCAGGGTCTCCTTGTAGGTGACACACTGGTCCCTTCTGGCCTTAATTGTCAATGGGTGACTCCAGAGAGGTGGTGGATGTGTCTTTGGCCTTTGTACCTTGTTCATGGCATGGAATAATTCAAAGATGGGAGTTCTGGAGGGGTTCTGTGCAGCAGGAACTGTCCATCATGTTGTGCCTTATGTCTGTAACCCCAGCTCCACTTCCATACCACAAATACCTTCTCCCCTTGCCCAGAAACCTCCAACATGAACAAAATGGGATCAGTCATGACCATTTATTGTGTTGCAGCTGCAGTGCCTCAAGCAACTGGTTTCCACAGGTCCTTTCAGCAGTTTCCAGAGTGCTTCAAAACACCTCAGAGCCAGCACAAGTCCTCTTGCTGAGCTGATGTCTCCTTCATTCCCTTCCTGGAGCCCCTGTCTCCTTGAAGGAATTCCAGTGGAGGGTTCTGGGCTCTCCTTCCTCCAACAGCTCTCCTCCTGAAATTCTTGGTGCTGAATTTGGCACCTCTTATTGTCCCAAACTTCTTCCAGAGGTGATTTCTTTCATCTCTCATCCAAGCTCCTCCACACCCTGGTCATCCTGTTTTTCCTGGGTTTCCCATACTGAAGTGTACCTGTTCTTACAGTCCCCAAATACTTTGATTTTCAGTTTCCACCCTAATAAAAAGCAGGCCAGCTTAGATTTGATCCAGCCCTATGAAACCTTCCAGACTTTCTGCTCCAGGGTTTTCCCAGCATGGATAACCCCCAGCCCTCCTCCCTTCCCTCGCTGCAACATAGATACCTAGGTTAGAAAATCAGGGGAATCGTAACTTTTAAGTACAAATTTTGTTATTTTTGGACTTTCTGCTTTTCCCTGGACAGAAGTGAAGGTGATTCCCACCAGGCTGGTGTGAGGTTTGGCTCAGGTTTGCCTGTTTTCTTCACCTCTTCATTCACCAAATGACTCGTGCCGTTCTCATTTTGTCCCTCCCTGTTTTCTCGCTCACGGAATCCCAGGATGGTTTGGGTTGGAAGGGACCTTAAAACCCATCCCATTGGGCAGGGACACCTCCCACTCTCCCAGGTTGCTCCTCCAGCCTGGCCTTTTTTGTTCCCTTTTATTTTGTCTGGCTTGCCCTTGGTGCTGGAACCTGGTTGAAGTGGGCAGTGGATTTTCCTGGCTCAGGTGCTTTAGGTGGGAGGGTTTGGGGTGGGGTGCCTGGAATTGCACAGCTTTCCCAGGACTGTCCTGGTGGTGGTTCCCTTTGTCACTTTGTTCATCCAAGGTTTGGGATCTCCTTTTGCAGCCAGAGTTGCTTCTTTTTATTGTTGTTACTTTAGATTTGGAGATAGTTGGAAAAACTTGAAGTTATTTTTCCAAAGGAAAAATGAGTGAAAACCAGAGTTTGGATTTTGAGCTTTCCCATCTTTCAGTGTCATCCACTGAATTTTCTCTTTCTTTCTTTCTTTGGATTCTGTGTAAATTTGGGTGTTTTCTTGAGGCTTGTGCTGAACTGAAGCTGGGTACTGCTTTTTAGTTGCTGTGGGACCAGAGTCCTCTCTGGTCTTTCCTGAGGGGCAGATTTTCCATCCCATCACCCCGTCGCAAGACGAACCCAAAAGCAAAAACCCTTTTGCCTTGACTTTGGCTCTGAGAATGTCTTTCCAAATCCCAGCAAAGCCAGCCCTCCTTAATTTTGCTGCCAGAGTTGTTCTGGATGGTTCCAGGCAGCACTTCTCCCACCAGTGCTGCTGGCCTAGACTGGGAAAGCCCCGTGTCCCTCTGCAAGTCAGATCCAGTAGGATGAAATCGTGCCACGGACCCACCATGGGAGAGAAAATCCGGGAATAACAGATTAAAACTCGATGTAATTCCACAGCAGATGTGTCAGAGGGTGACATGATGCAGTCGTGGCCATGGGGAGCACTGTTTTCCTGACAAATTGCCTTGGTTGTCTTCCTCTTGGTCTCCAGGATCTTCCCAAGGCTGCTGAAAGCCCGGGAAGTGGGAAGTATGTGCAGTACTTTTTGAATTTTAGGGGTTTTTTTTGGTTTGGTTTTTTTTTAACTAGTGTCAATTTAAAAAGTGCCTAAGTGAGGAACAGGACTCCAGAGAGAGCTGGAGGAATAGGGTTAGACCTCATTTCCCTCTTAAGAAAAGAGCCCTCCCTGCATCCCTCCACTCATCCCTCCAGAGGAGTCCAGAATCCAGCTGGAAAAACTCTGCTCCTTCCTCCTGCTGCCCCCCTTGCTTTTCAGTGTTGGGGGGGGTCTCATTTCTCAGCCAAACCTTTGCAATCTCCAATTTGGGGGGGGATGGCAGAGAGGGGGGGAAGCCTGGATGGAATTCAGTAGGAAACTGCCCCTTGGATTGCAGATCCAAAGAGCTTTGGGTGTTAAACATCCCCCTCTGGGTGGAAAAGCTAAAATGCAACTTTAGCATCCCCTTTGGGAATCGTGGGATGGTTTGGGGTGGAAGGGACCTTAAAGATCATCCTGTTCCAACCCCAACACCTTCCACTAGCCCAGATTGCTCCAAGCCCAGCCTGGCCTTGGACACTTCCAGGGATGGGGCAGCCAAAGCCTCTCTGGAATCCCAGAGGCAGTTCCTTCTTATATTCTTAATTATTTCTGGGTTTATCATAGTGGCACCTGCTAAACATTTGTGTCAAAATCATCCTGACTGTGGGCAGGTGGTTATAATTTTGTAAAGGTGAGAATTTTATGTGGGTTTAAAGGAAAAAAAAAAAGAAAAAAATGGTAGTTTGAAGAGTTGTGTTAGAGGGGAATTTCTTCTGACCAGAGTGAAAGGAGATAAGAGGACACCATGAAGGTGTTTCAGCACCACTCAAGGGTTCGGCAAAGGGAAGCGATCCGTATGGAGATGGTTTATTTTTCCATTAGGAACAAAATGTTTTCACTCTGCCAAGGGAACAGCCGAGGTGGGAAAGCCTGGGGGAATGTCTGTTGGCAAGGAGAGCTGGGAGGACTCTCCTGCAGAGAGCAGGAAACCAGCCTGGAGGGCGTGGATGGCTGTGGAGACGAGCAGTGATCCCGTGGGGATCCATTGCCGGGGTGCTGGTGGAAACCACGAGGTTGTGGAGCCTGTGCCCTGCTCTGAGATGCCTTTTGGAATGATGTTCTTCTCTGACCCAAGTGGTTGGTCACTGGCAGACAGATGGGTGGCATGGAGAGGGCACAGGGTGGTGGGACAGCAGCAGAGCCACACGGCCAGGGACCACAACCCCAGCAAGGTGCCAGGGGGGTCACGTTCCCTGGGTCCACTTGGGTGTGCCTTGGCTTTGTCCCACTGCCCCTGCCCTGGGGGTCGTGCCAGCCGTGTCTCTGGGCCGTGGGTGGGCGTGTGGGATGGCTCCAGCCACCTCCTGTCACTCCATGTGTCACCAAATCAGCGACCCAAGAGTGTCCCATCCCTGCTGGTCGCCCCTTTTCCTTCCACCCCTCCCTCTGTCAGCATCTGCCACCCTCCTGTTTGTTTGCCCCCACCAAAGCAGCCCCCGTGTCTCATCTGCTGTAGGTGTCCCACCTACCTCAAGAGGTAAACCATGGGATCCTGGGGTGGGGTGTCCCCACCCCGGGCTGTTTTCCATGAGCACTCGCACACACACACACACACACACACACACACTGGAATGTATATTCTCCTCCCCCTCGCCCCCAAATAACCTCTTGACCTGATCCTTGCTGTAGCCACCACCAACTCCTCTTGCAAATTGGATGCTGCTTTAAATGTGAAAACAAATGTTCAAGAAGCTATAAAACCTGAATGAAAGCTAAAGCTGAATTTATAAAGCCTTGTTGCATATGAGCCAAAAGTGCAAAAAGCTCTATATAATGAACTAACCTGCCACTCATATAAATATAAATATATATAAATATATTAAAATCAGACTGTTCTACAAAATTGTGTATTTGTATTTTTGTGTACGTACAATTTTCTGCTAAGCAGAAGGAGGATGTAGTATAGGATGATGTGAGAAGAGATTTTGTTTAATCATATTTCTTTGTTACTTATTTTTGTTAACATCCAGATGCCTGTCTTTGTCTTATGTGTATGACACTGTTCCAAAGGTGCAGTATCCCTCTCCTGCCTGTGCCTGCAGCCTCCTCCTCCACTGGGAATGAGTCAGGTGATGCTGCTCATCATCATCATCATCATCTTCTTCATCATCACCATCATCATCATCAAACCCTTCAGGTACACCCTCGTCTTGATCTTAAGGGCTGCTTGTTCAGCTTAAAGACAAGATATTTCATTCACTGTGCTCATCATCAGGTCAGAACTCCCCTGCTGGGCTGTGCCTGCTCCTGGGGTTGCTCCCTGAGCACCAGCCACGCTCTGTGGTGTCGCTGCTGCTGGTCCTCAGCCTGCCATTTCGGGGCCAAAACACGAGGCTGGATGAGCTGGGGGTGGGAGGACGAGCAGATCCACGTGGTGGGAAGTTGCTCCTGGAGGAAAGGGCTGCTGGAGAAGCAGCAGAGGGTCCCAGGGTGTGGATCTCCAGCCCCACCACAGGGGATGGTGAAGGAAGGGCCACGGGGGGCTTTGTTCCCCACAGCTGCACCTCTGCTGAGGGGAGCTTTGCTTCCAGGAGGTGCTGGCTTGTAGCTCTCCCTGTGCTGCTTCAGGGACATCCTTCCATCTGGGGGCATCTCAGTGGGGCAGTTTGGGCCACTGGTTTAAGGCCAGCTGGGGCAGCCTTGGGAGACGGGTCCATCTCCTCGCCGTGCCCTTGCGGTGATGGCGCTGGTTGTTGGGAATGTCCCAAAACCTCCTCCAAATCACTGCCTTCATCTGCCAGGGGCTCCTTGCAAGGAGAAAAGGAGCAGTTTAGAAGACTTGAGGCCCCTTGGTGTGCTTGGGAATTGTTACTTGCCCATCACAGAGCACTGTCCAGGGCAAGAAGGGGTCAGAGAATGGATAAAGCAGGATGCAGTGGAATAACTAATGCAAAGCTTTGGGGTTGGAAGGTGGTGGAAGTTCCCCTTGAGCTCCACCCCAGAGCCTGGAGGAGACCAGCCCAGTGTTCCCCCCCGAAATGCAGGTGAGGCTGAATGTCCATCACCCCTTCCTCTGCTGGCAGGTGCTGCCACAGCCTGAAGTATCAACCTCCCCCTCCCAATCCATGTCCTTTCCTGTTTTTTTTTAATTAAATGAAAATAACTCCTCGTTTGAGCCGACGTGCGGCGCAGGGAGAGCGATACTGCACCTTTCCACGTAGGGCTCATATTTATAACAGTGTGTAATGACTGTAGCAAAAGTCCTTGTTTCTGTATGTGAATGGACAGAGAAACAAGTGCTCTATTGTATTGATTAAAATAGTTCCAATGAGTCCTGTATCATTGTATCTCCTATTCTGGATTAGTGCCTTTTGGACAGTAGACTGTTCTGTAATTAAAATGTAGTATAACTGCTTTTTTGTACAGTTTTGTTTTAATAAAACTTTTTTTTAATTTGTGTTTATTTTAGTATTGTACCTATTAGAAAATAAAAATGTATAACTCGACACCGACACGTTCCTTCTTGTTGTGCTTTGTGTGCAGAGCTGCTTTGGGGTGGGAGCCAAGGTTTGGGTGCAAGTGAGACCTAAAAATGGGTCAGGAGAACTTAGGGAATGTGGAAATTGCTTGGTCAAGGACCTGTTGGAGGTCTGGAGGGAGATTGTGGTCATGAAACCAAAAAGATGTTGAATTATTGAGGTGTAAATTTGAGAAGCCAAAGGCAGGAGGGGCCACCCTTTTTTTAATCCTGGCCTGGTTGGGCTCAGCAGCTCAGGGGTCTCAAAGAGGGTCTGTGGGGTGGGTGGGAAGAGCTTTGTGAGAGTGGAGAAGTTCCTGCAGAGGGTGTGGAGGAACGAGGTGGGTCACACAGAGACACAAAGTCACAGAAACCATTGATTTGTGGTTTATTGAAATGGTGTCTGGGTTCTGCCACCCTGCCTAAAATCCCTCTGTGGAGAGAACTGGGGGGTTTGCTGGGGATGGACACCCCAAAACAAGGGGGAGGGAACTCCCACAGGGTTGGAACTCCCACAGGGCTGGAGCTGCAGGTGGGGAGTGATGGACTTTGGGGTGAGAGCACCTCTCAGACTGGTCCTTGTGCCTCTCAGATGTCCCAGAGGGCACGGAAACATTCCTGACCCCCGACCACAAATCTGAGTTTGCTGAGGGGTGTTTTCTCAAGGGACTGGGCTGGGGATCCTGGAATCCTGAAATCCTGGAATGGGTTGGAAGGGACATAAAACATCCTCCATCCAGTTCCAACCCCAACAGCTCCCACTATCCCAGGTCACTCCAAGCCCTGTCCAATCTGACCCTGGACACTTCCAGGGATGGGGAGCTCGGGGCTCTCTGGCCCTTCTGCCTCCCAACTTCCCCAAGGACACACTGAAAAGAAAACCAGAAAAGGGCCCAGCTCTAAATCAGTGCTGCCTCAAGATCTGGAATCGAAGGCTGAGCCCCCCCTGAACTGATGGGTTTGAGCCATTTTTATCATTATTTTTTGTCTACAAATTAATCCCAAACAGGTTTCAGTTCTAATTTCCACGGTAAGGATCAGCTCGACCATTAGGGAGGAGCTGGAAATGTTCTCACCCACCAGGGCTGGGTCTCCCATCCCGTTTTCTTGGGAGAAAGGGAATGTGGAAGAATTGGGAGAGCAGGGATGGTGACAAGACCTTTCCCAGCATGGAGTCCCTTCCCAAGGAGAGTGGTCCCCGTTGTCACCCTGGGCTGAGGAGGAGGGATGGAGCCCTCTCTGTGCTTCACAAATGAAACCCAAAAACGCTGAAAAGCTCCACCTGAAGATCTTTTTTGGAAATAAAAATAAAAATGAATGAACAAACCCACACTGGAAGCCTGTGCTTTGCAAAAAGCTCCACTTCCACCTCGTGTTGAGCCTTCTTTTCCACGAGGAACCAGCTGAGCAGGGCAGATGGAAAAACCCAATAAACCATCAGAGGTTGGGGAGCAAAACCCTTTGAGGACCCTGCCCAGCTCATGGCAGGGCAGCTCCTCACTGGGATCCCTCAGGTGAAACCAGGGGGCTGATGAAGCCAAGCAAGGCAGATGGGAGTGGTGTTAATTTGAAGGAAAACGGGCAAAAAGCTGCTCTTTGTGAGCTGTTTTTTAATTTTATTTATTATTTTTGCTGCTTGTTTTGATGGGTGCTTTGGCTGAAGAACAGAACGTGGCAGCACAAGGGAAGGTGTCACAACAGGAGAGGGGCTTCGACAAAGTGATGCCACTTCAAACAGCTCCTGTGTTTCAGCCAAAAAAGTGGGTTTTTTTCCTTGTAATTTCAGAAGGTAAAACATTAAAGGGAAGTGGCTTTAAAGGCAAAAAAAAAAGCTGTGTTTTCATGTGCTGATTGCACGACAATGCCGATAAAATACCCTTTGCTCGCCGACTCTCGGGGGGGATGGTGGCATCAATGTTGTCAAAAAAGAGCCAAAATATAATAAAAACCACCCTCCCTCAAGAAAAAATCAGTTTCGAACCCAGGTGTTCCCAACATGAAGCCGTTTTTGGGAGGGAAATGGTGCCCAAGAGAAAGGAAAGCCCCGGGGAGGGGTTTTAAGGTCACCTCAGTGCCCCGAAACATTGAGGGGGATCCCATCACCCCCAGGCCTTTTTGGTCCATAGGGTTGGCTCTGGCAGGTCCTTGGAGCACCAACCTCCCCCCCTGCAGATCTTCCCAAGCTCTCACCTTGCCGTGGATATCAGGAACAATTCCTTCCTGGAAAGGGCAGTGGTGGAATCTGAGAAACCCACAACATTCCCCATCCCTGGAAGGGATTTGAGGTCCCTGTGGATGTGGCACTTGGGGACACGGGTTAATCACGGCTTGGGGAACGGGTGAACCACATCTTGGAGAGCTTTTCCAACCTGAACCACAAACCCTCTTGGTGACACGAAGGGCCCCAACCAAGCAGAGACCTCCCAGCTCTAGAGAAGATGTTTATTCAGGCCCTGCAGGCGTCTCATACAACATTACAGTCCTTTAGCTTTGTACAGGTACGATCCAAAACTTTACAGCTCATGACAAAGTCTCTTTGGATTTCAGCTCGTTTAAAGTACACGGAGCCCCCGCCGGGGGTGTCGGTGACCCCTGGCTATGTACAGACCCCAGACCCAGAGGGGGACACGGGGGTGGTGGGGGCTGCAGGGCACCCCAGCAATCCTGGGGCAGGAGGAGGGTGGGGAGGGCAGAGAAATGCAGGAGATGGAGGGACAGGACACTCCTGACCCCAGCTCGGGGTGTGGGGTGGGGTGACCAGCCCGTTCCTTGGTGCCACCACCCTTCCCTAAAATCCAGGCAGCCCCCAGGGTGGGAGACCACCCAGCCCCTCCGTCCCCACGGGGATAAGGCACTGGGAAATGATGGCTTGTGCAAAGAACTGGCAGTGCCAGGGGAAGGACGACACGGGCACCAAGTGGGATGAGCAGCACCCAGCTCTGCTCCGACAGGGATCCTCCTGCTCCTGCTTTGTAGGAGAGGACAGAGAGGACAGGGGTGTTGAACATCCCACCCCACCCCAGCTCAGCCACGGACAAAGCTCTGCTTAAGGACTTGGGTGGTGTTTCCATGCACAGAATCCTGTTCCCATCAACTCCACCCTCAACCACCAAAGTGCCAAGGCCTTCGGGGCAAACAGGCATCATTTTGGACATGGAGATCAAAACACCTCAAGAGCTCAACGTAACACACAGGGACAAGTCTTGATTGGACAAAAAACCCACCCAAAAAGCCCCTTGGAGAAGCTTCTTCTTGGCTGACTCGGAGCCAAGGATGCCCCACATCCCATGGGCAAGGAGGGGACCCACGTGGGGAGGAGAGGACAGGGGGGCTGGGGGTGCCTTCCCAACCCACCAACCCCATTTTCCACACCAGAACCCGACACCCCACGGCTCAGGAACAAGCCTGGAGCCCCGAGGAGACACCAGAGATGAGACACTCACAACAAATTATGGTTCCCCAGGTTAAAATATTCTCCTCCCCTGTTTTAAAGTGCATGAAAGTCTTGGAAAATATGCATAGCTATTCCCAGCCCAGCCTCAGGGCTGGGTGGTTCCAGTTAAGAGCACCTCCTCCTTTTTTTAGGCTGAGAGCAGAGCTTTTCCAATATTATCAATAAAAAATAGACATTATTCCCATCACAGAGGTTTCTAACTGTGTTTCTCGTTGGCTGGCTCGGCTGGTGCCAAGCACCAGGTGGCTTTGAGGAGGGGAATGTGCACCCACCATGCCAAAAACCTCAGGAAATACCTTCAGGAGATAACCCAGGGGCCCAGGAGAGCAGGAGGGAGGAAGGGAAGTCCTCTGGGAGCATCCTCAGGGCTGAATTGGATGTGTTTGGCTTTCTGGAGCTCACGATGCATCGGGGCTGTTTTAGGCTGGGCTTTGAGGGAAGGTTTAGTTTCAAAATCCAAATGAGATGTTGAAATGGGATGGTGAAACCCAAGAGAGCTCTGAGTAAGACCCTGCACAGGGGCATGGAGGGCCCAGATGCCTGGAAACATCCCAGCCCTAGGGAAGACTTCTGCTTCCAGGACAAGTCACCCCAGAGAGGGCAGCAAGGATGGTCTGTCAAACCCTCCTTCTTCCCCCTTTCCATGGTTTCCATGGTGGGAGGGAGGAAATCCAGCCCAGGTCAGCCAGGTGAGCCTCCAACCAGGTGCCCCAGATGTGCAAACACCAACACACATCCTTGCACAGCTGGAGCTGGAGCACAAACAGGCCACAGGAATGGACAGTGGGCAGCAAAACCAGGGAAATATTGAGCCAGCTGCCTCCAGTTTGTCCCCTTCTCTCCTGTCTGTTCCCTTCTTTCCTGTCTGTCCCCTTCCCTCCTGTCTGACCCCTTTCCTTCTGTTTGTCCCCTTCCCTCCTGTCTGACCCCTTCCCTCCTGTCCCTTTCCCTCCTGTTTTGTCCCCTTCCCTCCTGTCTGTCCCCTTCCCTCCTGTCCATCCCCTTCCCTCCTGTCTGACCCCTTCCCTCCTGTCCCTTTCCCTCCTATCTGTCCCCTTCCCTCCTGTCTACCCCTTTCCCTCCTGCATCCCAGGCACCTTCCCATGGGTAGCACAGAACTCGGACAGCAGAGCAAGAAAAGAGGCTTCCAAAGGCCTTGGGCAGGTTCTTCCCTTCATGTCACCCCCAAAAGGGGCCAGAGAGCAAACGAGGAGGAGTTTCAAGGACATGCCCAAAGCTGGTGACTGAAATGCTGAGGCTGAACCCACCCAGTTCCTGCAGCCTGTTGGGACAAAGTGCAATGGAAACACGGCCAGGGGGAGCTCAGAGGGCTGACCAGGCAGTGGAAGAGGCATTGAGGTCATGGGAGGGTGGCCTTTCACCAGCAAGACCCCAAAAAGCCAGGATTTTGGGGTGTGAATTGTATCCCCAAATCCCTCCCACCATGGCTTGGCTGGACAGGAGCTCCGTGCAAAGGAAAAGGAGGGGGGAAAACTGTACACTAAAAATGCCTTTAAAAGCTGCTCTGTACATTTTATATTAAGATTTCTGGAGGACAATTTAGGAAACACTGAGGGTAGTTACAGCGAGCTGGAAGGATACACAGATCCCTGGAAGTCCTGCATCGGAACCCAGCCCACTTATTGCTGCTACAGATTAGTTGCTATTTTAATTTTATTC
Source organism: Thripadectes ignobilis (assembly GCA_035584755.1). Taxonomy (NCBI): domain Eukaryota; kingdom Metazoa; phylum Chordata; class Aves; order Passeriformes; family Furnariidae; genus Thripadectes; species Thripadectes ignobilis. The sequence continues at coordinate 113,639,171 of JAWMRC010000110.1, read as the reverse complement.
CTTCTGCATAAATGCTATTAATTACAGTAAATCAGCATAATTAGCTCCTTCGCTGAGCATCCCTCGCTCCTCTGGTGACAATGCAGCCTTCCCTTGGACCTCGGGACCAGATGGTTGAAGGCACTTGGATACCCACGGGCAGCGACTGGATCAATATTAATCATTGATTTAGCATCCTAAATAGTCCCCACCTAGCTAAAGCATCTCTTGCTCGAGCTGCCCAATCCCCCCCCAGGATGACTGAACAGGAGAGAAACAGCTCAGAGCACGAAAATCTGTGGCTTTTTCATGATTTGCTAAAAAACAGGAGCCTGTGCCGGTCTATCTGCCCGGACGCCCCCCTGTCCCCTGTGCCACAGGCACTTAAAAACCAGCCACAGCCACCCCAAAAAATAAAATCAAGTTTGATAAAAGCCCCCCCTTTGAAGAGAGAGCTGGGCTTTGGGGCACCCCCTCTTTGGATGGACACAGGGGATGAGATGGGAGAGGCCCCTCCGTGGGTGATTGTAAAGCGCAAACATTTCGTCTCTTAAAAGAATAAATAAAAATAAATAGACTGGATGAGTCCCACCAGGAGGAAGGACACCCTGCTTTGTGCAACTGGTAAAACCCCAAGGGTCTCCAAAGGCTGGGTGGGAGCAGGGAAGCACCTGAGTGCTGCCATCCCTGGGAAGAACCAAGAGGAAGGTCCTGCTGCTCCGGGGGCAGCGAGAGGAGATCCTGTCCTGGTGACATGGAATGGATCAGGGATAGCAGAGAGGGGGTCATGGCCTTCCTGCCATTCCCACCAAACCAGCTGGGGACACTGGGCTGATTTCCACAGGCGAGTGGGACAATGGGGACACCGATCCCACCAAGCACTGGTCCCAGCCACAAAACCCAAGGGCTGTTCATTTTTAACCAAAGGGGGCTCAGGGGGTCCTCTATTTCCCATCAAGGCTCTGAGTTCACTTCCCTGCCTGGAATCATTCCCACCCTGCCCTTTCCCCGTGGATTCCACGACACCGGCGCGGCTCTGCCAGAACTGGCCAGGAACTTATTCTGGGGGGGTCTTTGCAGAACTCCTGGTGCGTGGGGAATCCTTTGCAGCCGTTGGGAAGCCACGCCAGGATCCAAACAATTTACCTCTGGAAGGTGGAAGGGCAGGAGGTCCCCCCCAACCCACGGCCACGTGCCATCCGTCACCTCCCCGGGATGGGGAACGAAGGACGTGGATCCGACACCGCGACAAGGCGAGGAATCATCGTGTCAATCACCCAGAGCAGAGCCAACGAACCCTTCATCAGTGTTTGCCACCACCCTGCAGCTGGGCTGGTGGGCTCCTGTCCCCGGAGCCACCACGGGCTCCTTGGGGCTGCCTCAGCTGGCCCAGGATTTCCTGTTCTCCGCGTTCTTCTGGCTCTTCTCCAGCCGCGGGGCGGACGCCCCCTCCGCCTTGGCCAGGGCTGTGAGCGAGGCCAGGTTGGAGGCTGAGCTGGAGAAGGTGCCACTGCTCCTCCTGGGCTCGGTGGTGGCTCCTCCGGGCAGCCTCACCCCGCAGCTCCGGCGCCGCGCCGCGCCCGTGGCCCGCCGGACCCTGCCGGGCTTCACCAGCAATCCGTAGCCTGGGTTGCACCTGAAGTATTGCTTCCCTCCAATGGAGCCGTCGTTCTTCCCTGTGGGAAGGGAGCCAGAGGGTCACACGGTGGGCTGGGGTTGGGGGAGACCTCAAAGCTCCTCTCCTTCCAACCCCGACGCCTCCCGCTAGCCCAGGGTGCTCCGAGGGAATCCAACCTGGATTTGGACACTCCCAGGGATGGGGCAGCCACAGCTTCTCTGCCCAACCCGTGCCAGGGCCTGGCCAATCTCACAGGGATGTATTTTTTCCTATAAAATGGGTTTATGGTGTAAATGGCACCACTGGGAGGGCACCCAGAGAAGGCAAGGCAAAAACACGGAGAGGGAAAAGGACCGTTCCCCAAAAACACAGCCTGGAGGCAAAATGTCCCTGCTGGACACCAGCAAAGCCACTGCAAGGGGACAGTGACTCTGGACAGGACACTCCATCCTGTCCTTCCTCCCCACCTGCTACTCAGAGGAATTCCATCTCTGATCAGAGGAATTCTTTGATTTCCCCAAAAGTGGTAAATAATCTGTCCCATTAGCAAAGTGGCAGGAAGGAAGGAAAAAAAACCAAACCAAACCAAAAAAAAAGACAGTTAAAAGAGCTTTTGGCTTTCTGAGCTGACATTTGAACATGAGGAGAGTCACTGGTTTTGTGTCATATGTCACAAAATGTCATAAACCCTCCACAGAACAGGAAGAAACCCAAAATCTCAAATTCCTCTTTTGGGTACCGGGACAGAGACGAGTCCCACGGGTAAAGGGAATGGGAAAAGATCGAACAGCTCTTTAAATGACATAAAGTCACCCCATTTGTTTTAGGGTGTCCCTTTGTTTTACCCCCACCACCACCTTGGCTCCAATGGATTGGATTTCTATGGATTTGGTCTCCCATCCCTGCTTTTAGTGGGACAAGGATACCAATCTGTGATCACATTCCCCAAGATGTGCCAGAAGCCAGTTATGCTCCAAAAAAACATGGCCTTAATCCTTGTGGGAAAAGAAGGGGGGGAAAAAACCACCCCAATAACATCAACAGAGCAGAAGAGTCTCCAGCAGGCCAAAAATCTCCTGGCTTTTCCAGGGAAGCTGCTGCTTATTGGGATGTGCAAACAGAAGGAGCTCCTGGGAATGGTGCAGGTTGGGAATGGAGGTTGGGAATGGTGCAGGTTGGGAATGGTGCAGGTTGGGAATGGTGCAGGTTGGGAATGGTGCAAGTTGGGAATGGTGCAGGTTGGGAATGGTTCAGGTTGGGAATGGAGCAGGTTGGGAATGGTGCAGGCTGGGAATGGTGCAGGTTGGGAATGGTGCAGGCTGGGAATGGTGCAGGTTGGGAATGGTGCAGGTTGAGAATGGTGCAGGATGGGAATGGTGCAGGTTGGGAATGGTGCAGGCTGGGAATGGTGCAGCCTTGGCTAAAAGCATTGAAATAAGGAGCTTTTAGGTGCCCTGGGTAACCCACACCCTCTCACTGCTGCCTGTCTCTTGGATTCTCCACTGCCTTCCCCAAATCCTGCCTGCTCCTGGAGAAAACAAGTGCCAGGAAAGGAGGGGTTGGGAAGCCTGGGGCTCCAGCAGAGGTCAAATCCCAGCCAGCACCTTCCTCTCCTGCTGGAGACACTGCACTTCCACACCAGCCTCCCCAGCATCTGCACCCTGCTCTCCCAAAAACATTACAGCCTGAATTCTGGGAATTCCACACTTGCACAGGAAGGAGTCAGACAGGGGTGATAAATGAGAAGGGCTGAAAGTAACCTTAAATTCTCTGTATGACCTGGTGGACAGTGTATGATTATTTCCCACTGGTTTTCCCCCAGACAGAGAAATAGTCTTTTGCAATTTTAAGGCTTATTTTAAACCAGATCATTAAGGGACTCTGTAATGTGCCTTTGCTCAGGTAAATCCCACAACTCCTGCTGTGTTTGGCCACCTGCATCCTTGGAGCAGAAGCCCAGGAGGGAATTCTGTGGACATTCAAGGCCTGTCTCCTGCAGCTGTTCCTCACCCCACTGCATGGAAAAGCAATCCTGATTCCCACAGCCCCTGTGAGAAGCCAAAGAAAGGACTGAAAAGGGACAGTCAGGGCAGCGAGTCCTCCATGGTTTGGGTTGGAGCTCTAGAAGGAGGTTACAGTGGGGAAAGACTCTCAATAATTCCCTTCTCAAGATAGGAAATGAAGCCCCCCACCCCAAAAAAGCATCTTTAGGATGGGCACTGCCAGCATGGACACTCCAGCTGCTCCCCCCCTGCTCCAGAGAACACTCTACCTGAGGGCAAATCCAGCTCCACGCCGACCCACGTCCCCTCCTGGAAGTCTGTGGGGCCCACGTAGCGAACGGTGCCCGTCTTGTTGGTGCCCACCGTGACATATTCCCCCTCCTTCAGCCACTCGGGGACCTCGGTGGTGTCCTCAGGGTCGGACACCACCTCCAGCTTGTCCTCTTCTGTCTCTGACCCCTCGTGGCTCAGCCCACGGCGGGTGGCTGTGCCCCTGTCCCCCTCCTGCTGCTCCTCTGGGTTCAGGGGGCAGGGGGGGTCAGACCCCAACATGCTGGTGAAGGATTTCAGCTCCGAAGTCTTGACCTTCTGGATCTTGAAGGGGGAGGCAGCGACACCAGGCTGGGCCAAGTGCTCGGGGGGAACCTGCTTGGGGGGAAACCCCAATTCCAGAGCCCCAGGAGCTGTTTCCTTTCTCCTGGCTTGTCCTGCTGGCTCCACTGAGTGTTTGGCTAGAGACTCCTTCCTTGGAGTGGAGGTAGAGAGAAAGGGTTTGGTGTCAGTGGCTGCTGGGGTGTCTCCTCCCTGCTCTCCTGGAGCCTCGGGAGATGCCCAAGGTCTGGATTTCAAATCCCTCCCGTTCACCTCGGCGCCGTCCCTGGCTCTCGGGTGGGCACTTGGGTGGCTGCAGGAGGGTGGGCTCTCCCTCTTTGGGCCAAGCCAGCTCTCTGAGGGGCTGTCTGAGTGTCCTGGAAGGTCAGGAGAGAGCTGAGGTGCCACAGGAGCCGGGGAGTCACTCCCTGCCAGGACCTGAGCTCCGGGCTGCGCCGCAGCATCGCTCCCCGCAGCCAGAGCCTCTGACAGGGTGGCTGTGGACACGCTGTGGGAGAAGTACCCACTGGAGGCTTCACTCAGAGGGCTTGGAGGCCCCTCCTGGGAGTCCTGAGCTTGGGAATCTCCCGTGGGCTGCTGCAAAGGCACTTTGGGTGTCTTCTCCAGGCTCTTGTCCGCCTCGGGCGTCTGCGCCGCGGGTTGGGGGGGCTGTTTCCCCATCTCCTCTTGGCTCACCTGGAACAAAGAGCTCCATCACCCAACATATCCAGGCTAAAAGCACAGGCAAAGGACCTCTGGGGAGCACCAAGGCCTTCAGCTTGTGTAAATCCCCCCCTGCAGAAGATGGAAGGTGATCCCAAGCCAGCCCAGCAAACCTGGGAGGATTGTCAGCTCTCTCCTTCCATTAATAAGGAAAGTGCCAACACCAAGAAATACGTCCCCCAATATTTACTGAGAAATTATTTATATTACAGGAATGGTCATTTGCTGTTTGAATAGCAGGATTTATACGGAATGGGAACCAGCCATGATCTATAAGCCTCTCACAAGTTATTTGGCTTAATTCTCCCCGCTGATAAATCACGTCCCCTCCACCTGAAGTGTCATTTATGTCCCTGTTTCCAAATGCCATTCCCACCTCAGCTCTGGGAACTTCCAGAGGAGGGAATGAACTGCACCTGCTGAGATTAACAGCCCATTCCAGTGATGGATTTCTTGGCTGTAAAGTTTACTAAATCTGATAGATCAATAGCTTGTGCCAGCACATGTACTCTAAAAGATTAGGATGTCTCTAAATCTCTTTGGGAAGGGAGGGAGGGAGCAGAATGCTCATGTGGAGGGGGGAAAGAAAGAGCTTAGAGGGTGGCAGATTTGGGCACACCCTGCCTCAGGTGGACACTGTTGTTTATTACTCAAAATATTGTGGTTTTTATAGTGGTTAAGTGTCCCAAACTGGAGGATTTTCCCCTTATTCTCAAGTGCCCCTCCCACTGGAAGGGCATGTTTGAGGGAAGAAGGATTTGATTGGATTACAGGAATTTCAGGACCAAAGGCTTGCTGTTACAAAATACAACCTAGAAAAGGGTTTTTTTAAAATATTCCTGCAGATTGAAGCCATTTTTAGCTCTCCTATGGCCAGGGTGGTGCCCAGGTGGACTCAGGAGCTCTGCTCCTCCTTTGGGTATTCCCTGCAGATAACACACCATTTTCCAGGACAATAAAAGCCCAGTGGGAGGAAGCTGATGAGGCTGAAGTTCTGCTGAGCAGTGGCAGATCACAGGCTCTATTTTCTCTCCAGCTCAGCAAGAGCCCCTTTTCCACATGGATATCATGGTAAAAAGGAAAACTGACTCCACACTTGGGATAATAAACATGTTCTGTTTACACACAGCAACAGAGCAGCAAACCAGGTGATTTTTAGCTAATGAACTAATTCTTTCAGATACTGAAGTGCAGCCAAAGACAGAGGGGCAGATCTTAGCAGGACCTAAGAAAACTCAAGCCTGGCTTGCCTTTCACTGTCTCCCACAAGTGGGGCAAGAGCAGAACTGCAAGAGGGTTGAAGCAGCTGCTTTTGCCCCCTCTGGGAGGTGAATGTCACACCTCTCTCCTCACACCCTGGCAACGTGCTCAGGTACCTGTTTGATCCTGGCAGCACTGGCATCCAGGCTGGCTGGCTGGACCATAATCCGTGGGACAGCCTGGGGGGAGGAGAACAAGGAGCAGAGGGTTAAATATTGCCACATTGCTAAATGTGTTTGGGATTTTGGGATGCCAAGGGAAGCTTCGTCACGAAAGGATGGAGCACTCAAGAGGACTTTTAGCACTGAAAAGGGAGTCTGGGAAAAGGGAGAGGGAGTTTTTGCACAAGCAGAGGGGAGGGTTTCAAGCTAAAAGAGATTTAAGGGGATATTGGGATGAAATCCTTCCCTGGCACAGGTTGCTCAGGGGATTTGTGGCTGCCCCATCCCTGGAAGTGACCAAGGCCATGGGACTAGTTCAAGTCCCCCCAGTCCAACCCATTCCATGATTCCATTTTATTGCATTCTGCTGACAAACCCTTTCCCAGAGCATCCCTGAACTGAAGCTACAAGAACAAATCCACAGGGGACAAAGTTTTCTTTCCTGGTCAAAGGCAGGTCCCTGAGCAGGAAGAGCTGAGGGCAGGGGAATCCTCAGTTCAGCCCACCCAACACCAACCCATCTTCTCTTGGGCAGCACCAGCTTTGCTGTGAAGGCATCCACAAGAAATGCCTCTCACTTGCTCCATGTCCAGGTTTTTTTAGGTGAAAGCCTGGAAATAATCACCCCCCCAGAGACTGGAAGAGCTCACTGTGACCCTGGGCTGTGACTCTGAGGCTGAGCTCTCAGCTCAGGCTGTCAGGGGCAGCAGCTCAAGGGAAAACCTTGGAAAGGGAAGCATGAGGAAAGGAGAGGGGAGAAAGGGGCAGAAACATCTCTCTAACACTTCAATAACATTCATTTTTGGGGCAGAGCTCTTTAAGGGACAGTGTTACACAGTCTGGGGGCACTTTGCTTTGATTCCCTTTTCCCCAAGGGATTTGAGAACTCCTCCTGCACAAACACCCATCTCCAGGACAAGCAATTTCCAGAATTCCACAAGCTGTTTGAAGAGCCAAAAACTTCCATCTGAAGGGTAAGGAATCTTCTCTTGCATCCCTTCTAAGCACAGCAGAGCAGGAATCTGCCTAATCTCATCCCCAAGAGAAACAAGCCCAGCAGGAAAGAACAGCTATCATTTATACAGAGATTGCCAGGCATTAAAATAAAATGTGGCAAAAAAAAGAAAAAGGCAAAAGATGGACAAAAAAACCCCAGCAGGGTCAGAGTGGACCCAATTTTTTTCAATAAAACAAAATAAAATAAAATAAAATAAAATAAAATAAAATAAAATAAAATAAAATAAAATAAAATAAAATAAAATAAAATAAAAGAGGAGAGAAAGGGTTTGCCTGTGACTAAACCTGCTCATTAAAAGTTCATCTTCTAAGACAGAAGAATTAACCCCAAAACAACTGCAGGACTGACTTGTGACCAAGCCCAGAGATGGTTCCCACTCATCCTAAGCAGCAACTCAGACACACAAGGATAACTTGATTATTGTAAGAGCCAAGTCCTTCTCTTTAATGAAGACCAGAGAGGAGAGGGATTAACTTCCTCAGGAAAAAAATCCTGCACATTTTGGGTTTAATAGAGGCTTATCAAGGCTTTGAAGGGAGCAGAGTATTTGGCAGAGCACTTATTCTCTCCTCTCCCAACCACCTTCGAGCCATGGGTTGGTCCTTCTGGGGAGTTCTATTAAACATCACCTTTTAATATCCCAAATATCCCTAGTCACAAGGTTTTAGGGCATTTAATCCCTGGGCAGGCTCTGACACGGCACTTGAAACCTCTGGCTGAACCCCAGGCAGGAGCCAAGGCTCTGGAATTCAGATTATCCTGGTGGAGAATCCCCAGTGCCAGGAAGAGCATTTTGGGATCTCAGGAAGGGTGGCCAAAGGAAAAATGCTGTCCTTGTCCTTTCCATGTCATTGTGGGTGACCTGAGAGGTACCAGGAGCTCCAGCCACCTCAACTGGCACCAAACCTGGTTCTTTTCCCCCCATTTCTCCCAGTAAATGTGTCATTTCCAGGGTCTGCTATGAGTTCCAGCATTATTATCCACAGAGAAGCACTCAGAATTGGAGTTAAAAAGTATTTAAAGCTGTTTCTCAGTCCCTCTGATTTCCTTTTCTCCCTTTAAAACAAACACAGGAAAGTGTTTGGGGTATTTTTGTTTTATCTCCCAAACCCCTTCAGCCTTCCAGCCTGTAAAACCCACGAAAACCTAAAAATCCAGTTGGTACCAAATAGCAAAAGTGAGAAAAGCATCCCTCTTCAATCACTCCTCGAGTTCCCCTCCTGAAGGGATGACAAACCCCCAAACCACAGCGACTTTGCCAAGCAATGCTTAGGAAAACGGGGAGGAAAAAGCAATAATGAGAAGTGGCACTTGGCCAACTTGGGTGTTGCCCAGAAGCAGAGGGGCAGGAACACCCCCAGTGGGGCAGGGGCAGGAACATCCCCAGTGGGGCAGGGGCAGGAACACCCCCAGTGGGGCAGGGGCAGGAACACCCCCAGTGGGGCAGGGGCAGGAACATCCCCAGTGGGGCAGGAACATCCCCAGTGGGGCAGCAGAGCCACCAAAACACATCTGGGGGACAAAGGGAGGCGAGTTCTCCTGGTGGGGACACTCACAACAAAGTGTTTGACTTGCTGTGAAGACACTGCTGGGTGGGGAGCCAAATTCTATCATTGAATGTTTGTGGATAAGGGCTGCTAAACTAGACATAGATATTTATCCACTGGCAAAACAGCACCTCTTAAAAGTGATAATTTCTGGCACCACTTCTTCAGCCAAGCTCACAAACCACGGAGGGAGAGGGAACGTGAAAGCAACTTTGCTTTAAAGCATCTCACAATCTTTGTGGAACAAAATAAAAAGGGTTTTTTTCCTGAGAGCTGCCACTCTGGGTGGTTTGTGGGGAGAGAAAGGAGCTCCAGTGGCAGCCCCAAAACCAAACCCCGTGTCCTGGGCTGATCCCACAGCAGGACAGGGCGGGGATTCTGCCCCACTCAGGTGAGAGCCCACCTGGAATTCTGTCCCCAGCCCTGGGAACAACAGCACAAGGACCTGGAGCTGCTGGAGAGAGCCCAGAGGAGGCCACGGAGATGCTGCAG
>JAWMRC010000110.1:113598842-113609996 GCA_035584755.1 Thripadectes ignobilis | reverse complement strand
GGCTGGGAGAGCCCTACCTGGGGATCCCAGGGGATGGGAAGGGCTGGGAGAGCCCTACCTGGGGATCCCAGGGGATGCAGAGCCCTACCTGGGGGTGCCAGGGGATGGGAAGGGCTGGGAGAGCCCTACCTGTCTGCCATAGACGTTGACACAGATGCGCTTGCGCAGCACCAGCTGCATCTCTGCAGGGTGGCTGAGCTGCACCGTGGTCCTCACGATGAGATAAACCCTCTCCTCCACCGCTGTCCCCTTGCTGAGCTGCAGGCACTCGTGGACCGTGGAATCCCACGAGGCTTCTGCTTTCACCTGCAAAAAAAAAAGGGGGGGGTGGGGAAAAAAAAAAGCATCCTCTAATAAGCATAATTAGGCGTATAATTAAGTGTAATTAATGGAGCGCAATTAGCAAAAATACATAATACATAAATTTGGAGAGTCGGCTCCTCCGTTTCGCTCCCTACGAAGAAAAAAGTCCCCGGCAATTCTAGAAGAGGGCATTTAAAAATCAAGATGGGTTTGTCGAGTGAAGACGTTGGGATTAAAAATGCCAACTTGCTCAAACTCTGCAACGTTTCCTCTCCAAAAAATTGCTTTGAAGACCCAGGATCGTCGCAAATAAATTATCAAATATGCAGAGCTGCAGGGCCATTTGGCCTCATTTATTAAGATAAAGCAGGAGAGCAACAGAGACTGCAGGGAAAATCTTCCATCAAGCCACAGAAATCCTCCTGTTTGCATCTATTTCTGAAATATTTCTAGCACCAGAACAAAAGCTGGAATCTTCCTTTTGAAATGCTGCAATATATATATATTCCTGAAGATTTAAGTGGTTTACCTTCAAGCCCCTAAATAAAAATGGCCTGGTAAAACATCTTTCCAGGTTTTACAAACCAACCAGAACACCTACCCAAAACCATCAGGAATAAAGCACCTCTAAAAATATAACAAAAAATAAGTTTCAGAGAAAGGACCAAAATTTTAAAGGGGGGAAAAAGGCAAATCAGAGATCCTAAAATAACACCAAAAATTATAAGCCAACAATTGCAAAGCTGAAAAAGTGAGTTTTGTGGCAGAAACAGAGGAAATAGTGTAACAATGCAGAGGTGAACGTGGTAACCATTCAGGGGGTTTGGGTTTTCAGCTCCTGCACTCCAAATTGCTCAGGGGGGTTGGGTTGTTAAACACAAACTGGGTCTCAAGCTCTGGGAATGCTTGGATTTACCATTTGGCAAACCATGGCCATGCTCTGGTGAAGATTCCCTAAAAAACATGAGGTCACTCACAGGGGAAACAAGCATTGCATCCTTTAGAGGGCACCTTGGATGCATTATTTTCACATTTAAAGGAATGTGAAATCAAATTAAAGGAGCCCTAAATGAAATGCACCTTCACCCACCTCACTGTCGTGATGCTTCACAATCTGCAGCTCGAAGAATTCCTCCTCCTCTTCTGCCACCAGAGTGGCATCCCACCCTCCTGCCTCGGGGTCATCCAGGTTATCCTGGGAGCTGAAGTCATCAGCTGCAAACAGAGGGGGCATGGAGGGTGAGGAGACACAAGGCAATGGTCCCTCTCAAAACCATCCAGCAAGCCCTGAATTCACATCTGCATCCCTAACTGCCCAGCTTGGCTTTTTTAACGCTCCACCCACCCAAAGACAAGCCCCTGCATTGCTCCTCTTCAAAAAGAGTCCCATTTCTACACAGGAAGGGTGCACAAAGATTTGGGGACACAGATGTGCCTTTGAAAGTCCTCTATTATGTGAGGGCTGCCAGTTGCAAACACCCCCTCCTTGCCCACAAGTATATATATAAATATATATATTTATACAGCAAGTGCATTGGTCACTTGCCATTAATTAGGCAGTGTGGGATTTTTTTTTAAAACTAAAGATCAGCTGCTGGTTGAACAAATGAAAGCACAGGACTTTTAGATCATGATTAAACCAACCCTTAAATGTGGGGTTTGAGAAGCTCAGTCTGCCCTGGCTCGAGTCCCAACCTGTGAAGGAATTATCAACCAGCTCTTCTCTGAAACCACTGGGTTTGGGGCTGCCCTTCCCAAGGTGGACACACCATCAGTGTCAAGGCACTGCAGCTCAGATCTCCTCCCACCAGGCTGAATGGTACCTCTCCACCCTCCACTGAAACCATTGGGTTTGGGGATGCCCTTCCCAAGGTGGACACACCATCGGTGTCAAGGGACTACAGCTCACCTCTCCACCCTGTCCTGAAACCATTGGGTTTGAGGATGCCCTTCCCAAGGTGGACACACCATCAATGCCAAGGGACTGCAGCTCAGATCTCCTCCCACCAGACTGAATGTCACCTCTCCACCCTGTCCTGAAACCATTGGGTTTGAGGATGCACTTCCCAAGGTGGACACACCATCAGGGTCAAGGGACTGCAGCTCAGATCTCCTCCCACCAGGCTGAATGGCACATCTCCACCCTGCCCTGAAACCATTGGGGTTGGGGATGCACCTCCCAAGGTGGACACACCATCAATGTCAAGGGACTGCAGCTCAGACCTCCTCCCACCAGGCTGAATGGCACATCTCCACCCTCCCCTGACACTTCTCATCCCAATGTCACCCCTCTTTTACACCCTAAACAAGGTTTTGTTTGGCTCCTCAGGCCCTGGTGGCTCCCTGGGCTCGCTCTGGGGTTGCTGCTTTCCCACCTTTGACAAATATATTATTTAAACTGAACCTTGTATTGGGATGTGCCGAGACCTGGGATTACTGGAACCTTCCATATATCACACTGGGTGTTTTGAAACATTAAAGAGTGTGTTTCAGTGAGGAATGGGCACTCTCCACTGACTCCACCTGCCACTGCAGGCATTTTTTATTAGCTCACTTAAATTCCATAACGTCACTGCTTATATAAAGTTTGTCCCCAAGTACTCTGTCATTTTAAGAGCCACTTACCATTCAAGTCAAGGAATATCACAGGAATGTGAGTCTCCATACCAGCCACAGGAGTCCTAAAATGCAAGCCAGGGACAGTGGTGACATTCCACCCCAGAGATTTACCCAGCACACGTCCCTGGTGACACAAGCCCACGGGACATTACATTCAGCTCCACTGCAATTTTTAGCCAGGCCATTGATAACCTTGGCAAACAGCTTTATTTTAATTTACTCTTGCAGCTTCTGAGAGACTCAAATAAATTGGGACTTCTTTCATACCAGCTCTCTTAGAATTATTATCTTCTTTGACTTCAGCTTTCCGAATTGTTTTCCCCCCTCTTAAATGCTAATAGGAGAATTAAGTTTATTTACTCTGACATACACATTCATTAAATGCAAACCCCTCTGCATTATTAGTGATGGCAGTGAAGACAGCAGAGAGAGAATCAGAAAAGCCAGTCTTGAAGTTTTTAAACTAACATTGATGCTGCCACTCCACACAGTTACTCCTTCTCACAAAACACACATTTAAAAGGCAAACTTGCTATTTAGGGCATCTTTCACACCACGGGAGAAGGGGTTACACAGGTGGTGTTTTGTTTGGTGTAGGAGAACAAACCAAGCTCCACAATCCTTAATAAGGTACTAGGAATGTAACAGGGAGCATGAAAGGCTTTGAGGCTTTTCATGCCCAACTTGAGCCTGGATGAATTTACAGTGACCAAGAGAGGGCTGGACTTTCATGCAGTGCAGAATCACACTGAGCTTTTCCTCTGCTCCAAGTGTGTTCCAAACAGGTCCTTCCTGGAGCAAGTTGCCTGCAGCTCCACTGTTTCCAAACCTGGTCCAACCCCTTTGATGCCAAACTTGATTTGTTCCCAACAAGAACTCGCTATTTTTAGGTTTGAGCAGCTCTGGCTTTAACAAACTCAGCTTAAACCTCCAAGAGGCTCAATTCCATCAATAAACAGAGTGAGAGGTTTGCTCAGAGAAGGTTCTCAGGAGGTTGAAAGCAAGTGGAGACGAGAGGATTGAGGTGGAACAACCCTGAATCCTGATCTGCAGTTGTTCCTCACAGCTGAGACAGCCCAGCAGCCTCAGTGTTCTCCTCTCTTTTTCAAGTTCACAGAATGCCATGGAGCACTTGCTGACTAAACAAGAGCCTGGTCTCAAACCAGGAGTGCCACAAAACACTCCTGGAGATGCAGTTTTATGAGGAGGGAGCAGCCTTTTAAGGGAATGAACTAGGTAATTAACATATTAGCTAATTTTTTAAAACTCTAAGTGCAGAGGTAATAAATATCGATTCCTCTTTTTTTCCAGAAGGTTATAATTGCACCCTGATCAATAAGAGTACCCTTTGCTAAACAGCATTTCTGCATTTCCCATACACAACCCAATAAAATAATTGAAGCGAGAGGCCTCATTTTAACAACTTTGCTCCTACAGTGCACGGGGGCCAGACTGAGGGAAGCAGCAAAGTGGCCACAGGCCAAGGCAGGGATGCTCCAGGCACCCTTCCCAAATTCCTGCCAGGGCTCTGTGTGCTCCTACCACTCTGCTGGAGCTCCTGGGATGCCACTGCCAGCAGAAGGGACCATCACAGCGTTCCTCTCTTCTGTGAGGGTCAGCCTCATCTCCAGAAGCTGAGCCTCCCGGTCTGCATCATCTTCTGTCTTATCTGCAGAAACGGGATGGTGACAATTCTGACCACTTTGGAGCACCCATGAGAGAACAAACCCCACCCTGCCCAAAATGCAGCACACAGAGAGTCACACTTTCCACTCGCCCACCTCTAACTTTAATTTCCCTGACAGCAAATTACCAACTCAATTTTCTGTTGACTTCTCTAAATTTCACACTGTTTTAGGGCAAACTGTCTCCCCAGCCATCACCCCCAAGAGCATTTGGCTTACCAGGCTTCCCCACGAGTTTCTGCAGCTGCTGATCCAGGTACTCCTGACGCTTCGTTAAGGCACAGAGCCATTTCCTCCGCAGCCTCTCCAAGTCCCTGTCCTGCACAGGGGGAAGGAGCCACCTCAAATCCTGACCCAGGAAAGCCAAGGTTTCCTATTTCGTGGCCTGCACATTCCCCCAACCCTGCTGCTCAGCCTGCACCCAAGAACCAGGTAAGGAAGACAGAGAGGAGCTCCAGTTAATCCCTCTGCTCGTCTCTATTTTCACAAAGAAGGGACCTCTGGAGATTTCCCAGTCCAACCCTGCTGTGCCCAAAGCAGAGTCAAAACAGCAGCTTGCTCAAGGTTATTCCCAGTTGGGATTGAAAATCTCCAAGGCTGGAAACTCCAGAACCTCTCCAGAACCAGAGAAGGAAGACAGAGAGGAGCTCCAGTTAATCCCTTTGCTCATCCCTATTTTCACAAAGAAGGGACCTCTGGAGATTTCCCAGTCCAGCCCTGCTGTGCCCAAAGTAGGGTCAAAACAGCAGCTTGCTCAAGGTTATTCCCAGCTGGGATTGAAAATCTCCAAGGTTGGAAATCTCTAAGGCTGGAAACTCCAGAACCTCACCAGAGCCACAAAAGCAGACAGAGAGGAGCTCAAGTTAATCCCTTTGCTCATCCCTGTTTCCACAGAGAAGCTGAGGGTGGAAGGGACCTCTGGAGATTTCCCAATCCAACCCTGCATGCCCAAAGTAGGGTCAAAACAGCAGCTTGCTCAAGGTTATTCCCAGTTGGGATTGAAAATCTCCAAGGTTGGAAATCTCCAAGGTTGGAAACCCCAGAACCTCCCCAGAACCAGAGAAGGAAGACAGAGAGGAGCTCCAGTTAATCCCTCTGATAAAACTTCATTTTATACAGTTCTTTGTCCCCAAACTACTCCCAAAGTCACCAATAACCACCCTGGGGCAAAGCTGGAACCCCCAGTCTTTATCCATGAGACCATTCCCACTCAGGGTTATCCCCTCATATCAGGGATCCATCCCTGCCCCAGCAGTTCCCCCAAAAAATTCCAAACCAAAAAGCAACTGGATCTTGGACTGGAAACACACATTATGGCACCTCTCTAATCCACCACAGGCTTTGGAGCATAACAAGTTATCTCATTTCTAAGATTTCAGTATCTTCTGCATATCAAGAAAATGCTGATACTCCTCTAACCCATTTTAATCTGAAAATGTCAGCATTCATAAGACAGGATTTAAAATCTTTACCTGATAACTGTCCATTTCATCCTCTTCTTCCTAAGCCAAAACAAACAAACCCATGCCATTAATTTATTTAATTTCTTTTTTTGGTAGCAGGAAACGACATTGAATGCAAAAGGGTGTCAGTATTTGAAGCAATTTCAGCAGTCTTACACGAAAGTGGGAGCTCTGCAGTGGTTTGATCACAGAATCAAAACACACTGACATCCCAAACACTGTGCTCATCTGAGCACAAACTGGAACAATAATGGGAAAATTCAGAGTAATACAATTATTAGGAGTCTTAATAAGTGGAATACGTGAATTGCATGAAGAAAATGTGGGGATTGCAGTGAAACCTGTAGAACCTGGACAGGCAGGAAAAGTGGGAATGTTACAGCAAGTGCTGAGAAATCCCAGGCTGGTGTAGGATCAGAGAGTCATGGAATTGTTAAGGTTGGGAAAGGTCTTTAAGGTCAAGTCCAACCATGTCCACCACTAAGCCATGTCCTCAAGTGTCACAGTCACATGATTTTTGAACCCTTCCAGGGATGGGGATTCTACTCTGCCCTGAGTAGCCTCTTCCAATGCTTGACCACCCTTTCCATGGAGGAATTGTTCCCAATATCCAACATAAACCTCCCCTGGCACAACTTCAGGCTGTTCCCCCTTGTTCCCTGGGAGCAGAGCCTGACCCTGCCCTGGATCCATCAGGGGTTGCAGAGCCAGAAGGTCCCCTGGATCCATCAGGGATCTGCAGAGCCAGAAGGTCCCCTGGATCCATCAGGGATTGCAGAGCCAGAAGGTCCCCTGGATCCAGAAGGTCCCCTGGATCCATCAGGGGTTGCAGAGCCAGAAGGTCCCCTGGATCCATCAGGGGTTGCAGAGCCAGAAGGTCCCCTGGATCCATCTCCCAGCTCCCTCAGGAGTTCTCCAGCCCCTTCCCAGCTCCGGTCCCTTCCCTGGACACTTCCCAGCCCCTCAACATCTCCTGTCTGGGGGTCCCGGAGGTGCCACCAAAGGGGACAGTCTCCCCCCTGGGCGGTCCCACCCCCCACCAGCAGATCCACATCCCACCCAGCCCCAATCCCAGTTTGCCCAGTAAGGACTCATCCCCTTCCCAGTGGGAGGTGGCACCATCCCCACCTCGTGGTCCTTCCAGCTTTTCCAGGAGGATCCCACGGGAGAAAACACCCACGGGAGAGCCCTGGAGCTGCAGGGCGGGGTGGGGGAGCCCTCCCTCTCTGAGGGTCGGAGGTGGAGGAGAAGTTGCCTTTTGGTGCAATAAAAAGTGGGGGATTTGGGGTTATTTGGTGGGGTTTGTGCTCGTGGAGGTGAGAGAGGAGCGGGAAGAGGGAGGGATGGAGGGCAGAAATAATTCCTGCAATTCCTGCAATGATTCCTGCAATAATCCCTGCAATAATTCCTGCAATAATTAATCCCTGCAGTAATTCCTTCAATGATCCCTGCAATAATTCCTGCAACAATCCCTGCAATAATTCCTTCAATGATCCCTGCAATAATTCCTGCAATAATTCCTGCAATGATTCCTGCAATACTCCCTGCAATAATCCCTACAATTATTCCCGCAATTCCTGCAGTAATTCCTGCAGTAATTCCTGCAATAATACCTGCAGTAATTCCTGCAGTAATTCCTGCAATAATCCCTACAATGATTCCTACAACAATTCCTGCAATAATCCCTGCAATAATCCCCGCAATAATTCCTGCAATGATTCCTGCAATAATCCCTTCAGTGATCCCTGCAATAATCCCTGCGATAATTCATGCAATTCCTGCAATAACCCCTGCAATAACCCCTCCAATAATCTCTGCAATGATTCCTGCAATAATTCCTGCAATGATTCCTGCAATAATCCCCTCAATAATTCCTGCAATAATCCCTGCAACAATCCCTGCAATTCCTCCAATAACTCCTGCAATAACTCCTGCAATAATTCCCGCAATAATCCCTGCAATAATTAATTCCCGCAATTATTTCATCAATAATTAATTCCTGCAATAATCCCGGCAATAATCCCTGCAATAATTCCTACAATAATTCCTGTAATAATTTTTGTAACAGTTCCTGCAATGATCCCTGCAATAATCCCTGCAATAATCCCTGCAGCAATTCCTGCAATGATCCCTGCAATAATCCCTGCATAATTTCCTGCAATAATTAATTCCCGCAATAATTCCTGCAATAATTCCCCCAATAATTCCTGTAATCCCTGCAATAATCCCTGCACTAATTCCTGCAATAACGCCTGCAATAATCCCTTCAATAACCCCTGCAATGATCCCTACATTAATTCCTGCCATAATCCCTGCAAATCCTGCAATAATCCCTGCAATAATTAATCCCTGCAGTGATTCCTGCGATAATTAATCCCTGCAATAATTCGGAGCTCCCCTCCAAGGTCCATAACCCCCTCCCGACCATCGCCGGGCTCGTCCCGCTGGGTTTTCCATCCCCACCCCAAAGAGCCCGACAATCCCCTCCGGCTGCTCCTCCCTCCCAGTTTCCCAACTGGGATCAAACTGGGAATAATGGGCAGCCCCTCATCCCCCCTGGCACCGAGGGTGCTCCCCCCTCCCCAAATCCTGGGGGGTCTGGAGGGAGGGGCACCCCCAAATTCCCAGTGGGAACGGGGGTTACTGGGGGGGCTCCCAGTGCCGACCCCCCATTCCCCCCATGGAGCCAACTGGGAATTCCGCTTCTCTCATCCCAAAAATCCCATTTTTTCCCCATTAAACGACCCCTCCATCCATCCCCTTCTTCAAGGACGGGGATTTCTGGAATTTTTCCTGGGAATCTCCCTTTTTTTCCCCAAAAAACCCTCCCCAATCCCATCTGAGGGACAATCGGGGGACCCAAGTGACGGTGGCCACTCGCAAGGATATCGTAGAAACAGTAAACTAATTTATTAATCCTTTTGCTATGTACAAGTTTAATGGAGAAATCGTTGTATGAAACAATTAAAAACAACAAGGTCTCGGAATTATCCTTTTTTTTTTTTCTTTTGTTTTTTTTTTCCCTGGGTTTTGGTGGTTTTTTGGGTTTTTTTCCATGGGGATTATCATTTTTATAGTTGTTTTTTTTTGGTACAAATTCAAGGGCAGCGCTCGGGGGTGGAAGGTTTTTTTGGGGGGGAGTGGCAAATTAATTAGCAAATTATAGCAAATTAAGAGGGAATGGACGGGCTCGGGTTATCCCAGCGGGAGAGGCAGGAAAAACCCAAATTTCCGAGATGGGAAAGTGAGAATGTTCCTAAAAATCGGGAATAAATCCCACCGGGAACACACCAGGGGGGTGGAATTCCTGCTGACCCCAAGGTAAGGGTTTCCCTGTAACCACCAAAAAAACCAACCCAAAAAATCCCGAAATAATCCAAATTTTTTCCCCTTTTATCCCGTCGGAATTCCCGGCCACCGACCAAAAAAATTAACCCAAAAACCGCAACACAATCCAATTTTTTTCCCCCTTTTATCCAGTTGGAATTGCCGGCCACCGACCAAACAAAATAACCCAAAAAATCCCGAAACAATCAAATTATGTTTTTCCTTTTTATCCCCTTGGAATTGCCGGCCACCAACCAAAAAAACCAACCCAAAAAATCCCGAAATAATCCAATATTTTCTCCCCTTTTATCGCATTGGAATTCCCGGCCAGCAACGAAAAAACTAACCCAAAACCCCACAAAACAATTCAATTTTTTTCCTTTTTATCGCATTGGAATTGCCGGCCACCAGCCGAAGAAACTAACCCAAAAACCGCAACACAATCCAATTATTTTTTTCCTTTTATCCTTGTTGGAATTCCCGGCCACCGACCAAAAAAACCAACCCAAAACCCGCGAAATAATCCGATTTTTTCCCCCCTTTTCTCCCTTTGGGATCGTCCCCTTTTCCCTCCGCAGGGAATTTCGCTCCCGTCGCCGGCGGAGGCTGAAAATTCGTCGGGTCCGGGTTTAAATTGTGGCTTTAGGGAGTGAAGAGCAAAGTGATTTCGGGAGAGGCGAGAGAGTCGGAAGCGCTTTGGGGTCCGGAGAGAGAGGATGGAGCGGCCGGGGCGGCCGGGGCTTAATTGGGCCTGTGCCGGGCCGAAGGTGCTGGGAGGCGGTGCCGGAACGCTACAAAAAACATAAAAAAACAGGGGAAAGAGGGAAAAAAGAGAGGGGAGGGGAGAGGAAAAGAAAAGGGAAGTAATAGTAAAAATAAAGGGATTAAAAGGAAAGGGGTTGAAGAGGGGGAGTGGAGAAATGGAGGGGAGAAAGAGGGGAAGTTGGAAAAAAGGGGGTGATAAAGAGGGAAAATTGAGAAAAAAAGGGTAAAGAGGGAAAATTAAAAAAAAAGGGCGGATAAAGAGGGAAACAAAAAAAGGGCGGAACAAAAGGCGGATAAAGAGGGGAAATAAAAAAAGGAGGGAAATAAAGAGGGAAAATAAAAAAAGGGGGAAAATAAAAGGAGGATAAAGAGGGGATATAAAAAATAGGAGAAAAATAAAGAGGGAAATTAAAAAGGGGGAAAGGGGAAATAAAGAGGGAAAATAAAAACAAAAGGAGGGGAAGGAAATAAATAGGGAAAATTAAAAAAAAGGGAAATAAAGAGGGAAAATAAAAAAGGGAAATAAAGAGGGAAAATTTTTTTAAAAAGGGGGGAAATAAAGAGGGGAAATTAAGAAAAATGGGGGAAAAAGGAGGGAAATAAAAAAAAAGGGGTGAGGGAAATAGGGAGGGAAAATTTAAAAAAGGGGGAAAGGGGAATAAAGAGGGGAAAAAGGGGGGGAAAAGGGGAATAAAGAGGGAAAATTTTTAAAAAGGGGGAAAAAGGGGAAATGACGGAAAATAAAAATAAAAGGGAAATAAAGAGGGAAAAATAAAAAGGGGAATAAAGAGGGGAAAATTAAAAAAGGGAGAAAAGAGTGAAAAACAAAAAAAGGGGAATAAAGAGGGAAAATTTAAAAAAGGGAATAAAGAGGGAAAATTAAAAAGAAAGGAAAAAACAGGGGGGATAAAAGGGGGAAAAGGGGAGAAAATAAAAAAGAAAAGGAATAAAGAGGGAAAAACAAAAAAAAACAGGGAAAATAGAGGGACAAA
>JAWMRC010000110.1:113587763-113598742 GCA_035584755.1 Thripadectes ignobilis | reverse complement strand
AGAGCCAGAAGGTCCCCTGGATCCATCAGGGGTTGCAGAGCCAGAAGGTCCCCTGGATCCAGAAGGTCCCCTGGATCCATCAGGGACCTGCAGAGCCAGAAGGTCCCCTGGATCCATCAGGGAGCTGCAGAACCAGAAGGTTCCCCCTAATCCCTCTTTTCTCCAGGCTGAGCCCCCCCAACTCCATCAGGAGTTCTCCAGCCCCTTCCCAGCTCCGGTCCCTTCCCTGGACACTTCCCAGCCCTTCAACATCTCCTGTCTGAAGGTCCCAGAACTGTCCCCAGGGCTGGGGATGAGCACAAAGGATTTGAGGTCAATTTGCTGCAGCATTTAAAGAACTGCAACCACCTCCTGGAATTATTAGGGATTTGGGATGAGGGCCACACAGGAGCCACAACACGGACCTCCAACATTTTATTTCCATTATTCCCTGGTGGCAACAGCACCTTTAATTGTTGACCTTCACCACTTGCAAGGAGCACTCCTGCCCCTCCTCCCAGTGAATGGGAAAGGAATGAGGGCTCCAATCCTCATGGAGTTATCACTTATCTAGTTAAGTAATAACGAGCCCCCAGAGCCCACTTTTGGATCTTAATAATGGAAGCAAAAACTCAGCTGAGCTGAAATTAAAAAGCCATCGAGGAGAGGCATTTCCTCCCTTCGAGGTCTTCAGAAAATCTCTCACATTCCACAGATACTGATTTACCTGAGATGAGAGAAATGCTAATAAGGGCACTGAAAATTCAGGTGCTCAAGTGTGGAAGGCCACTGTGAGCACCAGGGTTAATAAAACCTGCCTTTCAACAGCCCTTTCCCATGGGGGTTATCAGTGGCAGACACAACTCACTGCTCTCTCTGTCTCCCAAGTGGAGTTTAAGCTCTTTTTTTGGGAAGAAAGCACTATTTTTGGGGACATGGCAGCTTTGTGGGATGAGGTTGAAACTGGTCAATGGATGAGAAATTCCCTGGGGGAGGCTCACCTGGGACTTGTCCTGACAAACCAGGCTAAAAGGGGCACTTGTGCTTTGGGGGAAGAATTTGGAAGACTCAATCATTCTGTCTGAGGAGAGAAAATTATTCCATTCAGGACTGTCCTTACTTTATAGGAAGGAAATGTGGGTATCAGGGGCTGCTGGGATGGAAAGGCTGCAGGCAGAGCCACTGGGAGAAGCACAATGGGCAATAACAGCAAGATTGGCCCAGGATGCTGTTGGAAAAGCAGATTTCTTCAAAAGTGGGGGAAAAAAACCCCTTTTTGTACCCCTGACACACGAGGGGAAGGGACTGCTCAGGTTTGGAGACAACAAAAACCCCAGATCAAAAAGGAAAAGCCATAATAATGAAAGAAAAAAAAAAGGGGGAGCAGACATGGATTGAATCACTGTCAATATTACAAATATTTTGGGACAACTCCTGGTTTTCCATAAATTCCTTTACATTTAGCTGGCCCTGTCTCAAGCAGGGCACTTAATCAAACAAGCCCAGAGACTTGCCTGTTGTGCTGCACCAAATTTTGGCTTTTTAGCTCCAAGGAGTGACTGAATTTTAATTGATCTGCTGGGGGAAAAATCCAAACTGCACCAAAACCTGATGGGAGAGATGCAAGAGGAAACCCCTGGAGGGAGATCCATGGATTTGCAGTTTAACATGAGCTAAAGTTGTGTCTGAGCTTGTCAAACAACTGGCCAACATGTCCTATGGGCCACAGCTGGTTCATGTAATGCTAATATTTATAACTGGATATTATTTAAATATAAGTGCAATTGGTTTATTTTAACTCCAACACTTACTTAAAATTGCTGCCATGTCTAGTATTTGTAAGTAAGAACTACAGGGCAAACTCTTCATGAATTTTAGGAATGGTGTGTTAGGGCTGTGCTGATTTTAAGGACAGGAGGAAAAAAAACCCCACCAAAAGCAGAGGAGACACAGAAGGTAGTCTTGGAAATGTTATTTTGTTGTGGAAAATGCTATTTGTTTAAGAGGATGATCTCCCACAACATTTTCTGACAGACAGAGGTTTAAACTGCCCTGAATAATCCTTAAACCCACCATCAAAGCAGCTCTGAGAATTCATCCTGACCTTGGAGGGTCAAAAAATATCCCCCCAAACCACCCCAAAATTTGAACCCTACAGAGTTGACCCCAACTGCAACAAAGAGAACATCAGGTCATGGTTTCTCTTGTCTCAGAAACCAGACCTGCCATGAAATATTGACTCTTACCTGATGGTTTTGTGCCTTGACATGTTTTATTTGCACACAGCCAATGCCAACAGACAAGATTGACTCCTCCATCAGCGGCAAGGTCCCAGATTCCTGCACGGATCTCACCTCCACCTGGATCCGTCGGGATTGGCCCTGCCCAAAAGAGCAACTTGAAATGCTTGGGGGGAAAAAAAAAGGGAAGCTAAAGGGTTGAAAAGCTTAATTCCACAGAGACCTCTACTGGCTGCTCTTGGCAAGCAACACTAGTTTTATTTTGGGAGGGACAAAGTGGTGTTTTGGAATCCCAGTGACCCAGTGGTCAAGAGATCTCCCTTCTTTTGCAAGGATTTATGCATTTACAGAAAAAAAACCAACTAATCCAGCAACTCCCCAGTTTACTTTCTGGAGGGTTTTCAAACACACACTTAAAGGGGTTTATTTTTAATATTTCTGCAGGCAGAAAACAGGATCTCTTCCCCATTTTTAAAAGAGGAGAGTAAATAATCTGGTGAGCTACTGAAGCTTCAGTGAACTTTTCCTGACTCTGGTCTCCTTGACTGAGAATTCTACTCCACTGATGCTATCAAAGTAACTGCTCTTCAGTGAAACCATAAAGGAAAACAAAGAAACAATAATGATTTTTTAAAAAAGGAAATAAAAATCAAAGGAGCTGGGAAGGTCAAAGGTGCAGCCTGGATCTCACTTTTCCTAATTAATGCCCTGTGTTCTCTGGGTAATTGCTGATCAATGGAAAAAGTGAACTATTCAGTTAAGCATTAACAATTTAACGTGGGTAGAAGTTCAAGAACAAAGGAGTGCTTGGCTGGAAGGATCGAATAAAACACAACTCTGGACCTCTTTAAAATAATAATGAAGTTCAGGGGGGCTGATGTCCTTCCTAGCAGGGCAAAAAGATGCCAGGGGAGCCTCTGAGCACCTTCACAGCTCAGTTTTGCTCACTCTTCTCCCCTCATACCTATTTTACAGCCCCCTATTTTGTACCCCAACACTTCCTTGGCCACCCCCCCCCTTTGGCACAGAAAATAAAGGTTTCTCAGCCTTCCCCAGGGGAAAGCCTGTCCTTGCCAGCTCACCTGCCTGAGCTGGAAGATGCCTCCTGTGCTGACATCCTTGGCAGGGGTCACCTCCACCGGGCAATACTCGCCGTCCTCGTTGAGCTCCAGGATCCGAACCCAGAGCTCCACCTTGCGCGTCACTTCGCTCCACCTGCCAAACCAAGTCACACCCCGTCCCTTCTGGGCTTCTTCTGCCCCAAAGGGAGAGGGAGCAAAACCCCAAAGCAAGGAAAACCCCAAAGCATCAGCTCAGGTTGCAGATTGAAGCAGCAAAGGGCCGTTAGTGCAGGGCTCATCAATTCTGCTGACAGGTATTTTAGTCAAACGTCAGAAATGTTCCTTTTCTTGATGCCACCACAAGAAACCCCCAATTCCACATTTATCCCTGGTCTCAATTCCTGCCCCAGAAGGCCAGTGTTGTCAGGGCAATCAGATTTATGCACAATGAAATATGACATTGTCTCAGAAGCCTTCAAAATTCAGAGCACTTTGCTGAACTCCCCTCCAATTCTTCCAAGGGCTTCAATAAGAAATGGCCAATCCTGCAGAACTTTGAAATTAAACTACTCAGCTACCAAACATAAAACCAGGATGTTTTCCCATTTTTCTTTGCCATTTATCCCTGGCTTTGCTTTTAAACTTTCCCATACACAACAGGCTGGAAGGAAAAAAAGATTTTTAATCTTTCTAATTTTTAATTTTCTGCCAGTAAGTGAAGGTGCGGAGCTGCCTTCTTCTCACTGGAGAGGCAAAACAACTCACTTTTAAGAAAATGCCACTAATTTTGGGACAACCAGTGGCTGCCAGCAAACAAACAACCCCTTCCTTCAGGCTGGAATGTTTATTCCAGTCCAGGTAACAAGCAGTAGAGCTCTTCCAATGGAAGCATCACGGGGATGGCACTACGTGGCCAAGAGTTCATGGATTCACAGTGGTTTTTAGTTCAGAATCTGACTGTTTGCCCCAAACTGGGCACCTCAGAGAGTGATTTTCCCCCAGTTCCAACCTCAGGATCTCTTGCCCACGTTTACCTGTCCCGAAGGCTGCGTGTTTTGGCCTGGATTATCCCCAAATCCCACAGGGCTGGATTTCTGCGGTCCCCGCTCTGCTTGTGCCCATAAACCTCAATGGCCAAGGCACCATCGTAGAGATGCTCCATGAAGTCTTCAGAAATACTGACAGAAACCTCCTGCAAGGCACAAATGGCACGGTCACCGTGGTTACACAACTCAGGCTGTGAGATTTGCTGTCTTGATTTTCATAAAAGCGTTTCAGTCACTCTGGTCCCCAAAACACGACTGAGAGGAAAGGAAGAGCTGCCACCTCCGTTTGTACAATCAGGAGGCAAAGCAAAGGGAGGTGATTTGCTGGAGATTAAAGTCCATAAAGAGCTGAAAAATGACCACAGGCTGTTCCAAGCCCTGATCCAAAGGTTCAAAAAAAAATCAAATCATACATCCTAATGCTCAGAATGTGAAAATCAAAACTCCTCAGAGGGTGCTATACCCATTTCAGGAAGGGTAAGTGGAATAAATTGCTCAGTGCAATGAGAGATGATGGACTACAATGAGAAGTGGGGTGATTTGGTTGGGATTCATCCAGCCTGGCTTTAGATGTCCCTATCAAAGATGCCTCCACTCAGCTGCTCCAAAGTCAATGGGAAGAGACATCTGTTCTAACTCCTCACAATCCAACTTCAACACCTACATCAGGATAAGAGGGATCACATCCCAGCACTGGGACATTTCTCTCCATTCCATCAGAGTTCAGAGGGGTCAGCTCAGTCAGAGACATCAAATGGACTCAGATGAATATCACTCCTCCAATCACACTGAATTTTACTGTGGGCAAACTCTAACACAAGTCTCTGCTAAATAGATGTTTTCCTGCATCAATTCACTTCACCCTGATTTCTCTACAGGTGAACAATGTAGAAGAATCAAACTTAAATGGACTCTGAAGATGATTAAGCCCTTATTAAAAATGGTATTAGTGTATCAACCTCATGAAACAATACAATGTGAGCAAAGAGGCAACCCCAACTGGCACAGAAGCATAAACCTCCTTTTGCCTGCCTCAGAGCTTCCTTAATAACACAATAAAACCAATTACATTGCAGTGATCAAAGACAACCATGCACCGTGGCTCCTTGCTGATGGAAGACTGGGAAGGATCCACCTCAGGAGCGACACTGACTGGCTCCAGCTGATCCCAAAAGGTGTATTTGCAGAACACAAAGTTGGAGAGGTGCTGTGGCAAACCTGTAGCCTGAAGGATTTTGATCTGGGGGAGAGATGAGAAACACCAGAAAGAGCATTTATTCATTAGGCATGGAATTAAAACCAGCTCCTGGTAGAGTCTGTTCTGGTGCAAAGGACGATGAAACAACAAAAGCAGCAAACCCAAGGAATTCAGAAAGCAGAATTTATAAACTGACACTCCTGGGAGACAGAATTTGGGTGCAGCAGCTCAGCACTGTCACTAGATGTCACCAGGCTCGTATTTCTTGGGAGCAAGAACTGAAGGGATGGAGTTCACAAACACACCAAAACATTTTGGTGGTTTGCAATGGTGAAAAGCACCAAAAAGATTGTAATTGAGAGAGGAATGCAATAAAAATCTCACACCTCCACCAAAACTGGCTCCCTTACTCTCCCAAAATTTTTGGTTTAAAACATTACTTGCCCTTATTCTGTGATGCTGGAAACAATCCAAAAATAACCCCAATAATGCAAAAGCAGCCTGTCCCCTCTTTGTCAAAACCAAAGCCAAACAGAAACAAAATGTTTTGAATGCTCATTCTGATCTAAACAAAGCCATCATATTGACCATGTATCTAATAAACTTCTAGTTTTGTCAAATTAAGACCCAATTAGTCAGATTTCCACAGTAAGGCAGCACTGAGGACCCTCAGGAGAAGGTTTCCTGCCTCAATGCCCCATCCTGCTCGTAAGGACGTGGAGCTCTAGAAACAGCATAAAATGTGGGGAAAAAAGTCCAATTTCTCCCAAATGGTTCAAGGCTGGGGACAACCCTCTCTAATTCTTTTTGTCTCTCTCTTTTCTCACCCCTAGCTTGGCCTGCCTTGTGTTTTACTACAGCACAGAACTACTCTAATTCTTTTTGTCTCTCTCTTCTCTCACCTCTAGCTTGGCCTGCCTTGTGTTTTACTACAGCACAGAACGACTAAATATTTCCTACTACAGTTCTTTTTATTACTACCACTAATGATTTCACAAAATATTTAACATTCAGAGAATAAAATATTGAGAGGATGATTCCCAAAGCAATGGGTTTTTATCACACTCCTTTCCAATTAAACATTACAGCACCACTCTCACCTCCCATGCCTTCCAAGACCAGGGAGAGACTTTGGCATGTAAATACAATTGATGAGAGGAACAAACCCCACCTAATTAACTCCCCTTATTTCAGCCACTCCAGAAACAAAAGGAGGTCACAGAGAGACACCCACCGTGCAGAAGCCAAGCTTTAAGCCTGGGGATGGTTGCCCAGAGGGTGGGATACCCCTGGAACTCACCCTGCACACGAGTTTCCTCTCCTGGACGTCGTTCTCGCTCGAACCCTCCGGGCTGTCCTCCCCTCCCACCAACCTCTCGTCGATCTCGCCGCTCACTCGCACGACTTCCACGTGGAGACGACCTGACACCTGGCAAGAAAGGAGTCAAATCTGCTGGAGTGCCAGGAAACAGGTCCATCCTCTCCTACAAACCACTGCCAGTCTGCAAGCAGCCAACTTTTTATCCCTTTCTTAGGCGCTCTGCATTTGTTGCGCCACGTGAAGAACTCGCTTGGGAGCAAGAACCCAAGAGCCTTTGTTGTAAAAAGCACAAAGAAATCACCAACTGGGGTGACTCTGGGGACAACCTCACCTTCAAACCAGTCTCTAGAGAGCCTACAAAGAGCACACACCTTGCTGGGATGCTCTGCTGCCTTCAAAGTCGTTCTTACAGTGTGTATTTGAGAACCTGTTCTTGATGGCAGCCAGTGACACCAGTGGAGCTACAGCTCATGGTTGCTCTTCTAAGCATTTATTTTGGGATCTCTCCCTCAGGAAGGTGCTCACAGAGCCTTCTCCTTTCACAATCACTGTGCTGGGACTCAGAGCTGCCTGAACAACCTCAGTCAGGCATTATGGGACTTGCCTAATTCCACCTTGTTAGCAACAAGGTTGTCCATGAAACTTGAAAGCATCTACCACATCCTGGTCATTAAACAGTTGAGTAAGGATAGATTATAGAAGAATGGCAAACCTCTCCCTTCTGATTGATGATTGGAACTGCATATTGGAGCTTCACATCGTAGAAGAGGCACTCAAGGAAGACATTGGCTACTCCAATAAGGCTGTAGTTTTCCTGCTCGTCGTAGAAGGGGTCAGCTCTCCTGAAGTAAGATCTCATCACCTGCAGGCAAGGCCAGGGTGAGGTGGGGAAGCCAAACTTTGCAGGGAACACTTTTCAAAGTGTTGCACAACTCCAGCCAGAGGCCAGATTAGATCACAGGAAGAACTGAAAGGAATTTCACTTTGGATAAGGCCCATCCTCAGCAAGTTCTCCTTAACTCTGTCAGATTCCTGACCATTAAGTGCCTTTGTGTTTACCCACTGCTCCTTCTTGTCTGCTTTGTTCTGCCCCCAAACCATGCATGCCAGCAGGCATCAAAGTGACAAGATAAGGGGCAATGAAGTGCTCAAGATCCCTTCAGCACTTGGAAAAGCAACAGCTCAGGAAAACTCAGCTCTTTCCATATTCCCTCCCCACTCCCCTCTTGAAAATTGAACAGGGATGCAATTCCACCAGCACAATTTCTGCTTACTGGGTTGTCTTCCTCACAGTCTTTCCACTCCTGGTAGAGATCCCTCATGTCCACCAATCGATTCTCCAGCTTTTCCAGTGACCAGATCTGCTTGCCTTTCCCTTTCCTTCTCACCTGGATAGCAGGCTCGCTGAGAATTGCCCCTCTCTGCAAAACAATTGAAGAGAGACCAAGGGGGACCTTGTGTCACAAGGAAAAGCAGTTCAAAACTAACACAAAGTTGAGAGTGTTTTTGGGAAAAGGCTGTCCTTTCTTGGTTCTGGCTTGAGCAATCAAATGCAAGCACGAGAGGCTCTGAGTTGAGCTGTCCCAGTGGATCTGTGTTCAGCTGAACTGGGAATCCAATCACAGCTACAGCCACTGGTTTCCATGGATTTTCACCTTGCATAAGTGTCAGAAAAGGGAACATTTAAGCATTTCACAAATATCCTCCAGTTCCAGCTAAAGTTACTACTGCCTGCAACTTCAAACTGGTGCAGAAACTTAACCCCCTTTAGCATCCCCTTTCTGGATGTGCCTTCCCCAGAAAACTGTGAAGAAAACTTGCAAAGTAACTGATAAAAATTATAAACCTGCAATAAAAATCCATGTGCTGGACTGACAATGGCCTGAGTGCCACCTAAATCCTGACTTGGAGGACAGAAATAACACCAGCTTTGGTACCCAGCCTGGAAATCTGCGTTCAGCTCCCTCCCTCCAAAATTTCCAAGATGCCTGGGAACAAATAATCCCAATCCTCTCTGCTCCACTTGCTCCCTCCACAACAGGGGTGGCAGCACTTCCATAGCATTGCCATTCTCCCTGGCACGATGCAGAGCCAGATGGCCACAAAAGGATGGTAAATACCTGAAATATGTGCTACCCAACCTGCACAGGCTTTGCCACCCTGCAACAGCAGCAGTTGTGAACTTCAACACCAGTGGAATGGTCTTGCAGCAAAACATTCATCATTTGTGGCACATTAGGGGATTTCCATGGTATAAAATGAGATAAGGACGTGGCACGGACCAACAGATTTAATGCACACCAGTGGACTGGCAAAATATCTCCATCATTACAGTCAAAATAAAAGAAATATCAACACTGAGGGGAAAACTTACTTACTAAACTTCCTGATTTCATTCCCCCAGGGTGACCTCACCTTGCTGTTGGCATTAAGGCTGGAAGCTGGGATCTGCAGGGTCACTTTGTACTCCGTCCTCTTGTCCAACTCCTCCCCGATAAAATTGGCTTCTCTCACGTACAAATTGGCCTTCACAATCTGCTCCCGGAGCTTCCTCAGGCTGTGGGTCAACATTTCCTCCCTGAAAGGAGGGCATTGGGAAGGGAGACAGGAAAAATCAGGGCACTGAAGCACTTAAACTGAGGGCAAAACAAATGGATGAGGGGCCAGCTGGGAGCTTATGGGTCAGCATTAAAGGGATAAGTGACATTGTAGTGGGGGGAATTCAACCACCCCAATATCTGATAAAAGGGAAATGCAACAGGGCTTCAGCAATCCAGGAGGTTCCTGGAATGCCTTGGTGACAACTTCTTTCTCCAAATGATAGAGCAGCCAAGGAGGAGAAGTGCCATGCTGGACCTTGTTCCCATCAGCAAGGAGAGGCTGGTGGGGAATGTGAAGCTCAAGGGCAGGTTGGGCTGCTTTGACCATGAAATAGTGGAGTTCCAGCTCCTCAGGGAGGAGGGCACAGAACAAATGCATGACCCTGGGCTTCAGGAGAGCAGACTTTGGTCTCTTCAGAGATCTGCTTGGTAGAGCCACATGGGATAATGCCCTGGAGGGAAGAGGGGCCCAAGAAAGCTGGTTGGTATTCAAGGATTGTCTCCTCCAAGCTCTGGAGAGATGAAGAGGCAGTCAGGCAAAAATGCCAGGAGGCCTGTGTGGATGAACAAGGAGCTTCTGGACCAACTCAAACATGAAATGAATTCTACAGAGGGTGAGAGCAAGGACAAGGAGCCTGGGAGGAGCAAGGAGAAATTTTCTGAGCAGACAGGGATCAGGTCAGGAAAGCTGAAGAAGGTCCTAACCTGGCCAGGGATGTCCATGACAAGAAAAGCTCCTGTGCAGAGGAAGACTAAGGAAAATGTGGGCCCTCTTGGAAAGAAACAGAGACCTGGTTGCCCAGGACAGAGAAGGCTGAAGTACTCAACAGCTTGGTCTTCACCCTCAATGTCCCATCCAGGTTACAGAAGGTGAAAGCAGGGTTTGGGAGAATGAGGAACTGCAGGAGAAGATCAGCTGTGAGACCATCTAAGGAACCTGAAGGAGCACAAATCCATGAGACCTGGTGAAATCCATTTGCACGTCCTGGGTGAAATCACAGATTTAATGGCTAAGACACTACCCATGGTGTTTGAGAAGTCATGGCAGTCCGGTGAAGTTCCCACCGATGGGAAAAGGGGAAACAATTCCCATTTTTAAGAAGGGAAATAAGGAAGACCCAGAGAGCTGCAGGCTGGCCAGTCTCACCTCTGTGTCCAGCAAGATCATGGAGCAGATCCTTCTGGAAGCTGTGCCAAGGCACAAGGAGAATAAGGAGGTGAGTGGTGACAGCCAGTGAGGCTTCACCAAGGGCAAACCGTGCCTGAGAAATGTGGTGGCCCCGCACAATGGGGAGACTGAGGTGAGGGATGAGGGAAGAGCATCCAGGGTCATCCAACTGAACTTGTGCAAAGTGTTTGACACTGTCCTGTACAACATCCTGGTGTCCAGCCTTGGGGACAACAGCACAAGGACCTGGAGCTGCTGGAGAGTCCAGAGGAGGGTCTGGAGATGCTGCAGGGCTGGAGCCCCTCTGCTCTGGAGCCAGGATGGGAGAGCTGGGGGGGTCACCTGGAGAAGGGAAGGATCCAGGGA
>JAWMRC010000110.1:113540380-113567277 GCA_035584755.1 Thripadectes ignobilis | reverse complement strand
GAAAGAAAGAAAGAAAGAAAGAAAGAAAGAAAGAAAGAAAGAAAGAAAGAAAGAAAGAAAGAAAAAGAAAGAAAGAACTGACTACAAGAGCTTACACTGACTTCACCCTGTTTCCCAAGGGGGCTGTATTTAGCCAAAGGAAATCAATAATAACAATAATAATGCCAGAGCCTTACTTGTTAATGTTGCTTCCTTCTTTCAGCCTGTCCCCTGCAGCACCAGTCTTGGTTGCCCTTTCACTCCCTGCCAGGTCCACCAGGCTCAGCTTGCCCACCTTCTCCCCTGAGGTCTGGGGGAGGAACCAGAGATAGTTCACTTCATTCAAGGCCCATAATTTGATGTCTTTCCCCAGAAGGATCCAGCTGCAGGTTTTGGGGCAGGTTCTCTGCAGTTGTTCCAAGTGCTCTGAGAATGGTGGGTGTGGGCAGTGCCCTGTGCTAACTCAGCCCCTGCTGCTTCAGGAGCCACAGGATGGCCTGGAGTGATGGCTGGGGGCACCAACATCTACCAACCATCTCAGGGAGTGACACAGGACACACCAGTGAAGGGTTAACCCAAGAAAAATGCAGAGTTACAACAGGCAAGTCATAACCAGGGACAAGGGGCTTCTAATCCCATCTTCAAAACAGCCTCCTAAAAATCTCATTTTTTAGACCAATTTTCCTTTGGTTTTCAGAGGCTTAAGAATGACCACGACAAGGAGTAATAATTCATGAAAATTATTACAATTGTGATGTTTCTTATATGCTTCTCAGCCTCCCAGAGTGCAAACCAAGCTACAGGAATACTTAAACCAGTAATGTAGATTTTGTTACAAATCCTTTCATCTCGTTTGACCCCAAAAGACACTCGGAAAGGCTCGTTTTTCTGTGCCAGCTTGAAGAGCCTTTGAGAACATCTCGCTCCCATCACGTTCTTCTGCAGCATCTGCAGCTCCAGCAGCTCAGCCTCCCAAAATGCTGCCTCCCCTTCAATGAATGAACAGGGTAAGCAGAATTAAAGTGCTTTCAGGAAGCCTCCCAAAATGTAGTGTGATCATCACACTGAAACACGTCATTTCCAGGGCTGAAAAGCACCAGGAGATGGGAAAAGGGAGGGATCTGCCCCAGGAGCTCACACAGTGGGCACTGGAAGATGCAGGAGAGATGGAGAGGGAGAAGGACCACACAAAACCAGGGGTGAGAAGCCTGCAGGAGAGGCACAGCAAAAGTGGAGCCACAAACTATGGCAAAGCAAGGGGTTCAGCAGAGTGTGGTGCTGGTTTGAAGAGCAAAGGGGCAAAAAAATCCAAATAAAAAGGGAGAAAAATGGTGTGGATAAGAAGATCAGTGGAAACTGAGAACAAAAATGCTCATTATGCTTTCCAATATCTTCACTACTTAGGCAAATATACAGACCTGCTCCACAGGCACTCAAATTTAGCCCAAGGCTTTGAAAATATGAAAGAATTGCCCAAGCTCCAAATCTGCCACCAAAGTTTAAACATATTTATTTCAATTGAAGATTACCAACACGTTCTTTGAGGGACTGAATAATATTGACACCACGTCTTCCACACACCCCTCTGAGGAAACAGAGAGAGAAATACTTTCCACATTTAAATGTCTTTTAGCTATTCAATGCCAAATCTGCCACCAAAGTTTAAACATATTTATTTCAATTGAAGATTACCAACACGTTCTTTGAGGGACTGAATAATATTGACACCACGTCTTCCACACACCCCTCTGAGGAAACAGAGAGAGAAATACTTTCCACATTTAAATGTCTTTTAGCTATTCAATGCACACAAAAAATACAATGTACACACAAAAACCACTGCAAAATGATCGACATGAGTAATCAGGAAGCTGATAATTCACACGTATTGGCAGGAAATAAGCCAAGGCACGCCCTGTTATTCTTCTGTTTGTCATCTCCCCATTCCACCTAAAAAGAAATGCATTAAGGAGCCACATCCATGCTTGGCAAGCTGCTTCTCTTACCCCTGAGTGCACATCATAGAGGGTGTGGGTGAGGATGATCTTGAAGACGGCGTGGGAGCGACTGCTCTCCTCGTTCATGTTGGTGGCAGCCACGGTGCGGGACTTGTTGCCTTCAGACATCAAGGACTCGATGTCCTGGGGACAATGTGCACAGCCATGAGAGACAATCTGCATGAGCATCCCCCTCAATCATCTCCAGAAACAACCCCATTGGGGTGAAATGTATTTTTCTCATGATTCAAATGAGAGGGGGGGAAACGTCGTGGTCTCCCCTTTAAAGCCTCCAAATTATACAGTTTTGAGACACTCCTCGACCCAGATGTTAAATTAGCAACCAAAATAATGCACCTGCCTGCACACAGTGACAAAACCAGCAAAGAAAGGAGGGAGGGAATGTTGGAACCCCCTGGGATTTCAGCCTCAGTTGTCCAAACACGTGTTCTTGGAGTCTGGAATAGCTGACAGGAGGCTCCAAGGTTTATAGAGGAGAACCAGGGCTCCTTATGCTCCTCCAACTTTTAAAAGCTTATAAAGGTTCCTGCTATGCTGACTTGTGATACTTGAGGAAGGTGCAGGCCCCTTTCTCAGGGTTTTGCAGCAATCCTGTGGAATAGTTACAGCTTCACAGAGTCTTGGGCTCTTTATCTCTACATCTCCACCTTGGCTGATGCTCAACCCACCCCAAAACAGTGAGACAACAGAGCAGCACAGACCACTTTGACTCCATTGTCACACAAAGCTGCTGGGCAACATGGCAAGGCCAAGCATGAGATGGGTCTGGAATCAGCAGGAACCACCAAGCAGTGGCACATGAACTGCAAGAGGAGGGAACTGCACCCTCTGAATGTTTTGGTGACACCACAATTGAATTTCAGGACAGAATTCCATCCCTTATTTACCCATTTTTCCCCACGGTGACGCTTCTTTCAAAACAGGGCATTTTGTGAATGCACATAATAAATATTTACTCTGCAGCAAGCAAATTTGGAGTGATGCTCTCGAGTGTTTGCTTTGTAAACAACCACCAGTTTCTAATTCCAGCCTGTGCTACTGGGAGGGGAAAGGACTAGACTGGGGCACGACAGCCAAAAAGTGACACAGTGAGTTCTGAGAGCCTCTCCCTGCTAAATCCTGGCTCTGCAATCAATCACAGGACACTCTCTCATGACAGCACCCACTCTTCTTAAGGCTGGCAGGAAATGTGTTCCATTAAAGGGCTGAATTCCTTCCAGAATCATTTCCAGAATTACTGAATGGTGCAGCACGAAGGGAGTTTCTGCTCTTAACCCTCTTCTCCCCAGGGGTCACAACACTCTAAAATCCACATTTAGAGCAAGGAGGAGCAGCTGAACAATTCTGTCCTGTTTCAGGGACAGCACCCTGGGGTTTAGGATGGCAAGAGAATGAGCCTTACCTTGTAGCTAGCAACAGCTAGTTTGGACAGGCCATCTACGTAAGGGCCATAAACACTGTGTTCTCTAACCTTTAGGGACTGGCGGCTTCTGGGTGGGGAAAAAAAAGGGATTTATAAGCACAGCACTGCCTTGAGACAACGTTTACACAAAGTCAAGCCTGGCTGACAGGTCTCAAACAGGATGGTCTCACAAATAATGCAATAAAGCACAGAACAAGGGCCATGATGCAAACAGAAAAGCTTTATGTCTACAGGGAAAGAGCTGACAAGGACATAAAAGGTGGCATCGGGGCAAATTCACCCCAAGCTTTTAGTCTTACTACTTTATTTGGATTGAAATGGAGAGGATGCTGAGACCTGGAAGCAGCAATTGCCTCAGCTGGGATCCACTGAGGTCAAGGAAAGGAAGAGGGTAGGACAATGTTCTACAGGGCTGGTCACCCCCAAATTCCTTACCCTTTGGGGTCAAGGAGATCTCTGACCTTCTCGTTGTAGATCTCCATGTAGGATACCTCCACTTTGAAACTCTGCTCCTCATTTTCCTCCTTCTGGGCCCTTTCAAAGAGTCCACTGCAAAGTTTAGGGATTAATCCAGGCTGGTCAGCAGTCCCCATCATTGTGTAGGATTTTCCAGACCCTGTGGGAGGGAATTTGGATTAGTGGCCATGCCACAAAGGTTGGGCAGAATCTTGATAAGAAATAAAGAGGTTTAGAAGTTAATTAAAGATGATTTGTTCAGTTCCCCACTTCAAAGTAACCAAAACACCACTGAGCCAAAGGCTATTTCATTAAAAGGGAAACAAGAAATTTAATTCCAGCTGCTGGAGAAGACTTTTTCAGGTAGATAAAATAAATGACACCCCACTAACACAGATGGCACACAAAGAGAAAACTTTTCATCTTACTCTTTAAATATCACATTTAAAATGACAGCTCAAGATTATTCCAACTGCAGGGGCAGAAAACCCGAGGGATGCTCCAAACTCAAGGACAAGCACGGGCATTGCAAAGATCCCAATCTGAAATGTGAGAAATAAGGGCAGCCAGCAGCAACCAAACCTTATTTCTCATCCTGTGCACCTCCTATCTGATGCTACAGGAGACCCAAACATTCCTCATCTCCATTACAAGGCATTTCTCCCAAAACAATGTCACCAAAAGAGTCTCCAGTGAGAAGGGAACACCTCCTGAGTGACCAAGATTTCTGTTTCTTTGGGACTTACCCGTTTGCCCATAGGCAAAGATACAAGCATTGTAGCCTTCAAAGGCATTCTGAAGGATATTCTCCCCAAGGCACTTGAAAACAACATCCTGACCTAAAAAATAAAGCACACAAGTGAACACTGCAGCACTGCAAGAGGTATTTTGTCCCTTGGTTTGGATTCTTCAATGAGTATGTAAAAGTAGTCAGTGTTTTCCCTGCTGGTGTTGCCTGAATAACACCCAATATTTGCTCCTTGGACAGGAGCAGGTCCATGAGCACCATAAAATGTGCTCCACTTTTGTCCTTCTTTAAAAATATAGGATTGTCATGCAAGTACCTGTATGTGCTTAAAGCAACATCCTATCAGTGTTCACACTCAGGACTTTTATCAGCAGGAATCCACTGCCAGCTGCAGAATTTAATCCACTGCTGAATGACCTCCCCTCCCAAAATACACCCAACCTGCACATTTGAACAACCAGAGGTTGATTTTCATCTAAGGGAATCAGCAGATAATTTTATAAAGTATGAGAAGGTTTTTGCAGAGAGGGAATCATAACTTTATGGAAGATATCACACTACAAGGTATGCACTAGGAAAATAGAGGCTCTATCACTTCCTTTCCAATTGAACTTTGAGCTTTTAGGATCCTTTTCCAAGCAGAGAAAGAAAGGCTTAAAATATTTGGGTAGTGCCTGTTCAAACAAACAAACTAAAAATCTCTTATTTTGAGAATTGGTTTTATAAGCAGAGGAACAAGACATGGCAGAACTTGGGGGGCTGAAATCCTCTCAAACATGTTAATGTTCCTTTAAGCTCTTCCTTTCTCTCATTAAAGTTCAGATCTTTACATCCAGGTCCATAAATTCCCCATCAGAATCACTAAGAGCTGTAAACAGCAAAATGGTTTTGGACCCAACACCTCCACTGTACAACAGGCCAAAATAAAGTTATATTTAGGCACTTCTATTAGTTTGAGAAACAAAATATACACATTCCTATGTGTTTGTGGGGCTAAAAGTGTTGCATTCTTCTCAGCTCCTTGACTAATTACTACACAGTAGTTATATGTTAAAGAAGTTAAAATCAAGAAGTGGATGTGCCTTTGATTTTTCTTGTCATTTTTTAAAAAATAAAGAACAACGAGTTCAACTGATCTCAAATTTTAAGATAACAAGTGTGAAAGGAACAGGTTCCAGGAGTGGTAAATCCAAATATATAGAACATTTTACCAAAACTAGTTGCCAAAATGAGTTATAATAACACAGAGAGAACTTTTCATGGCATATATTACACCTTCTTACCAGTGCATCTGAATTCACATAGCCTTATATTAAATTAGGCTTTTATTACCATTCCTCTACCGAGTTGTACTGGGATGCTGAGAAACTGAGAAATATGAAATGATACATAATAATTCTCCTCAAATCCTGAAAATAAAGGGATTTGATGCTTTTAAAACCATGGGCTTGGACCAATAGTATAAATATGAGCAATCCATCCCTGAGATGGGTTTCCCCACTCCCTCCACTGCAAAGGGGTGGCAGTGCCTGTCCCTGCTGCCAGAAATAGGAATGACTGAAGAATTCCCTTCTCCTCCTGCCAATAACCAATGCAGGGGATGCTCCTGTGCCACATGAGCCTCTTTGCCTCTTGGAATGAGACCCTTCCCACCTGCAGACAAAAGCACAAAGGCCCAGGAAATATTTATTACCTGCATATTTCTCCTTCACAGACTCATCCATGGACCAAAAGCAGTGATCATAAGCAAACACCTGCAAGGAAACAGCTCATGAAATCTGCTGCCAAACCAAGCCAAGCCACCCAAACTCTGCCATTCCCAACACAACACCCAATCCCCCACAATTCCTTCTTTTCTCAGAGCCTCAACAAACCCTTCATCTTCCTCTCTGTTGGATCCTGTTCCTTCCTTTCTGTGCCAGTCCCACCCCCTGCTCTCTGTGTGGATGTGGAGGAGCTTTCCCTTTAAACCCATCCTTGCAATTCCCTTGTCACAGGAGTTCCCATTTTGCAAACTGACAGATGTCCTCAAGCTGCTCCTTCCTCCCATCTCCCCCTGCCTCTTGTCTCCATAAATTAAAAATAAAATAAATTAAAAACAAGCCCTCTCCCATGTGTTTATTTATACAGCATGACAAACCAAAGGCTAATAATTGTAAAGAATAATATAAAGCAAATTGGTTTGATCATGACAACAGTAGCACTGTAATCTCCTTTAACAGAAAAGTTTCAATTTTGTGCTAAATCCATCAGGTCCACAGGCACCTTTCACCCTAAAAGCTGACCTGAAATAGGACAATGCATGTTTGGGGACAGATGTTTGCAAAAACAGCTCCTCTGGGTATGTATTTGCAAGGATAAAAAAAAAGTAATTAGGGGAATGTCTGACCTACATTCACATTTACTCTGTAGGATGAAGGAAAAGGGAAGGGCAATGTGGGGCTCTCTGGCTCTGGATTTCCCCTCCAAATTTAAGGGAAGCTGCTCTTTCCCCTCTGGATGTCCTGCATTTCCATGCTGGTGACTTCCCACGTGTCTAGAAATGCTTAATGCAGCAAAATCCTTGAAATTTAAATACCTTCTCTTCAAAAATACATTCCTTTTCCCCCCCCATATTACACAATGTCCCAGCACCAAGAGATAAAAGTGGTTATTTTCTATCCTCCCATCGAGGAAACGGCAGCTTGTGCATTTATTTATTTATTGCCTTTTTTCCTTTGAATTTATTTCACAAATGAACACATTATTTCAACATTTCATGCCCTCAAAGCATGCAGTGAAACATCCCTGGCTCCACGACCACATCAATCAAGTGAACCCTGATGCAGCAGGGCAGGGAGAGGCACCTCCCAACCAAACCCAAGTCACGGGACAGCAACAACCAACCCACTTGGCTTCAACACAAACCCCAGAAAAGGCTTTTAAAGAGCTTTTCAAAGCCCACAAAGAACAAGTCTCTTCCATTCCCAGCCTGCAGTGC
Source organism: Thripadectes ignobilis (assembly GCA_035584755.1). NCBI lineage: Eukaryota > Metazoa > Chordata > Aves > Passeriformes > Furnariidae > Thripadectes > Thripadectes ignobilis. The sequence goes on along the minus strand of JAWMRC010000110.1, from coordinate 113,559,673 downwards.
TGAGTGTGGATGTTCTCATTTGTTCCTCTGACTCATTTCTTGGCACGGGCTCTTCTGCAGAGAGGAGATGCTTCGAGTTTCTTACTCGACAGCTGATCCATGGCAGAGCCTCTGCCCAAAATGCTTCCAATATTTGCAGAAGCCAAGGCTAAATGAGTGATAGGGAGAATTTTCACACACTGCTCTCTATATAATGTGCAATAAAAGCCCTTACCTTTGGGTGGCTCCTACTCTTCCCCAATGCATCAGGAGCAGAAAGGATTTGGTGCGAGGGCAGGGGGAGAAAAAAAAAAGACAAAGACAAGGACTGTTAGTTGGAGTGATTTTAGCTTAATTATGCTACCATTAATCATCAGAAGGCTGTATTTCAATAGTTCATCTCTCTCCTGGTTTACACATCCCAAGTCATGTTATAAACCTTTTTAGGAGCAAGATTTGAGGTGCTGCCCTAAGCTGGTTTGAAACTCAAACCCACTGATTTTCCTCTTATTGCCACCACCTCTTCCTCACCCTCTCACAGGTTTATTTTTCTTGTGACACCTCTCTCTGGCTGGCAGTGCCACTGTCCCTTAAAAACAAAGTGCCCAAGCAACAGGAGAATTTCCAAACCCACTTGAGCAGGAACTTCAGGAGTGTTATTCAGGAGGAAATTGCAGAGTCCAGCCCTTGGGCTTGCCCAGCTTGGCTCTCTCACGGTTGCTGGGACAGCAAAGCAAACATTTGCCTCCCTAAAAGAATGAGCAGAGAACAGCAATTCCTCTCATCTGTTATGTGCAGAATTTAAAATTTTTGGGGTTGGTTTTTTTTTGGTTGGTTTGTTTTGAAACAAGTACAAAACCACTGGAGTGACCTTTGAAGTAACAGCACAGCATCAGCCAGTGCCCCGACCTGGGTTTTGCAGCCTCCCCCCAACAGAGACTGGGAAAAAAGCAGCAAATCCACAACAAACCACCAACATCCTCCTTGTCCTGCCCCTTCCACGTGACATCAGCAAGGAGTAAAGTCTTGTGACAAGCAACACTGATTTCTTGTGAGCAGAGCAGGGGGGAGACGTGGGAGCCACAGGAGATCACTCTCCGAGCTCCTGCTGCTCACAGGGGTTGAGAAGAGAGTTTAAAACCAGCAATTTTATTGTTCTCTCTCAAAAACATTTATTTATTAAGCAACCCCATCACCTCCTTTTACCCACTAGGTGTACCTGTTTGACAGGAGAGCAGTGATGGTGACTTTGGAGAGCATTTGGCACGAGGAGGATGAGCCAAGCCAAGGTCACCCTGTGCCATGGGCTCATTTGAGTCAGCAATCCCATCATGACCCCTTTTCCTGGGCCATCTGCACAAACTGCAATAAAAGCTCTCCCAAAAGGTCCTTGGCAGCAACACTGGGGATTGTTGCTGCTGCTCCTGGATGGTGGATTGAGGGAATCTCCTCCACCAGGGCTTTCATCCAGGCTCTGGACACACCAGAGGGACACAAGAGCATCTCCATGGCTTTCTGTGTTCCATGGAGAGATCTGCTGAAGGGCTTGGCTGGGAACTAAGTGGCTTTTAAGGGAGCTCTGCTTATAGGGCAGGCTGATTCCTGCTCCTACAGGAATAGGAATAACATTCTTGGTGGAAAATAAGGAGAACAGCAAGCCTGGGTTTGGAGTTTGAGTTCAGCTCTCATTGCTGTGACACTGCTCTCCATTCCAGAATCCCTGCTTGCATCCCCAGCCCAATTCCAAGGCAGGACCACACTGGGACAATGCACTGGATCCTTCCAGCCCTCAACAGGGACCTGCTGTGGAGTATTTGGGTTAAAGCAGCACTGAGGGTGTAATCTGAGAAGTCCTATATCACATATACAATTTCCAGAGAGTGGCTTAAGCTGGGCTATGGATCACCAAGCTTAATTTAAGGCGTTTAGTCTCAATTAAGTATCTCATTTCTGAAGAGCTGCACAAACACACAAACCCACCTCTCTGGTCTTGCTTAATCCAAGCCTGAGCCCTAAGAAACCCAGGATTTAGGACACAGCAGAGCTCCACAGAGCTTGTCCTGGCTCCTTTTGGGCACGAGGAGAATAAAGGGGATAAATGTCCCCCCAAGGAAAGCCCCCAGGCTGCAGCCTGTACCACAAAGCATCATGCTGGGCACACACCAACCCATCAACGCTGCCTGCTGGGTCCACAAACCCACAAAAGGACTTTCAGCCTGACCTAAAATCCCTTGGGAAATGAAGGGATAGGGAAGTGGAGCAGTTTAACTGCAGGGACATGCTGGATGTCTGTGATCACAGCATTGCATCTCATCGGTGATGGAAAGGTAAAAACCAGGAGCAGCATCACCTACAGAGCAGGGAAGGGTCTCCTGCAACAAAACATGGATAACAACCCTTGCAAAGAACAGGGAGGTGATTTTTCCCCTCTTACTCTGCTCTTTTAAGATCCCACTTGGAGTTCTACCTACAGTTCTGGTGCCCCCAGCATAAGAAGGGCATGGAACCATTGGAGCAAGTTCAGAGGACTGGAGCACCTTCCCTATGGAGACAGGCTGGGAAAACTGGGGATGTCCAGCCTGGAGGAGAGAAGGTCATGTGGAGACCTCAGAGCAACCTTCCAGAACCTGAAAGGGCTCCAGGGAAGCCAGAGAGGGATTCTCTGTCAGGAATTGCAGGGATAGGACAAGGAGTAATGGGTTCAAAGGGTAGAGGGGAAATTTAGATTAGATGTATGGAAGAAATTGTTAGCTGGGAGGGTGATGATGCCCTGGTTGGGCAAAGAAGTTGTGGCTGCCCCTGGATCCATCACTAGAATGTCCATGGCCAGGTTGGATGGGGCTTGGAACAACCTGGGCTGGTGGGAGGTGTTGGAGTTGGAATGGATGAGCTTTGAGGACCCTTTTAACCCAAATCATTCCATGACTCCATGATTTCCTAAGGATAAGTCAGAGCATCTCAACACTGACACAATTTCTAAGGAAGAGTGAAGCACCAGGAGCAGCTCCAAAGCACAGAAGGTCATCCCAGTGGTGTCCCCTCTTTTATCTCTTCTCAGCACAATGTCAAACAGAAGCACCTAATTTAATCCTGAAATTAAAAAGGAACCCTCTAAAACAACTGCCTGCGTGCAGCACTATTTTATTTGTTGCAGCCAATGGCAGGGGGTTGGAATAAAATGGTCTTGAAGGTCCCTTCAGCTCAAATCATTCTGGGATTCCACGACTGTATTTGCTGTTTTGAGAGTGAACTGAGGACACTCAGCCTGAGTAACCATTTCTTTTTTAAAATCCCTCTTAAATGTGTCCTGATGAACAACTTGAGCAGGACACATTTGTTTTCCTATAAACGTGCTGGTGGCTCCACAAATCTCAGGAAGAGTGGAAAAATATGGCTAAAAATCAGTGCAGGTCCCAGCTGAGACCACCAGTGCATATGAAATATGAAATATGAAATACACTTCTGTTTCTTTAAAGAAGACAATAATTAAACCATATATCCAAACACAATAAACTGCTCCATTCAACAACGCTTATTAATGACATTTTAATAACACCCCAGGTCAGCTTTTCCTTGCTCCAAAAGGGGAAGGAAGGCACAGTGAGCTCAAGTATAGCTGAGATCTTACAGCAAACACCCCAGCAAGATGAGGAGAGGAGAACCAAGCCTGGGAAGAGGCAAGGGCAGCTCAGCCCTTATCTCTTCTGTCTGGCTGACCCCAGAGCTCCCAGCCAGCTGGCAAATGAGCACATGCTCCAAATCAGTCACAGCACATCTCCCTTCTGCTCTGCATCCCCAACAGGCAGAGGGGGCAAAGGGAGGAGAGGGGTGGGAGGTGGCAAGGCAGGAAAGCAGGGGAAAAGAGGCTGCACAGGACAGGAGCTGACACGCCAGGCATGGGGTTTATTTGGTTGGAAAAGAACATTTCCTGAGCCAACAGAGACTGCAGCAACACCCAGACTGTACATTGGGCTGATACTGCCCAGTGGCACAAGGCTAGGCTGGAATATTAACATTCTGTCATTTGCAGAAGCTTCTGGAATAGCAAAATGGAATATAAATTTGAAGGGTAAAAAAAAAAAACCAACGGAGGGAACGAATTCCAGCTACGAATTAGGAAGGTCTCAGCAAATCCCCCGAAATTCTTCCTGCCTTCCACTTCCAACCTTCCCTAACCATTGCAAAAACAAGCATATCAGATTCCAGTGCAATTAGTGCTATTTTATGCCCTTCAGCAGGAGCTGCTTGGCAAAAAAAAACCCTCTCGAAAGCAGCTAAAAACACAACCAGAAAAACCCCCCTGATGGGCAAAACCTCCTTGGGGTTTGGAGTGGGAAAGGTGTCGGTGTCTCCCCGGGATCACCCTGCAAAGCCACATTTTTATGCTCCCAGCTGAGTTAGTTTTGCCTTAAATCACCCCATATTCACTCAGGTTTTATTTAAAGCAGAGCTGGCACGGGGTGTCACAGCGATTTTCCCACTGGAGTTGCTTTGTAGGAGGTTTATTGTGCTGCAGCTTGCACTGATACAACCCAAATAATTGTGGTTTTCAGAGGTTTAAATGAAGGAGCAGCAGCCTCAGATTTGCTCTTGGTGTCAAGTCAAGGATGAATGTCCCATGACTTCCAGAGGTCCTTCCCATTTCCAGCCATTCTGGAAATCTGGGATTTTATTGCTCATTTGTTGCAGACAGAAGCAGCCCAAGAACCACTCCATGTTCTGACACACACAGCTTTATCACACAGCCTGAAAGCAAAGAGCTGCTGCCACACTGGAGTTAGTTATTTCCAAGGATCCTTCCTTTCCTTCTTTTCCTTCCTTTCCTTCTTTTCCTTCCTTCCTTCCCTTCTTTTCCTTCCTTCCCTTCTTTTCCTTCCTTCCTTCCTTCCCTTCTTTTCCTTCCTTCCTTCCCTTCTTTTCCTTCCTTCCCTTCTTTTTCCTTCCTTCCTTCCTTTCCTTCTTTTCCTTCCTTCCTTCCCTTCTTTTTCTTCCTTCCTTTCCTTCTTTTCCTTCCTTCCTTCCCTTCTTTTCCTTCCTTCCTTTCCTTCTTTTCCTTCCTTCCTTTCCTCCTTTTCCTTCCTTCCTTTCCTTCTTTTCCTTCCTTTCCTTCCTTTCCTTCCTTTCCTTCCTTCTCTCCTTCTTGACTGACTGACTGACCGACTGACTGACTGAAGGTATTTATAAAGAAAGAATCTGTTTCATTTATACAGAAAGAATATTTTCCATCATGGAATATCCACCTACTACATGATAATATTCCTGAGATATAAACAAAGTTTTTCTTAATTTTTCCCTCTACATTTGTAAAGTCTCACCAGAAGAAATCAATAAGAAATCCCTGAAGAATAGGTGCTACCTATTTGCAATGTATATACTCCAAATAATTTAAAGCTGTACGCATCAGTTACCTCTTATTTTTATGGGAAAAAAATAAAATTGCTTTTATCATAGCTGTCTTTAAAATTGATACCCCAAAATGCACTTATTTTCAGATAGTTGGGAAAAAAATATGCTTAAACACTGTCCAGAAAGTAAGGCTGTGAATCTTCAAAGTGCCTATTGTTGGCCTAGTTTTTGAAACAGATGAGAACAGAATCAGGCTTTTTAAAAAACACAGACTAAAAAGCAAAGTTCTTTGATGTTAGAGTATATATTTAAAGACAATGAAAGAGCCTATAGATTGCTTACCCCTATTTTTGGCATGGTACATTCAGAGGCCAGTGCAAAACAAACAAGATGGTTACATCAGATAGCAAAAACAACCTCTGAGTGCAGAAGGGACCATCCATGCTCCCCTTTCATTAAGAAAAAACTCTTCCTCATATAAAGCTATTAGAACCACTTTAATTCATTTAATTAGTTTTTCCTTCCAGCTCACAGGCCAATCCTGAGAGGAGGAAAAATGCCTTCAGCTGTACCTCTCATACAAGGCAGGCAGATTTAGTCAGTCTTGATCTGAGAAAGTACTAATGCAAATGCTTAAGATTAAGCATGTTACATGCTTTTCTGAATCAGAATCTGTGGCAGAATGCTTATTTAGCTACAATTCTGATATTAAGAAAATCTTTCCGTGTTGGATGACCTAATACAGAAAGTGGCATTAATTTGAATATTCTTTTTGTTTTCTCCATTTTGGCTAACTTACATGGGATGTATAAATTTTTGCATGAGAGGCATAAACTAGTTAATAAATATCGTCTGCTTTATTTTAAAAATTATTTTTGGTATACTCATTGCGATACAACCAAGACTGAGACCAGGAGATACCTTCTAGATACAGTGATACAAAAAACTCTGTACTGCACATACTCGTTAATAGATGTACAAGGACAAGCTCTTGAATGACATATTTGAAACTAATAAATGCTGGTATAAATTGAGTCCTTGGCACATATACCACCCCATATTATGTCCCTACAGCATAAAACCAGTCAACACTCAAGTATTTCAAATATTAAAGATGCTGGTACCTCCAGCTTTAGCTGGTTCAGGGTAGATAAATGCTCAAGTTGAAGACAAATAAACAAGACCAAGGACCTAATATTCCTTTAAATCTCAGGTCTCCAGGATGGCCAGTTGCACCTGGCAAACTGGGAATGTTCTCCACTGGTATCTTTGGCTTAGTCCTAAGAATAGGAAAGTGTAAAAGCCCACTAAGATGCAGTGTAGCAAAAAGAAGTGAACTTGCTTTAAATGAAGTATTTTTGGTACTGGCAACAGTCAAGCTGTGATAGCGAAGAGCTATCTGTGTTCTGTGTGAGAACTCTATTCTGCTGCATGGGCAACTTTAGCAGCCTGTCCTGTACTTCATGCTGTTGTGAGATGGCTGCTACACGGTTCACATGACATGAAAGAAATGAGGCATTTCTGAAGGAAGGCTACCTCACTGTTTATAATGGTACATGTGTGCAAATGAAAGGTAAATCTCCAAACACCTAGAATTATTGCAAGACTTTCAGATGAAATTGACACCTACAAAACTACTGCTAATAGGACACAGTAGAAAACTAGCAAGGTCTCTGCTTTAGTGCAAGTTAGAATGACAAGATCCCATGTCCCCCAGGCCCATGGTGGGTTGCCACTGCATTGCAGGGAGATAGCTGATGTGTCAGAACACATTAACTTCCTTGGCAGATGGGCAAGGGATGACTTTACAAAGAGGTATTAGGCCCAATGATTAAGGAATATGAAAACATAACAGTAATTTCAATTAACAGACAAAATGTAGAAACATTTGGAAAATTTTCATGGAAGAACATCAGGGACAGAAACTAAAACTCCTGTATTCACAAATTAGGGATTATAACCTAAGGCTAGGTTAACATAGGGAAGCAGAAAATTACTAAAATAGTTGCCTTGTCTACCACAACTAATTGATATTAATGTAGTATTTTTTATCTTTCCAAATCTATGATGATTTGTAAATGCTGCCATTTTAGCCACACAAAATAAGAGATTTAGTCTATGTGAGACAGAGAATCATATTTCTGTCTATTATGCATAGTGTTTCAGCATTTTTACTAAAATCACTTATTTACAAGAACAACAGGATAGAGAATAACAAGGAAGATAAATACTAATAGACACAGGAACACAAAACCAAATAAAATTAAGTGAGATCCTTAAAAGCTTTATAGAATACCTTGGAGCCCTACTTTTAAATGTATTACATCATGTTTTGTATAATATGTTTTTTGTAACTCTGCCTAGCACACTATACACAGTACTGTGATGAGACTAGAGAGAGGGAATACTGAGGGGATAGGAGGCTTTTTGTAGAGCTTTTGAGTTTTAGAAGAACTTGGAAATGTCATACTGTTCCTGCTACCCTGTGCAGTGACAGTAGTCTGACTGGACTGAAAATGCTTGGAATCCATAGAAGTAGTGATTTTCTGAAGGCTGATAACAGCTTTCTTTTGGAAAAGATCTTAGAACTTATTTTTTCACCTCTTGGAAAGATCTAGAAACTGTTGAGATTTTTATTTATTTGCATATAAAAGAGTAGAGTGCTTACCATTATTGGAGAATAAATATTGTTGTAGATCATTATACGATAAAGTTTTATAATATTTCTATACTTCTAAAAGCTTGGTAGAATGTGCATATACTATTCTTGTATGATTTTGTATGTGTCAAACTAATTTCAAAAAGCTTTGTCTTAAGGAGAAAAAGTATTATGTTAGAAAACTTTGGTAGTATATTATCAACATTGCTTAGGTTATTATTATACATTATAGATATTTTTAGACTACCATACTCAGTGTTTCTTTCAGATTAGTAAGATACTAAAACAGAAGAGTCCACTATCAAGAAATAAAAGAAAATAATGTTAAGCACTGCCAAACCTCTTCAAAATTACAGGAAATAAAATCCCAAACAAATAATTCTAAAGAGTCAAAAGGATGATGAAAACATTATTCAAATGACAATTGTGAAAACACTATTCAAATGAAAATTGTGTCAAGTTGTTCCTTGTGAGCTCTGGAAGTCATAGTAGGTTTACATTCCTTTTTCTGTTCATTCAATTAAGAAACCCAAACCAAACCCTACAAAATACAAAAAAAATAAATAAAAATTCATTACTTCGTCTTATGAACTATGCTATTGAAACAGACATCTTCTTTAAAGAAGTAGCCACTTTTCATTTTTCCAAATGTAGAGAATCAAACACCAACCAATCAACCAACCAAACAAATCAAACCACTCTTTTGTGCACATCTGCCTGGCCAGCCACATTACATGTGACACATTTGGAACAACTTTTATCAACGCTTCTATCAAACCTGTGAATCAAGCCTTTCATTCCCAAATATACCTGTGCAGGAGGAATCCAAAGGCCAGGGTTCCGTTTCAATCTTAAACCATTTTGTTTTAGAGCAAGATGTCAAGACAACATGGGTAAATGTTGTTTTGTCCATGGACATTATACTCCACGAATTTATTCTCAATCTATTACATCCTTCTGCAGCATTTTGCAGCTATTGATCATACATTTGTCTTGCCTGCAAAACTGTCTGTTGATGCCTAAATTAAAAACTTACCCTGCACAAGGATCGATTTTGTTTCCCTTCAGCTCCCTACATAATTTATGCAAGCCACCAGAAGACTAGGTGCTGGTGGCAGATACATATCCTTTACTGTCCTACCTGTCCTACACCTGTTATGACCTCCAACCTGGCTAAGAAATGAGCTGGCTAAAACTAGCCAAAGCTCAGTCCTGTCTGGAGATAGCAAGAAAATAATTACTTATGGGCAGTCCTGCCAAAGCATTCTGAAAATGTGCTTTGGTATGTGTGCAATGTATGGCTCCTGGGTACTCGCTGATGCAAAACTCAGACCAGGAAGTATCAGTTAAAAAAAATGTCAGTAATGTCCTAATATCTAGGAAACTTCATTCAGTTCTTCTAGAAGAATAACTTCTTGTGACTGGACTACAGCCCTGAAGCAGAGCTGGAGGTGAAGCTGCTGTTGGTTAGGGAACTCCAACTAACTCAGACAGCTGTGATATTTCCATAGTGGCACAGCTACCACAAGTGTAAGAAACGTTCCACTGGTGTTCTATGGAATTTTTAATCATATTCCATAACTTTTATTTGTAGGTGGTCCCATATACTTAGGAGACTGCTTAAAGCTGTGGAATGACACATGTTATTCTGCACAGCAGGACTTTCTATGATAAGGGTAAATACGCAGAAGATGAAGACTTCTTGTGGACTGGTCTTTTACTTGAAGACCATAAAAAATTTTGTTTCCAGTCCAAACTGCATTTTCTGAATTTTCAATTTTCCTGTGCCTGTAGCTATATTATATTAACACCACTTCTCCTCCTCCTTTCCCTCTCCCAATTCTGTACAGTCAAAATGTATTGTTTTGGTTACATATTTTCACCAGATGCCTCATTTAGAGGATCTGAAACCCACAGTTTTCTAAATACATAGTAAATACTGTGAAATTGTGTATTTTAGGAAGTGCAGTTTTCTTTATACATGCTGTATATATACAAATTTTCATTAGTATGCTCTGTTTGCAGAGTCAGATTCTGATGTCATGAGAAATATCTGCATAGATCAGTGGTTTCTTAATCAGATGGAATACAAGGAAAACTATCTGTGATATTGTTAAGTTTTATAGACACTGCCAAATATAAACACTCAGTTAAGTACAGTATCTAGTAAACCTTTATTCGTACTTGGCAGATAAAAAATGTGAATTACCAATATGAGAGAAAAGTATAATTTTTGTTACCTTAGTGAGCTTTGAAGATCTATGCAGTTGTCATCCCAGGTTTCCTTCATTTATGGTCCCAGGCAAAAAGATACTTATTCATGAAACTGAGAAATAATAAGTAAAATGTAGTGGCTTAAAAAGTAAAAGTGTAGAAGACCTAAGCTGATAAATGAAAGAAAACACAATGCCCAGAAGCAATGTTACTGTATAAAATCCAGAAATAAGACCTCAATTTGCCTTTGTACTCACAGCTTGTGAAATTCATGCTTGTGTAATTTTTCTATAATTCTTCTGCACCACTTATTCATTATACTGCTTTGTAAGGGAAATTAGAGAACAGAAAAGTTAGGGGTTGGTATCCTTGGTAGGGCTTCTGTTACATATTAAAGAAAAAATACTAAAAAACTGTTTAATCATACTAACTGATTTTGTATTTGCTATTTTTACTGTTAAAATAATAATAATTTAAAAAAAGGGAAAATCTGGTCCTAAAGATCAACTTTGGAATGTAATGTAGATCCTAATGCCACATAATATTGCCTTGAACATTAACAAAAGCTATAATTCAAAACAAGAAAACTAAGGAAAAAATTTACTGGATCAACCACATTTGACTAGTTGACAGCAAAAATAAAGTGCAAGAAATCAAAATCTTTCTCTTCAGAAATTAGGAAAAAAAGAATGGAAGTAGCATTTAGTAGATGTGATGAAAAAATCCGCAGAAAAACATATTTATGAAGTATAAATAAAAAAAGGATCATTACAGTTGCTTACAATGAAATCCATAGGATTTCCGCAGGGTCTTGTTTGAATTAAGGCAGAATTTTTAGACAAAGTATGCAAGATTAATTTGAAATTTGGCAACAGTGAATAATTTACTGTGTCCTTTTGTAAAGCAGCACTAACAACAGTTTTTACTTATCAAGTTTGAAATCTAAGCTACTGACTCCAAACTAAGCTCACACCATGTGAACTTACTTTCTTAGTGTGACTTGCTGAATATCTTGCTCTATAGCACAGAATATAGACCTGAAAATGATCTATAACATGGAAATCAGTCCTGATGGTCCTCACTTGGAGAGATACAGATTTTGTGCAAGTGGCTTTGTCGGTGAGCAAAGGTGATGCAACAGCTCCAGCACTTGCTCAGTTGGCACGTCCCATTTGCAGCAGCTCTTTCAATTAGTAGACTAGTCATAGCGAGGATAGCCTCAGCCAAGCACGCAGAGCCAACAAGTTCTGTTCTTAGTTACAGTGATGTAATTCTGAATAGATGCTGGCCTGTTTTATTCTCTCATAGCTCATACTATGTTAATGTCTTTGGATATGAAATCAGTGCTTATTCAAGCAACCTCCCACTTATGTAATATTACTGTCCATACTGAAATTAAGGAAAGGTTTGACTAAGTGAAAACTTAAGAATTTTGTAAATATGAAGTTAGTGTATAATTTGCTGCCAAATGCAAACTTGTTTGACACTTAACTAAAAGCAATTCTGCTGAATTTATTGGCACTGCAGCTTGTTTCAAGTTGCTTCATTGTTTTATTTAAAGCTCTGACTGCTTGAAAGAGGAATTTGGAGTAATAAATTTTCCAATTTCTACACAGCCAGGCTGTGTAGAAAGTGTTAGTAGGTATTTCCTTTCACCCTAGCATAAGTTTGGGAGAATCTGCTTTTACTCTCATATCTATTTGATGCAAGACTGCTAAGAAACATGCTGAGATTTTTTCCTGGTTTTGTGTTCCATGTCTGAAAATAAAAAGTGATAACAGTGTTTCTGTACTCTCTGTAAATAAATATTCCACCTTAACTGTATTCTGAAGTTTATTTATATGCTTATAAAGTGTCAATTTAATATTTAAACAATAATAATTAAATAAAAATTCACCTTTATTACAAAGTTACAGTTTTTGATTTGATATATTAGGGTGGAGCCAAGGGTAGATACCACTCTACCAAACTGTCTGTTAACTTCATTAGTGACTAATTTCCTCAGGATTATTGCTATTATAAACTAAATTAGTGGTTTAGAACAAAAAATATCCAATTTCAGTTGCTCTGCCTGCCTTTAAATTAGCTATGCCATGATTTGAGACACATTTAAGAGAACAGCTGTTTTTAATTTAGACTTTCTGTCCTTATCTTTAGTCTGACTACCTTGAACATATGCATTTTTAGTAAAAATCCAAACCTAGTAAATTGGCAGCGTGTGTTTCAGCTAAAAATCTAAAGATTTAAATTAGATAGAAAGGGCACCAAGAAATGAAATGAAGTATGCTCCAGCTTCTTGTCTGGGTAAAACTGACAGCAATTAAAATTCATCTCAAACCTACCCAGGACTACTTTCCCTGCTTCTGTTAGGAACTTTGCTTCTCATGATTTTCTTTCACCACTGTTACAAAAGAGAAATGCAGTCAAATAAAAATAGTGTAAACTTCATGAAAGTATTAATACAGCTGAAATCCTTCTGTATTTTACTGAAACAATGCAAAACATTGTAATATCAGCACAATGCTGAAGAAACAGCAGTAGATTTTGAATAAAGAGCTCTAGTTTCTGCTGGCAGCCAGGGAGTTCAAACAGAAAATATGCCAGTAGTATAGACCAATGCATTATCACCCCCTCCCTCTTGCTGCGTAACTGTGCTTCATAATGTGCCATAACATTGGCAAGGAGAGCTCAGAGCTTTTTAAGAACGCAAGGAAGCTCATGAATAATGGTTGAATCAGGAAAGTGATAATTAAATGAGACAACTGAATGTGAGTGGAGTCCCTAGTGGAAAATGCTCTTCAGTGAAGATCATCTTCATTCCCTTGGTTTAACAGTACAATGCTTAAGATATTTTTCAAACCAACATTTAAAAGAAATATTGACATTTCCAAAATCATGTGAGGTATGTTTTAGTATGTAACCTCTGTTTGAAAATGGAAGGTATATGATGTGCTTCAAAGATGGAGAGATAAACAACAGAAAAGCTTTTAAAAAAAAGATTAATTCTTGGCTTGGTGAGATAAAACATTTTGCTGGTTTACAGAACTAGTTCACAATATTAAATTTATATTATAAAATGGCTAAATTGTAAGCATCTTTGCTTAAATGTTTGCTTCATATTAATGTCTTTCCACCTCCAATTCTACCTACTCTGTGACTTTAAAGCAAATATGGTATCTAGTTTTCAGTCACCAGTCTCAAGGATGACAATTTTTATACATTAAACACCTCTAGTAACCCTTCTTCTGTTACTCCATCATGCTCCTTCTAACTTGTGCTGCAAGGAAAGGCTGCACATTATTAATGTGCTCTCTGCTCACTATTCAAAATGCAATGAGACTTAGGAGCCAGAAGCTTCAAGCCATGAACTCAGCTCCATTTTGTTGTTGTTTGTACTTGCCAAATAAATGCTTTTCTACTGTACAGAAATTAATCCCTCAAAACAGAAATGAGAAATGGGTCTTATTATGAAATAAAAATTTCTTTCTGTAAAAACACTAAAAGTTGAAGTGATTCCAATGGCTTGAGATTCATGTGGACATGACAGTGAAATGAGACTGTGAGTGTAACACAAGTTTTTATGAATTACAGTATGTAATATATGTTCATACCTTCATTTTTATTTGAAATAAAGTCTTGTTCCTTTATCACCTGACCTCTCATTCCTAAAAAAAAAAAAAAAAAAAAACAAAACCAAAAACCAAACAAACCCAAACTAACTGACAATGTTGCATTTCAAACAAACTCAGAGCACTCTTTTAATCAACAGTTCTTATATATCTCACTTGGCAGCTTTGCACAGGCTGACACAGGGTATTTTTAGCATCTCAAATGTGTGAATTAAAAGGTCTGGGAAAAATTATTTGGGGTAGGTTGTTTATGTAAAACACCATACAGACTATTAACATTTAACATATTTATGTGATTTTTTTTTCAGAAAAAAATGTCTTCATTATGCTGGAAAATGCAAAGGAAACTGGAATAATCCTTATACTACAAAGGACAAAAGGTCAAAAGCATTATCATACCTATGCCAAGGTTGCACAAACAGAATTTTCTCATTTCTAAAGACAGGTTGTAAAAGCCTATGAACATGATTTATTCACACACCACTGTATTTCACAGAGCCTTAATCCATTGTAATCAGGGTTCTGTGTTGTGTATATGTAAAATAATAAACTGCTCTTAACCCACACAAGGAGAAAGAATAATTTCATGACATTTTCCAATAAAGTACTTTCACAGTTGCTCTCTGTCTTGCTTTTCCAGGTGGCTCAGATAACTTGATCAATGCATATTTAACATCTAGTGGGTGCTCACAAATATTTTTGGACTCTCTTAGTTGTTCCAGATGCATTTTATGGTGCACAAATACAGGGGTTTTTTTCTACCAGAGGAAATGAACACGATTGTATGACCTTGTAGGCTAGTACATCTTTCTGAAAGGTGGAAAACTCTGAATCACCTATGTTCCCATGAAAACAGCATGATGTGAAGCAATGGTTTAAATGGTTATTTTCCAGCCGTATTGGCTTTCTGATTCAGTTCACTGTGCTGGCACACAAGCCATTTGGTGCAACAGCAATTGAAGGTTCTTGCTTAGGTTGGCATAACTACCAAAATATAATTCTACACCAGCTTGATTTCCTTCCCATATACTAGAAATGCATTAGTTTATTTCAAAATCTACTAGATTTTTATTTCATTTTAGTGAATTTTCAAATTTTTTTTTTTCTTTTATGGAGGGGGGGGGGCATTGGACCCCAGTGAAAATCACTGGGAAACAATGAATCTAAACTCATTTCTTCGATAGAGTTTAGCTGTTAAACCAAAGAAGCAAGAGAAAAAAGGTCTAGTCTAAGGCTCAAATAATATTAAATATTTTAGCAGTTAGTGCCCTATGATGCTGCCATTATAGAAAAATAGAGAGAGAGATGAAGTTATGCAGAGTGATGTTGCCAATTACACATTAGAGATGGGTCAGATTATTTAAATGCGACTTCAGAAAAGTAATAGATCAGCATAGAAAGCTCCTTATAGTTTCCCATATGCTAATCTATATATAAAAAGATTGCAAAAATGTCTTGAAATACTATATTAAAGAGAACTTTCAAATCTTGGTCTTGTTAATAAAGTTATAGGTGTCAAGAAATAAATACAATCCTTTGCTTTCTGAAAAAAATAAGGTGCCTTTGATGGCATAAGTTGTCAGAATTGATTTCAGCCTTGGTATTTGTCTTTGCAGTCTTTAGGGGGAATCTGTTTGGTGAAAAGACTGTCATCCTCTCAAAAAGGCTATATTATTGCCCACAGATTTAGGTAAAAAATATTTGCTTTAGTTTGAGATATCAATGAGGAGGAGAAATAATTATGTATAAAAAACCCCCCACAAATCTAAACCACCAAAAATGGCTAAGGACCTTAAATAATCTTTAAAAGCTTGTTATTCATTCTGTAGTGATCTTTAAAGCTGTATGATAGCATATTGGTTTAATTTTGATCACAGGTAAAAAATAGTATAACATCATTCCTAATGCTGACACAGATCAAAGTTGAAGGTATCATAATCTTGTGAATTAGGAAGGATCTGAAAAACAGGAAGCTTTGAGTTATTACCTTTTCTTTGCCACTACCTTTCAGGGTAGCTTGAGGCATCTCTTAAATGGCTTTAGTATTCACAGATGTAGGAAAGAGATGACAATCTTTATGTAATTCACAAGTTCATCAGTTTTGGCTTGCACTGAGACTGTGGGCAAAGAATCACTTGGATTGCTAGTAAGAAGGTTGATTCTGCCCCTTCCCTCCTTGGCATGTCATATTGTTGATGCTGCAGAGCAAGATGGATCTGATAACCTTTCTGGGTAGCAACCAGCCTTGCAAAAACAGTGGCACTGGAAAAATGGTAAAGCCAAAAGTGACAGCCCTCCTGAGGAACAGGGCTGGCTCTAGAGAGAGGTGGCCTGAGCATATACAGGAATGTTTCTTGAGGCAAACCACCTCTCAGTCAGAGAAGGCTGGGGTAATAACATACTGGGGAGACTGGAAAAATGTCCTCTCCCCTTTTCTCCTCTTTCTTAGTCATTTACACACTCAGTGTTTCATCAAATGATACCAGACAGAGAGACCAAGGAAGCAAGCATTTCTAATGCTGTATTTCAAATGTTTTGTCTTCTTCCTCCTTCTTTTTGCTTTTAATTTATTTGGTTTATTCTTTAAAAGGGGGGAAAGCAGGAAGATCTAGAAAGGACAACAATCAATTGTAACAATAATGAGTTAATTCAGCAAAGCAGTTACTTTTCTGGCTATTTGTGAAATCACATATTGACATTTTGTCTTAAGGAAATGTCTCCCTCTCTCTCTCCTTTACTTAAACATATATATATATATATATATATATATAATATATATTCTAAGTATTCACATGGATGTTTTCCTCTGTATAATTTACCCTGAGTGTGGTGTAGAAATTTATGTCACCGAAGACCAACAAAACTACAGCTGACTAAACCAGGCATTTCTATTTATTACTTAACTGTCTCTATTTGCAAGTTCATATTTATGTAATGTGTTCCTTCCTCAGTTATTCATAATTTTACAAATATTTCTGACAAAAAAGAGTAGAGGATCCCAAATTTATTATCTATTTATTTTCTTGTCTCCAATGAGCCAAATGTTTGGAGTTTTTTGTATTCTTCAGTTGTCCTAAAATAAATTTAATAAAGGGAGCAATCTTTTCCTTCTTTCAGGTATAAAGAAATGTCAGTTAGGAAAAGTCAGATTTTTATGGGGTTTTGAAGCTGTGGAATGTTTTTGGCTGTTCGGTTGTTTTTGTTGGGGTTTTTTTTGTTTGGTTGGTTTTTTGGTTTTTTTTTGGGTTTTTGGTTTTTTGGTTGGTTGGTTGGTTTTTTCTTTTTTTTAATCAAGCTCTTTACTGTCAAGGGTTAACTTCTGTGATCTTCATAAAAATTCATCTTAGCTGATGAAGTTATGAATCTTTTAGAAACCAAAGTTATCACCTGGCTAAGTAAATATTTGGCAGAGTTTAGTAAATAAAATCTCCCAAACCTGCCTCCCTTATGATGTGATTCCTTTATGATGTATAAGTCTTTGCTACACTTCACATCTGCTACCTCTAGAGAAGGTGTTCCATTAATCTCCCTTTTTTTATTAAGGAGATCTATGCTATTCCACACTGATTTTAGGATCCAGAGTCAAATTATAGACCATATGAAGATCTTCCTTGTCACAGACCAGGTTGCTGCCTTTCTTATTTAAAACTTTAATTTCTGACTGAGGCACAAATCTCCAAATGAAATTAATTTTAAAATTTTAGCACTTACTTGTACAAATAAATAATCTTAGTGACCCTGATTCATGCATTTCAAGCTCTAAAAATCAATAAAATATTGACCTTTTTCACCTTCTACAACAGATGTGATGCACAGTGGGATTTTGTGTTCCTGTAAGCTTGGGGCACATTCTGCTCCCACTGCAGCAACTGTGTGTTTGTCAACATGCCTCTCTGGGGAGCACTGCTAAGGAGAAGGAATCTCTGCTAAAGTCAGAACAAATGAAAGTAAGAACTAATTACATAACCTAACATTGAGAAATGAATGAAAACCACTAAACTCAGTGTTTCCACTAATGAAAATATCCTTTGAATTCTTTCTTGAGAGGTAAATGTAAAAGAAATAGTTAAGAAAATAGAAGAGAATGGACTAGTTGAGATGTCAAAAAACTTAAAAAACTCCAAAAACTATATAAGACATAAGTAAAAAAATTAACCTAATAGTCCAGAAATCTAAACCAGAAGCTTGAATTAAGCACCTTTTTTCCTCATAGTGGATACAGGAGAATTTTTGTGCTTACAAGTAGTTATCCAAGGGACACATGCAAGATCACCCAAGGAGGCTTGCGAGCTAGAGGAAAATTTTTATCTTAGCTTTCTTGAATTCTAGTGCAATAATGTTATTTCTGAGTTATATTGAAAAGCTCTTCAGGAAAGAGTCATAGGCATTTAGAAACAACTTGGTTTTTGAACTTGTGTGTCAACTTTTTAGTTTTGTTATATAAGACACAACTGGAGTAGAAAAACTGTTGTATCAGTCATTTGTTCAAATGTACCTCAGCTGTAAAGAGCAGTGACTAGTAAAGAACAGTAGATACAGATTCAAGAGATGATTCTCCTCATATCACTTAGTCTCCCTAGATGATGAAAAGCTGACAGAATTGAGTAATCTAATACTCCTATTATTACAAATTTCAGAAGTCCTTTCTTTTTGTGATACTTCTCATACTTTGGGCCATTTTCAACACCATAGTGTCCATGTGCAACTAATGGGACTTTTCTCCAACTTAAAAAATAACAAGAATGGTATTTACCTAGTGACTCAGCACAAAACATTTTTGTCCAAATGGTGTATTTTCCACAGTTCTTAGTCCATTTTATGAAACATGGATCCATTGAAACTATTCTACAACCTTGAATAAAGCATCTAAGTTAATGCTCCAGTAATTGCATTGTGTTTATGTAGTACCAGAGAGTTGATTTCATAATGCCTCAATTAAGGAATCTGTTATCAGCATGTACTTTCAGGGGCTAAATACTTAAAAGAAATAATTTTGCATGATTTGGTAAAAAGCTGACAATCATTTGTGAATTTAAAGTAGAGAACGTTTTCAAGTAGTGCTCTGCTTTTTCCTCCCCTCTGAAGACACCTCTTGTATAAAGGAGTACACAAGTTTATTAAGCTGAAGGTTCTTTTCTCTTTGTGGGAGCATGTCTCTGTCACTGTCTCCCATTAATTTTGTGTAACAAATAAAAAGTTGCAAGCACTTTTCTGAGACCTGGAGATTGTATCCACTAGTTTCCTATGATGGGTTGATTTGGCTTATAAGGTGTGAATTTCAAACAAATCTAATTCATGTGAGCTTTCTCAAAGTATTTTTCCCCCTACTTTAAGAAAAAAAATATGGAAATTTGCCCTATAGACCTCCTCTGAAGTTGAGCCTGATTGTCTTCTGTCCTAGTTCAGTAGGTGGGACCAGTTATCACTGTGTGGGAGTGATTAAAGCTGTGTATTCTACCCCCATCT
>JAWMRC010000110.1:113526462-113540280 GCA_035584755.1 Thripadectes ignobilis | reverse complement strand
TTCCTGTCCTTCCTTCCCTTCTTTTCCTTCCTTCCTTTCCTTCTTTTCCTTCCTTCCTTCCTTTCCTTCCTTTCCTTCTTTTCCTTCCTTCCCTTCCTTTCCTTCTTTTCCTTCCTTCCTTCCTTTCCTTCTTTTCCTTCCTTCCTTTCCTTCTTTTCCTTCCTTTCCTTCTTTTCCTTCCTTCCTTTCCTTCTTTTCCTTCCTTTCCTTCCTTCCTTTCCCCTGGTTAAGTCTTGCCCTGTATGGAAAACCCCAAACCATAATCCTGCATTCCCTTGTAGCTCCTGTAGAGCATTTTCATGGAATCACAGACTGCTTTGGGTGGGAAGGGACCTTAAAAACCATCCTGTTCCAACCTCCATGGGACCACAGCTTGGAATTCCTGAAGGGCTCCAGCACCAGCAAGTCTCAAGGCCAACAACTCCAGGCACATCAATTAAGGCACAAAAAAAAAAAACCCATCAGGAAGATCCTGCATTTGGCAGAATTTGGGAGCCCAGTTACCCTTCTGAAGCAGATCCCTTAATTAGGAGCTCGTGTTTCTGTGTGAATAAAGAATTCAGGATAAGGCATTTTGGAGCCCCAGGATTCAGAAAAGCCACTGTGATGGTCACAGTTCTGTTGTTTAAATTTCACCTGCAGAATTTCATTCCTGGCATTAAAAAAATTGGTGAAATAAAAAGCAGACAATTAATTTAATTAATTTACTAGCACAAGACAGTGCCACCAGACTCCAATTTCGGATTTTATTCTCCAATGAACCCTGTTCTTCAAGACACTCATTTTCCCTTCCACAGCAACACTGAACTCTCTGGGACAAACCCCCACCTGACCAAAAGATTTTTTTTTTGCTTCTCGAAAAGAACACCCCAAAATTCACTAAAAAAACCCCAAACCCCAAGAGCTCAAAGCCTGAACTTGTGCAGCTCAAAGGAACAAAGGTGATGAGTGTTCCTTGGAAAATCCCTCCACAGTTCCAAGGCATTTCAGGCGTGGTTGGCCATGACTTGGGTCCTACTCACAAAACTCATTTTTACCAGCTCACCCCAAAAAACAACAAATAAAAAAAATTCCCCAAAACCCCAGGAACTCGGGCAGAGCAGCAGCTTGGTGGGTTTGGGGTGTTTTGGACTGGGAAGTAAATTTTCCTGTATTATTGGGACAATAATCTCCTTATTCAAGCCCTGCACGGATCCCATAGAGCTGCTGTTATGACAAGGGGGTTACAACTTTATCCTTTTGTTTGTAAATACCTCCATGTGGGGATCCCATTGTGCTCTAGAGAACGTTTGGTAACCAGCCAATCCCCAAAATTGCATTTACTATTGTGAATTCTGGTAATTTTTTTAAATGGACTGGGCTGTAACCACCTTTGGAGAACCACGGGAGGGAAGGGGGGAATGTGGCAACTCATTCATTCCCCCAGGAAAATCCCAAATGGAAAAGGGATGGCAGGTGGAGCAGCCCAAGTGTGTCTGCACACATAAATGTGGAGGAAAATCACTTATAAATATATATGATATAGTTATATTTATCATATATATAAATATATGATAATCTTGCTCTACAGCACCAACACACAGAGTGCAAACAACCTTTGAGCAAGCCACTGTCACACAGGATTAATCCCACAATTATCTCCTGGGGAAAGCAAGGGGCACTAAAATGAATTATTAAGATACCCACACGTGCCACGGGCACACAGGACAAGCAGAAAGTTGGAGAACTCAAGAAGGAGAATCCTCTTTTAGGCTGCTCAATCCTGGAGAAGCCTTTTGGAGGAAAATCTCCACGCCTGGTGGGATAATTGGGGGGATAATTGGGGATGTAATTACAAGCTGTCAAGATGCTTTCAATGTTTTACAGAAATTTGTACTTTATAGAAGAAAACAGTTTTCCCAAAGTTTTTTTTTGCCCTTGGGTAGGAAGGGACCTTCAACATCATCCCATTCCATGGGCAGGGACACCTTCCACTAGCCCAGGTTGATCCAAGCTCCATCCAACCTGGCTTTGGACACTTCCAGGGATGGATCCAGGGGCAGCCACAGCTTGTCTGGCAATTCCAGCCCAGCCCCTCCCCACCCTCCCAGCCAACAATCCCTTCCCAAAATCTGCTTCAGCCCCTCTCTGCTTCAAACCAGGATGAGGAAAAGAGAACAGTCCATAGCAAGGAACAAGGAGGGATCCACGGCCATGGAAGCTCCAGAGCAGCCCACAAACTCTTCACCGTCACATTCATCAGACAATCCTTGCAAATTAAGGAAATGACTGCAAGGACACTTCAGCTCAGGGAAACAAATGATTCACACCAAGAGCATTCAGAAAATGTGGGTAATGTTTTCTGTTTGTGTTAAAAAGGCACTGAGACCCTCCAAGCACAGGGTGCAGGAGAGGGGTCTCCTCTGCCCCCAGTCCCTGCTAATCCCCTGTCCACCCTCCTTCCACTGAATTACTGACACCAGGAAGAAGCCCTGGAGTGTAAGACCAACCCCTAGACGTGTTTTGAGAGCCCCAAAGATCTCTCAGTCCTTTCTCTCACCACTCTCCATGCAATTTGGGATAGACAGTCACAGAGACCCCAACTGAGGAGACACCACCATCCAGCTTGGAGGTCTAAAGAATAATTCCAATGACTTCCTACACCAACTTTTTTGGTGCCACAGGTCTGCCTTGCCCCTTTGGAGAGCGTGGTCCCTGTCTGAGGAGACACAGGCTCAGTGTCTCTGACCCCTTTAACACACCCACCAGGCATCAGGCAAGCAGGAAATGTCTCAAGTGGCTGCAGTTCCAAACCCAACATTGTTGTGGCCACATTTCTGTAAAGAAATCGATCTCAGTGGTGTGGTTTGTGTAGGAACAGTGTATTTATGAGTGGGAATTTCACTACCACTCAGTGCAGTTTCAGCACCACTGGGTCTGAATGAAGAGGGAAGATCTGGGCACATGCACAGTGCAAGAATTTACACCTCAGGGTCATCTGTGGAGCCTCCAGAAGCAGGCAGGTGCTAAGGAAAGTCTTATTTTCACCTGGTGAGTCTATTCATGGCCTGTTTTGGATGCAACTACATTAAAACATATTGGAAACTACACACACAGTGGGAACCACAAACAAAGCTGGGAGGAGATAAGAGCTGAAGGCAAGAGGGGTTGGTCATTAGCATAAAACAGGGATTTGTCTTGGCTCCAAGGTCCAGGAACTGCCTGAATTTCCTCAATTCAGCATATCCATGGCTCATGATCACAGTGAGAACCCATGGTTGTCTCACAAGTTCTGTGTGCTCTCAGCTCAGACCTTCCACCAACATCCAGGGAGGTCGAAGGGACAACACAACAAATCTCCACCCGAAGAGGAACCAGGGAATGGCAGCTTGTCAAGGCACTGGCAGCCCAAAAAGAGCCCTTCAAAAAACCCCTGACACGTAGGAGAAGCCTCAAACATTCAGTTATAGTAAAATTAGTGTTCATATCCCTCAAAAAAGGAGGTGTCACGCTGCCTTTCCCTCTTCCCAAGAGCACAGACCCCCTGCCCTCCCTCCCTCCCCAATCAATCCTTTCCATTCTGTCTGTATTCCTCCACCTTGATAAGACAATCTGACTGATAACAAGGAGATAATAAAGAAAGCAGCAATCAATATCCTTAGCACCATCCCTGGAGGGATTTAAAAGCTGTGGTGCTCAGGGACAGGATTTATGGTGGGCTTGGCAGAGCTGGGGGAACGCTTGGACTCGATTTTAAGGGTCTTTTCCAACCCAAACAACTCAACAGTTCTATGATTCCAATATCCAAATGACATCTCCCATATGTTGGGTGTCAGCAGAAACTTGAAGCATTTTGGCATAAACCAATATATCAAGTCTTTTTACCCAGCACCCTATTTATGCCAACTCCCTGAGCAGCTTCAAGGTTATGGTTCTGCCACGAAGGATGGGAAGAAAGGATTGCACAGAATCCTAGAAAACATTTGGCTTCAAAAGGACTCTTTCCACCCACACCTCCCACCAGCCCAGGTTGCTCCCAGGGAATCCAACCTGGCCTTGGACACTTCCAGGGATGGATCCAGGGACAGCCACGAATTCTTTGGGAATTCCAGCCCAGCCCCTCCTCACCCTCCCAGCCAACAATCCCTTCCCAAAATCCCATCTATCCCTGCCCTCCAGACTGAAATCTTCCCCCAAGAGTACCTGGCATGAAGAAGGAGGAAATAAAGACAATCTTTGTCCCCAGGAAAGGTAAAGTAGAAAGAAGAGCTTTTCAAAGTAACATTTTTGGACCAAATTCTCTTATGCCTGACCCAGAAAAGAAATCCTTATCCCCAACGTGCCATCCCCAAAATCAGCTGTTTGTCCTTCCCAGCAGGAGGATGAGAAATAAGCCATAACTGACCTGTTTGCTGGGAAGCAAAGGCAAAAATACAGCATATTATGAAAATTACAGGCAAACCTGCAAGAGGACAACTCAGCTCCCATGGCCTGACTCTGCCCTGCTAATGGCCCTGGACTGCTGAAGAAATGTCAGAGCCCTCTGGGCAGGATGAAATGTTTGCTTCAACCTAGAACTGCATGAAAGCACACAAGAGCTGCACAGAGAACTCGTCCTGAAGAGGAAAAAAAAATAGCATCTTTGCAGTGAAAAGGAAAGAGAGACCCCAGGCACTGAAAGAATCCTGAGGAAATATAAGTTTGTTCAGCGTTTGGTGGTAAAAGCCCAATTATTCCTTGCTAAATTGGTGCTGCTGCTTCACTGCAGCCTTTAAATTTCCCCAATTCATCTCCTGGCCACAGGAACTCCCCCATCTGTTCTCCCTATTCTTCTCCCTCCCACCTCAGCAAATCCCTGGGGTCGTTTTTAAGGGCAGGAAATATTTTGTGGACTGTTCTTGAGTCCACACCCCCCCAACCCAGGAGTGTTTCAAAGCACTGCAGCTCTTCCATGCCCGTTGTGTTCCCACTGCAAGCTCTCATTTGGGGGATCAGATAATCCAGTGTTTAACGAGGGAGATCTTGTTCCAAAGGTATTTATTTCTCCTCTCCTACCAAAAATTCTTTCACTGGACGCTTGTCCCAACACCCATCACCCCAAAAAGCCAACGTGGCAACTGCTCAAAGGTTCCTGCATTAATGTGGGTAATTAATTCACGCTGGGTAAACCCAGGAATCAGCAAGAGGCATTAGAGGAGTGTGATGAGGGGACAAAAGCAGAGAAGTGTCTAAGGACCTGGCCACCAATGAATTCAGAAGTGACTTGGAACTGGCCTGGCTGAAGCTGTGCATCATTTTCTTGGCTGGCAAACCCTCCAGAGCCCTCCAGCCCATCAAGCATCTTCCACCAGGGTCTGGAGTAGATCAGCCACCTAAAAAGTGCAAACACGAGTCCTCCATCCCATCAAGCATCTTCTACCAGACCCTGGGATGAGAGCAGCCACCTAAGAAGTGCAAACACAAGTCCTCCACCCCACCAAGCATCTTCCACCAGACCCTGGGATGAGAGCAGCCACCTAAAAAGGGCAAACATGAGTCCTCCAGTCCATCAAGCATCTTCCACCAGGGCCTGGGATGAGAGCAGACATCTAAAAAGTGCAAACACGAGTCCTCCATCCCATCAAGCATCTTCCACCAGACCCTGGGATGAGAGCAGACATCTAAAAAGTGCAAACACGAGTCCTCCAGTCCATCAAGCATCTTCCACCAGGGCCTGGGATGAGAGCAGCCACCTAAAAAGTGCAAACACGAGTCCTCCATCCCACCAAGCATCTTCTACCAGAAACTGGGATGAGATCAGCCACCTAAAAAGTGCAAACACGGGTCCTCCAGCCCATCAAGCATCTTCTACCAGGGCCTGGGAGGAGAGCAGCCACCTAAAAAAGTGCAAACACGAATCCTCCATCCCATCAAGCATCTTCCACCAGACCCTGGGATGAGAGCAGCCACCTAAAAAGTGCAAACACGAGTCCTCCATCCCATCAAGCACCTTCCACCAGACCCAGGGATGAGATCAGCAACCTAAAAAGTGCAAACACAAGTCCTCCATCCCATCAAACATCTTCTACCAGAAACTGGGATGAGATCAGCAACCTAAGAAGTGCAAACACGGGTCCTCCAGCCCATCAAGCATCTTCTACCATACCCTGGGATGAGAGCAGACATCTAAAAAGTGCAAACACGAGTCCTCCACCCCATCAAGCATCTTCTACCAGACCCTGGGAGGAGAGCAGCCACCTAAAAAAGTGCAAACACGAGTCCTCCACCCCATCAAGCATCTTCTACCAGACCCTGGGATGAGAGCAGCAACCTAAAAAGTGCAAACACGGGTCCTCCAGTCCATCAAGCATCTTCCACCAGACCCTGGGATGAGAGCAGCCACCTAAAAAGTGCAAACACGGGTCCTCCAGTCCATCAAGCATCTTCTACCAGAACCTGGGAGTAGATCAGCCACCTAAAAAGGGCAAACACGAGTCCTCCATCCCATCAAGTATCTTCCACCAGGGTCTAGACAAGGGGTGCAGGGTTTTTGGGGAGAAGCTGCACCCTGTGGGTTGTCAGCACATTCCAGGGGTCTTTTCCAAGGGGATTCAGGTAAACCCAGCAGCTCTGGCTGCAAACCCTTCCCCAGCAGCACCTCCAGGGCAAGGTCAGAGGCTCTGCTGAATGTGCTGCAGCTGCCAAGCAGATTTCCTCCTGCTCACTCTTATCACTAATTACTTCTAAGGGCTTCCCACGAGCAGCACCCTGGACTGGCTTCCTGTGCTGTTTATCTCCCCAGCGTGCCTTCCCTTTTGAAATCCCTTTCAACGCTTCTCCCTCAAAAAAGAAAAAAAAACCACCCCAAAAGGAGACTTAAACCCTTCCTCCACAGCTCTGTTTCTTGCAGCAAAAGCTGTTTGCAGTCGTAGATGTGTTAAAAAAGTCCTCTTTGGGGTGTTATGTTATATGACACGTGAATTAAAAGCTCACTGTATGGTCAAGTGTCCCATGCTGCAGGAAGGGATTTCTGAAGCCATTTAGTGCCTGCCCCTCACTTATACAATATAAAGGGGCTGGAAATAGGGAAAATGGCACAGGGAATCAGAGCTGGATGACAAGAAATGATGCCCCAGGGCTGGGTGTGAACCATCCTTCACGGAGCCACTGTGAGTAAAATCAGGGTGGTTTGGAAGGGACCTTTCAAAGGTCACCTAGTCCAGCCCTCCTGAAGTGGTAACCCCAACCCTAACCTTCCACTAGCCCAGGTTGCTCCAACCCAGCCTTGGACACTCCCAGGGATGGGGCAAAAACCCTTCTCAAAAGGTGTCACCACCCTCTTTTTAAACAACCTCTTAGATCTAATCTAAATTAAGCCAAGAGAGGCCAGATCTGCTGCTGGGAGCTCAAAGCTCCAAAGCTTTTCCTGCACTGAAGCATTTATGATGTCTGGGCTGGGTGGTGACAAACACTTGTTGGGCTTCCCTGTGAACTCCCCCACAATAAACTGGTTTTATGGAAAGCCCCAGTGAGCAGAGCAATCCACCAGCCACAGACTGAGACCTGCTGCTGATTGGCACTGCCAGGAGTGATTCTCCCAAAAATGAATACTCAGGCACAGGGGGAAATGTAGAAACACCTCCATTCTCACCACTGTCCTGTAAAATAGGAGTTAAAGGGACGGATTTGCTCTGGAGGAATCTGCTCTTGGAACAGCTCATGGCCTTTGGTACAGGGATGGATTTCATCTGCATTAAATTTACCAAGTTCTCTTGAGTGTCACCAATCAATTCTGCCAAAAACATTGTAATTAGAGAGAAAAAAAATCCTAGTAACCAGAAAAGCAATCACATATCCCTCTTGGAATCTGGTTAAATTTGTTGTTTGTACCTCTAAATTCTTCACCTAAACAGGGAATCATAGAATTGTAAAGCTGGAAAAGACCTCTGAGATCATCAAGTCCAGCTGTCCACCAGCACCACCACCACGTTCACCCCTAAAACCTGTCCCCAAGTGCCACATCCACAGGTTTTTTGAACACTTCCAGGGCTGGTGATTCCACCACTGCCCTGGCCAGCCATGCCAGCGCTTGACAACCCTTTCCATGAAGAAATTGTCCCTAATATCTCATCCCAACCTCCCCTGGCACACCCTGAGGTCATTACCATGGAGGAGAGACCCACCTCACCACAACCTCCTCTTGGGGAGCTGTGAGACTTTTGCAACCTTTCAAAACCAAACTTACCCTCCCTTAAAAGACCACAGTTAAAAGCAAATAAATGCTGGGCCACCTCTTTGTGAAGGGAATGGGCTCTGTCCCACTTTGGGCACAGAGCTGAAACCCTGGGAGTGTAAAAACCTAAAATAAGATAAATAATGAAGTCCAGCCCAAAATCTGCACTAATAATTACCCCCTTTAATAATGAGACTGTTCTCCTGTTCCACAGTAGCCACCAGCCCCAGCTCCTTGCTGGCAGCTGCTTTCCCTGAAACTTCTCTTTCCCAAAAACCTATTTGGGGAGACAAATCGTAGTAAGAGTTCAATATTTTGTTCCCTCAGCCATAAGAGAGTCTGATAAATCACACACACAGGTTTTTCTTTCCCCCTGAAAACAAACCCACACAAAGGTGATACCAAATGAACTTGGCAGCTCCTGATTCCAAACCTGCCTTGCAAAGGGGCTCTTTTTAGGCTGCAAGTCAGCAAGTTGCTTTTATTCATGAAGAGGGATGGGAAGTGAGGCTTCCACGTGCACTCAAGGGGGCCAAAGGATGGTTCCTGTGGAATTTCTGGCTTTGACCTCCCAGATTGGCTCCTCCTGGTCTCTTCTGATGCTCCTTTGAGATGCAACTCCAGTGCAACTCCTGCACTTTGTGGGACAGGGTCACGACTCAGCACCTCCCACAGCAGCTCCCCCCAACCCAAGGGGCAATGCAGATGTTTCTATGTGTGTCTTGAGAACCTCTTTTCATTATTTTAAACACTCACATCACCAAGAAAAGCATTACATAATTAAATCTAGGGGTTGCTCAACATTTCCTGCAGCTAAACCTCCATTCCAAGGGCAGATATGAATATCTGTGTTGATGAGCAGGAGGATATTGGGATTTTAAGAGAAGAATGGGACTGGTTTATAACCATCCATATTCTGTTCCTCTAAATCCAGAAGGCATCAGACCATTTTTGGGCAGCTGAAAGGCAAATACTACATTTTCCAGTGGTTTAGAATGATGCACCTAATGTTTTAACACACAGCTCTTCACACGGGGTGAGAAAACAAAAATTATTAATCAAATGCGCTCCACTAAAGCTGTCACTGCTGGATTGCCTGGAAATCACCCCCTCAGGGTCACAAAACAGCTTCTCAGTGGCTGCAAAACCCCACCAATCCCACTGGGAACAGGGCATGGGATCTGAGGGTCAGCTCTTCCCCCTCCTATTGGCATCAATACCATCAAAATAATGTTTTGTAACGAGGAACAACCAGCTCATAATGAAAAAGTTTAACATCCCTTCCTAAGGGCTCAAGGGATGCCATTCAGGTCCCAAGGCCACAAGAAACAAGCAGAGAACTCACATGGGCAGCAACTCCAGTTTTTTAGCCCATAAATCAGTTCAACTCAACCATCCTCATTTCCAAGCAGAGCTTTTCCTGAGTGTAACCCCCCCAAAACTGGGCAGATGCATCAACTCAGTCTCTTCCTTGCAAAAAAAACCCACCCACACCTTCAACTTGCTAAAGAAAACATTCTTTTTAATGGGTGACCTCTGTTCTGGTGGGGGTTAAGGGTGGGAATGGGAGGGAGGGCTCATTTTTGGGGAGGAAGGAAAGTTATTGCATGAAAATGGGCCAGTGGAAATAGTAAAAATCAACTATGGAGTATTTGTGGCTTTAGTTGTCCCACAGAGCTCACACCTTGCCCACCACTATGAACCACCCCATATTTATAAAAGCATAATAAGAAATAATAAGCCCCAAAATGATGATTTCACAGAGGAGTTTGCTGCACACCAGCAGCCAGCACATATTTAAAGAGACAAACACTCCCTGCTCTTGATGGCAATTGTCTCACCCAAGCCAAGCTGGCAATGGCTGGGGATATATAGAGAGAGAAAAGTCAGGTTTTTAGCTCTTACACCATCTATAAATGCTTTTCATCCTTTTCCCCTCCACTTACAGAATCACAACCACCTTCAAATGAACAAATCTAAACTTACAGACAGCACCCTTTCTTCTGCAGACCCTTTTAGGACACCCCACAGCCCTCCTAAAAATCCATCCAGTCCTTTGGAGGTGCCAGGCTGTGCCCTCCTCCTCCTGCCACCAGGAAACAACCAAGTCCTGAGTTTGCAGGAAGGCTGGGAGGGAATCCAAGGTCAGCAGCTCCAGGATGAAGCCTGGGTTGCGAAAGAAACTGTTTGTTTTCCCCAAAACACAGCCCTGAGAGCGGTGGGTGGAATAAAGTTTGTTTCCCTCAGCAATGTTTTCAATTTTTTACTTTATTTTTTTTGCAAAGAGAAAGAAGGTGGCAGCTGATTCGGACCAAAAAAATAATAAAAAAAATTAACTAAACACACTTGAAATGAATATCAGACTTTCAGATCAAAGCCTGTGGACACCATGAGAACTAAATATAAGAACTGAGACGTGGCAGGAAAGAGAAACAAAGGGATGTTCCTGCAAAGATCAGGTCACATGGGTGAGTTCCTCAAAAATCAGCCCACAGCACATTGTCCTGCTGTCCTCAGCTACAGTTTCCTCAACACAGCTTGATTTGAACATACACAACCCAATTTGGGTGTCACTCAGCTGCTTCTTTGGTTGCTGCTTTTAATTTTTTTGGAAGCACCTCTTAATTAGGAGCATCGAATTGTCAGCCGTGAAAATCCAATTCTTTTCCTTTAGGGAAAATTAATCTTAAGACAGTTGTGCCCACATTTAGCAAAGCCCATACAGATAGACCTTGACATTCCTAACCAGGAATACCCTAAAAACATCCCTGTTTCTCTACTGCATTCAGTTTTCTGTAATATCAGATTAATGCTCAGTGGAAAGAGAGGTGCTGAATTTCTAGAACCATTCCAGGTGACTCGTCATATCAAATTAAATGTGCTGATTGTGGAGTTACTTCACAGCATTTCTGAGATGCAAACTCCATAAAATGATATGTTGATATGCTTTCCACACTGTTTTGCCCACTCTTTCTGCCTCTAAAGGTCATGAAATGAAACACATGCAGAAAGAGCATCCTAAAAATCAAAGTATCCAGATACACACGGGGGGAAAATTACAGGGTTTGGGTAAGACAGTCTGGTCCCTTCACCACCTTGACAGTATTCCTTTAACCTCATTATTGCTCTGCAGCCAAGATAACAAACTAGACAAGATGCCTAATTACCATCATTTGGGCATTCTGCCTTATAAAATCCTTCAGTGCTCATTCATGCAGCTGATTGAATAAGCCTGGCCAAGCACAACAACAGACCCAGAAAAGATGCTGGATATTCACTTCGCTCATTTGGTGCTCTGAGAAAACAAGGACAGAGGGGGGGAATTCCTCTCCACAGGTACTGCAGCATCACTGACTGCCCTGTTGGAACTGTCCATGCTCCTGGGACATGGAATCCATCATTTCTTACCTGGCTCCCACAAAAATAAAGCCAGGCAGAGATTGAAGGTGCTACTTGAAGCAGAGGATGTTTAAAGATGGGGTGTCGCTGCCAAGTCATCACACCCAATTTCTTCGTGGCTAATTAATCAAAAGCTGCCTCTTCCCAAGCTTTGCTGCACAAAGAGGGGTTTGCAGAGGGGGTTTTTCCTTGCTGGAAACCTGTCCTGGCTCCACATTGAGGGCTGTGCTGGTTCCAGTGTCCAGGAAATCAGACTCCAAGGAATAAGGCACTTTATCCAATTGGCACCACCATAAATCAAAGGGATGGCAGGGGAGCATCTGCCCAGTTCTCCCTCCCTCCTTCCCCAGCACAAACCCCATAAATTAGCATGGATGCAAGGCTGGAGCAGCAAGTTGGGATGCAGCTTCACCTCCCTGCCTGACAGGGCTGTCCAGGCACCCAAGGCAACCTGGATTTGGAAGAAAAGCCACCAAAACGGGACAGGTTTTCGACACTCGGAGCTGGAAAGAATCCTGAGATTTGGTCGACACAGAAGAGCTCCAAAACTGGGGTTTGTGTTAAAAGCAAGGAGCTGAAGGGAAGCTTCCCTGCACACACCTCCCTGCTCACACCTCTATTTTTACCCCTGGACTGCAGTTTTCCCATCAGTGCTTTAATACCCCAAAGCTCCCAGGGGGAAGAGTTGGGCTGAGCCATTCCAAACACGCCGGTTTCCATTTATTGTTCCCTGGGATAAAGAGGAAAGTGCAGGCTCTCCAAGCACAACACGGAGTCTCAAACACCACCTCAGCCTCCCGGGGTTGAAAGGGAGAGAAATGGGCTGAAAACATGACTTGCAAAAAGAGAGGGAGAGAAAAGGAAGCATCAAGCTGCATTGGGAGAGGCTCCTTGAAAGGCTGCCAGTGCTGCAATTCCCCCCCAGCTCCTTTGCAAGCCATGCACATCACAAACCCAAGCAAGACCTAATAGGAATTATTTTTAAGTTGAAGCGGGTTCAGATATCAAAAGAGTGATTTTTTTAAACTCTCAAGCCCTTTTGTGAGGCTTTCAGAGAGTCCTGGCTTGTGTCAAGTCCAAGGCTCCTTTCAGAAATCAGGCAATGGACTTGGCCTGCCTAAAAATCACTGAGCAAACCCAATAGAAATTAGCAGGGGGGAAAAAAAAGAATAAATCAGATCTCTCGGTGTCCTCCCAAGCCATTTCTTCTTCTCCAATTGGATTTTTTTAAGTTCAGCTGCTAAATGCATTCTTTCCAATCTGAGTGCTTTTAGAAGGAAGAGTCAATACTAAAACCTCTCAAATAACACAACTCTTCACAGCACAAGTTCTTTAGAAGGAAAACTATGGCCAAGGGCACACGAGAGGAGAGAGTGGAGAGGGGAGAGGGAGAAAGGAGGAAAAGGCAAGGGAGAAAGGAGGAAAAGGCAAGAGAAAAGTCAAAGGGAGAAAGGAGGAAAAGGCAAGAGAAAAATGCAAGGGAGAAAGGAGGAAAAGGCAAGGGATAAAAATGCAATAAAATAACCCTGCTTATTGTAACTAATGAGAGGGATCTACCAATTACCAATACCCAACAGAGCAGGCAGGATTTCAAGCCCAGTGAGTTCACTCTCTGTACATTCCTAAACATGCCATAATGAACAATCACAGCACAGAGATGTGATTTTAAAAAGTGTCTCCACTCAAATGTTTTAAGGCAGAGTTTGGGCCCTTCAATGCCCTTGCCCACTGGTGCAATGGCATTAACCTGTGCTATTGACACAGAGATGACTCAAACCCCAGATTAAACCAATGGGAAGCTTTTCTTTATTTCTTTTTAAACACCAGGAAAGCCTCACAGGTCTCCTGAAGCCTCTTGAATTGTTCCCAGTGCACTGATATGATGAGGGGAATGGTAAGTTATCCAAGGCTGAGCTCAGCATTCCTTATCCCTCCTCTGGCTCCATGTTTTGTTGCCTGTCATGCCAACCCAAGGAAGAGGATTTCACAGCACAAGGCCTTAAACGCTGCACAAAATGACTTCAGAAAGAAGGCAAAAGGAGGGAGGTTGTTATTTCTTCAGACCTGACAATATTGTGTTGTCCTGCCTTTCCCCAGATGAAGCCACAGCAACGGGGATTTGTTCTTGGAGCTGCTCCTGCCAACACAACCAGCCCCTTGCAGAGCCTGAAGGGGCTCCAGGAGAGCTGGAGAGGGACTGGGGACAAGGCATGGAGGGACAGGACACA
>JAWMRC010000110.1:113498101-113521021 GCA_035584755.1 Thripadectes ignobilis | reverse complement strand
GGATGGAGGGACAGGACACAGGGAATGGCTTCCCAGTGCCAGAGGGCAGGGCTGGGTGGGATATTGGGAAGGGATTGGTGGGTGGGCTGGAATTGCCAGAGAAGCTGTGGCTGCCCCTGGATCCATCCCTGGCAGTGTCCAAGGGCAGGTTGGAGGGGGCTTGGAGCAACTTGGGCTACTGGGAGGTGTCCCTGCCCATGGCAGGGGGTGCAACAGGATGACCCTGAAGGTCTCTTCCAGCCCAGACCATTCTGGGATTCAAAAGGCTGGCAGCAAATCACCAGGACACCCATCACACACCACCACAGAGCTCCACCATTTGCCACCTTCTCAAGCAAAACCCCTCACTCCTTAACCAGGAGACTGTTCATTGTCACCAGAGAGGCCACAGAGGACCATCCATGCATGGAGGACCAGCATGGCCAGTGGAGCTCACCCTGTGTCCCTGCTCATCTCACCTAATTCCTGCACTGGGAACACCAAAACTCCTCCTGCCATTCAATCCCCCTCTCAGCAGCAGCAAAGAGAGATGTCTCAGGGGTGACAGGAGGAGGTGACAACCACGTGTGGAAACTTCAGAGAGCTGGAGCAGGGCAGGGAGGGAAGGTTTGAGCCCAAAGTCACTGCCCAAATTATTTGAGGTGTGCAGAGCAGGCACTGAGATAATATCCAGGCAGCAAAGAGATGCTTGCAGCCTCAGCTGGCCCAAATGTGGTTTCAGCAGAGGAGTAAAACAACCACAGAAGTGCTTCCTCCCAGAACCATCCCTGTCTCTCTCTTCTCTGCCACAAAACCTGTGTTGTGCTTTTTCTTTGTCTTTTTGCCTTTTTTCTCCCCCCTCTCACACCTCTCAAGTGTTTCTGCTGCTGCTCAGCACATCGTAATTCTCCCTTCCTGTGGCACCACGGCTGTAAACTCATTATCTCCAGGGGCATTTTGGGGAAGAAACCAGAAATATGTAGGGGCTGTCACATGAGAAGCTGCCTGGTGACAAACACCACTCCAGGAGCTCAGAGGAGGAGGGAGAAGAGTCTTCATACCAGGAAAGGAGTGGACAGCAGAATAAAATGATGGATAAGAAAGTCCCAGAATGGTTTGGGTTGGAAGAGACCTCAAAGCTCATCCCGTTCCATCCCCTGCCATGGGCAGGGACACCTCCCACTATTCCAGGTTGTTCCAACCTGGCCTTGGACACTCCCAGGGATGGATCCAGGGGCAGCCACAGCTTCCCTGGGAATTCCAGCCCAGCCTCCCATGACCCTCTCAGCAAAGAATCCCTTCCCAGTATCCCATCCATCCCTCTGGCTGTTTGATCAGTGTCAAATTTTGATAAGTCACTCATATCACCTAATATTTTTAGGGTAATCACATTTGTAAAAATAAATAGAAATCAAATTCAGATCATACACAAGCAACTCAGGTCACAAAGCCAAGTAATGCCCTAAAAAATTCCGAGAGCTGGAAGTGCTTGCCACAGCTCAGATAAAGCTGGGTGGATATCCTGTTCCTTCAGCTCCTTTATGTGATCAGCTCAGCCAGGCTGCAGCTGCTGAAAGACAGAAGAAAATACTGGCAGGAGCCTCCAGACCCCGAGGAGAAAGGAGGAAAATGGGGCTGGTGCTTCCCAAAAGGCTGAAAATTCAAGTGAAGGGGACCAGGCTGAGAAGCTCAGACAATGCACATTAAGATATAGGGTTTCCTTACGTCACCAGCACAATATAGAGGCCCTGGGTTCTGAGTGAGGTGACCTCATTAATTATACACCAGCACAGGAAGCTTCTTGCTGAAAAAAAGAAAAAAAACAAACAAAAAAGAGACCAAAAAAACCCCAAACACAAAAACCCCCAAGACAGCAACAAAGAGCAACCCCAAACCCGCCCGACTCACACAATAAAAAGCCATCCTCCCACACAATAAAATGCTTCTCTGGACTAGACAGCAACCAAAAAAAATGGAAAAAATGCTAGATTTATTTTAGAAGCTCCAAATGGGAGAGAGGAATCTGCAGTGACCGTCCCACAGTCAGATAAGCAGCAGAGGGGAGGGTGGAGGTAAAACCTAAACCCATTGCTCTTGGTGAAGAAGTCCATGTGTCCTCTCCTGCTGCCTTCCAAATCCATCCCTCTTCCTTTACACTCATTTAGCCCAAAAATCACTCCTTAACCTGACTGCTTCTCTCCCCAAAGGAGCCCTGACCCAACCATTAGGCTTTGCAGCTTTGTGGGATGGTCTGTGCTTATCAAAGCTTATGCCGTGAACTTGGAAGCACTAATTAAAATGTTATTTTATTTCACATCCTCCCAGGGCACTGGAAGCCAAATGTATCTCCTCAGCCTTGGTTCCTGCTCCACACCAAAGGAAGAGATAAAGGCAGGAGTTATTTTCATGCAAATCACAACCAGGGGAGAACAGTTTGGTGCTTCTAAAACTGCAGCACCTTCAACACAAAGATTTAAAGCTCCTTTTAGGTGGAGGGCATAAACAGCCACACTTCCAGAGCTTCTTTCCAGGAAGGACACACATTCCAAGGGAAAACATGGAAAACAAAAAAAAAAAACACCTCCAAGATGTTGGTTGTTCACAACAAACAGGCCCCAACCTACTGAAATTCAAATAGGTGAAAGAGAATGAAATATTGAAGCAAATCTTGAGTGCTACAGTGAGAACACTGAAATCATTGAGGCACAAGACACACAGAAATCAGTTCCTCTGCATTCAGTGCTTTGAGACCTTACAGAGCTGGTGGCAGAACCAGAATAACCCCCTGAAATGTAAAGGAGCTCCAGCCCAAAATTAACACCACAACAATAAAAAAAGACAAATGACCTCAAACTGATGCACTCAGGTAACCCCAAAGCTTGTTCTAAGCTCCTGAGGACAACTGAGGTAAGACACCAAGAGGTACAAGGTCTCTCCTTTACTTTTCTGTTCATAACAAACCCATAAATAATTTAGGAAACAAATACTGATGGGTTTTATAGTCCATTTCCAAAGCCTAAGGAAATTAGAAGATTATATGTGACATTATCTACCTGTGTATTCCATCTGACCATAAAGTCATTGATAATACAACGAGCCATTTTCCCACCTCCTCAGGACACCATCAAATCATGTCCTGCCACACATGCTCCACCCTGAACATTCAGATTAATTTATTTCAAATGAGCTTGAAGGGGCACCTCTACACCCTCCAAAGGACTGCAGGAAGGAGCATTAGAATTGTCTAGTTATTCTGCTTATTACCAAAGTTATTCTGGTTATTACCAAAGTTATTCTGGTTATTACCAATCAATTGGGTGGCAAGAAATACCCTCTCCTATCTCCTTGTGTTCTCATAATGATAGTTTGAGATCAAGATTTTGGAGTTTCATCTCAAATATCCTCAAAACAAGATCATTGGGCATAAAACCAGTGAGATAGATATATATATATATATAGGTTTTAAAAGGTGCCCTGAACTGCAGAGAACCCACCAGCTCCAGCCACTGGAGCTGAAGGATTCAACACCATTCTGACAGCCAAATCCCTTTTATAGTCTGACCTCAGGAGTAATTATTGTTCCAGAGTTGGAAATGAAGATGAAATAATGGCACAGAAATGCTTCCAGCTCAGAGTATTTTTCCCCCTATCTTTGTGTACTTCTCCCCACAGTTTATGGTCAGTCCCCTATCTTTCTAATTTGATATAATTAAATGCACACTAATGACTTTAAGTCTTCTGTTAATATATTAGATCCACACAGAAAAGGAATAAATATTGTCAACTGAAGCTCAGCTTTCACTGCCCCTCCTCAGTTCATGCTCTCAGAGTAGCATGGGGTCATCTTTTGGTGTAAAAGTTCCCTTATTTTCATACATTCAGAGTTCTCACTTGATTTCTACCATTTCAAACAATTACCACAATCAACTCAAAAGCTGTGCCCTTCTAAATTAATTTCATCAGAGATAAACCCATGTTGCAGCAAAGCTAAAAAAGCCATTGGGCTCAAGTGGAAACCACTGGGTCAAATCCTAATTCCACTGAAAGCCCAGCCCAGGAAAAAAGACCCTGAGCCAAATTCCTACAGACTCCTCTTAAAACAAATTGATTGGTCTGGTTTAATAAGTCAAGAAATAACCAACACATCACAGTCCCCTTGAAGCTTTGACACCTTGATATTGGAAGCTTGAAAACCAAAACTGCTGACATTTCTCCCAAAACTGCTGCAAAGAGTTAAATAAACTCCACTCAAATGCTAAATGTGTGCACTGTCACGTCTTTGACACACCACCAAGAGGGTTTGGGGTTTGTTTTGTCATTTTTTGGGGGGGCTTTTAGAGAAAGGGGTCTAAGGAGACCAAGTGGCAGAGGTCAGGAATCAAACCAGCACGAGCTGAAGGTTTTATTGAGATCCCATGGCATGTGAACCAAATGAATTCTCCATCTCTTTGCTCCCTCCCTCAAATGCAGCAGGTTATTAACCACTTGGCCAAAGCAGCAACGAGATCAAAAATGCTTCTTTGATGCTCAGCCAAGGAGTAAGAGAGGGCCAAGGATGGTTCCTACTCAAGATGGAGCCACTCAGTTCTCATTTCAAGGGATATGGCTCACGTTAAAAGCAGTTTTCCCTTGCCACGTGGACACAGAGTTTATAAATAAATAACAGATAACCCTAATTAGCCATGACTGTGTTTGCCAGGAAAAAGGTACAATTGTAGAGGTGTGACCCAGATGGTGGGAAGAGAATCAGCAACAGCAGGAATTGTTAAACACAGCTCTCACCATCTCTTTTGAGCAATGCACAATAGGACAGGGGTCTGTTTTAAGCACAGTTCGAAGCTGAGTTTACTTTTTGCCCATCACAAAAATTAGTGGAGGGTTTCTGTCTTGCATTTTCACTCTTTCTCAGCTCAAAGCACGTGAGTTGTAGCAAACACAGGTCCCAAAACACAACTTGGAAGTGCATCAACCCCCTTCCTTCTCTCCTGGCAGAGATAAGGATTTTACACAGCAAGCATTCATCCCCTTGGGCAAATTAATTCCTCCCTTGTGCAACCAAAGCTCAGAGTCACAGAGCCCTGTGTGCTCATCCTGCCATCCTTGGGACATCAGCTCCATCCTTGGTTTGTCCCAACCCCTCCCTGATTGAAGATCCTACCAGGACAAAGAGATGACCTTTTAAATCCCTCCAGGGATGGGGACTCCACCACTGCCCTGGGCAGCTGTGCCAGGGATGGACAACCCTTCCAGTGAAAAAAAAACAGTCCCAATATCCAACCTAAACATCCCCTGGCACAGGTTTATGGACTGCATTCCATAATAGAGGTTTGATACAACTTCCTTAGAGATAAACTCTGATAACAGACTGAAAAAATAATGCTTTTAGCGTAATTCACACACTGAAATTCCTGTATTTTATATCTCACCTGACCCACAAACCCCAGCAATCCCTGCTTGGGGGGGACTCCTCAGAAACAGCCCTAATCCTGCAGAACAAGCTCCTGCTTGAAGTGCACAGAGATGCAAAAGGGCTGGGCAGGAAAATCCCACAGTGCTCTTGGTGCCAACAGGACCTTCCTCTTGAGCTCCTCTGTGCCCCCAAAACACCAGTGTGGATGTCCAGAGGGGCAGACTTCCCTTTCTTCTGGCTGGCAGCTGTGATGAAACATGGCATCAACCCATTCATTCCCTGGAAGACAATGCTGAAGGAACACCTACCCCAGGGGTTTCATTCCCAGAATTTTGGCTGTCACCCCTGCAGGGACAAGGAGGCAACACACACTGTCCTTCCCACCCAGCCCCATCCTAACCTGACCTGTTCCCACCCCAAGCACTGCAACCCAGCAGGGATCACCACAAAGCCACGTGCAAGGCAACCAGTTTTCCCCCCATTTTCCAAGGCAATCCTATTTCTTCCCTGAAATTGCTCTGCTGTGCCAAGGCAGCCGTGGCACAGGCTGCAAATGGGGCAGGGAGCTCAATATTCCATGGGTGGCTGAGCCCAGCAGCTGATTCTGCCCAGCAAAAGGCACAGACAGATTAATTCCATATATAAAGCTCTGCCTTCGTGGAGCTGCCTCATTTTCTGAGGATGCACATTCTTCCCTAGGGGAGAATTGAAGGGTTCACCTCTACAAACTCCTGCAATCATATTTTAGAAGTCAAAGTCTCCCTGCTTTCTCCTTTTCCAGTTCAGCTGTATGTACATATACAATAACACCTATATAACCATGCCACTGATTCCTCTCTAGGCACCTTGACCCTCTGGAATACAGGAGAACTTATCAATTGTACAAAAAATGTGAGATATTGTAACACAGACAAACAGGATCACCAGGTTTTCAGCTGTTGCCAAGACTTCCTTGAACTGAGATTTTTGCCTACCTTGCACAGTCCACTCAAACATGTGATATTTACACTTTGCCACGTCACAAAGAGGTATTTTTTTATTTCTAATCACTGCAAGCTTCTCAATTAATGAACTTTCCCCAACCAACGCAGCTCAGTATTTTGGCCGAAGAAAACCCATTTATGTGCAATTTCACCACTTTGCACACTACAATGAGCATTCCCCATTAGGTCTGGAACTCTCCCCACAGCCAGACCTGCTAAGCCATGACTTATTTTCAGCTTTCAGGCAGCTTTAGGGGAAATCTTTGAGCCCTGGGGAGCCCCAGGGAGGAGAAAGGTGCCTTCACCTTGCTCTGGGCAGAGCCAACCTTGTGTAAGTGCTCGGGCTGTGCCAAGTAAGAGCTCATCCCTCCTCTCCAGATCATGACATTCCTGGCTAAGGGAGAGCAGGGAGCCAAGAACACCCCACTCTGGTTTTTAGCAGCCAGTCTATTTGGGTTTAAATATGAAATTTAAAGTGTTTGGCCACTTCACACTCAACCCTCCAAAACAAGTGAACGCACCTCGCTTAGTCCTTGAGACTCCAACTTGTTTTCTGGTACCATTTTTTTCAACACCTAAATCTTTGCCAGAATTCTGCCTGAATTGGTCCTAATCTTCATTTCTTCTTTAAAAGGATTAGAAGGTTCTTTATCAAAAGAAAAATAACTTGAGTCCAAAGACAAACTCTGGAAAGATTTAACACATTCATTCCAACCCAACCACTGCCTCGAGCATCACTCACCTGGAATCAGCAATTTATTACCCCCTTGAATCCTGGAATGGTTTGGGTGGGAAGGGACTTTAAAGCTCAACCCATTCCATGGGAGGGGACACTTTCCACCTTCCAGGTTGCTCCAAGTCCCATCTCCCCACAACCTTCTCCAGGGCTGTCATTTGATTTGGAAAGAAAATGGGAACGGCAGAAGAATTCTAGAAAAATATCCTTTTATAAGTAAAATGTTCTTGGGTTTCATCCAGTCCCTCATCAAAGCAGGGATTACCAAGCCCAACTGCTACAAGGCTACAAAACCCCTCAGGTCTAAGATAACAACCCACCCCTTCTCCATTTCCAGAGCTCTTTAAAACCAACCCAGCTGACATCAAACATCACAACTTCACCAGCAAAGAAAGTTGTCTGCTTGGCCACACAAAAGCTCGAAATCCAGCAAGGGACACCTTGAAAGCAAAGCCTGAAAAATATCCCCAATTACTGAATGACCCACCACAAAGCAGTAATTATAAAGACATTACAATAGCTGAAAGGGAAAAACCCAGCCTGGTTTAACACACTTGTCAGCTCCATTTAGCTGCACTCCCTCCTTGGAGAAGTTTTTACCCTGGGCCAGTCTTTGCAATGCCTGTTCTGCAAAACAAGCAGCCAGGAACCTCCAGCTGCAACAAAAGCCCAGTGAAGTCAGCACTTGTTTCATTTTGAAGCATTTTTGCCTTCATAAGAGAGCTCAGGGGTGGTTTGTTGGGCACAATTAATGAATGCTTTGCTTTACAAATAAATATCACAGCTGATTCACAGGGCCAGACTCACACACAGCTCATCTCTGAGCTCATACCACTCACACATCAATTAGGGTTCTGCCTGCAAGACAGAATAAAACTCATTTGTCTGACCTGCCAAAAATAAATAAATCAGGGTTTTTTTAATAGGTTTTGGTTGGGAAATGTAAACTCACAGCACAAGCAAATTGAGAGTTTAGGAAAAAAAAAAAAATGGCTCTAAAGGAACCTGTTTGGAGAATTTCCCAAAAAAATGGATCCC
Source organism: Thripadectes ignobilis (assembly GCA_035584755.1). Lineage (NCBI taxonomy): Eukaryota > Metazoa > Chordata > Aves > Passeriformes > Furnariidae > Thripadectes > Thripadectes ignobilis. The sequence goes on along the minus strand of JAWMRC010000110.1, from coordinate 113,512,875 downwards.
CATAAGCATTCCAATTGTTGCTCACTTCAACCAGAAGGAGTTCACACCCTCTTGCAAGCCCCAGGCACGGAGTGGGAATGCTGTGAGTAATTCTGGCAGCCCAGAGTAAACCCTGAGTAGATAAAGCAACTCCAGCCTTGACCTCTGCAACAGGCAGAGCAGAGAACACCCAGCTGAGTCAGGCAAACAAAAGAGGGGATGAGCCATGCTAAGGATGTTCTTCTCCATCCCCAAGGAATCCCTGGAGGTTCCCACATCCTCAGGAGGGGAGATTTGGAGTTCCAGAGGGCACCTGCTGAAAACTGGGACAAAACTCAGTCATAATTCCCTGAAAGGGACTCAGGTCCACGCAGTGTAATTTTAATTTTCACACAATAAACCACAAAACTCAGTCATAATTCCCTGAAAGGGACTCAGGTCCACGCAGTGTAATTTTAATTTTCACACAATAAACCACCGTTCAGCCCAAGGTGAGTGGCCAAAGCCTGGAGGTCACACAGAGATTTTAAAATTGATCTTTTGTAGGTGATCAGGTTACTGAAACCTGTATAACCCCAGCTAGGATTGCTCAATAAAACCACTGCTGCCTTGCTCTAGCTGAGGAAAGGTCATTTCTTGGTTAAGGAATAACAGGAGGATGCCAGATTTTGGAAGCCATATGACAAAAAAACCTCTTTTTTTTTTAATAGCAAGTGTTTTATATGTACTTATTAACCCTTTTAATAGCAAGTGTTTTATATGTACTTATTAACCCTTGTGGGAAATAAAAGAATATGGTTTTATTACAAGCAAATAGTTCACCCTCAAGTCTCTAGAGAAGTGTGTAAATAATACATTCACTTTCTGGATGTGGGAGAAAATGAGACCCATCCATTTGGATTTTTAAAACATTCCTCAGTTTTTAATGCCCAATTTGATGCTTTTCTGAAGACCTGAAAACATTTCAGTGCCAATTACATTAACACAACTTGCCACCTCAAATCATCAGGCCCCACACACCTCAAGCTGGGATATTTATTCCCATCTCCCAGAAAGGATGGAAATGGGGAAAAAAAAAAATAAATGTATTTCCAAATGTCCTGGGTTGTTTTTCCAAATGTCACTCCCTGCCAGGGCACGGCTGAGTCACGAGTGGGGATGTGACAGCCCTGAGTTCTGCTCCTAAAATTCTCTTCCCAGTTCCTAAATTGACCTTGGCATCTTAATGAGAAATGCAGGAAAGGTCTTTTAGGGTCTCAAACTTGCACCTCAATGGTGTATTTATAGAATTATGCAGTTTTCTAATGAGAAATGCAGGAAAGGTCTTTTAGGGTCTCAGACTTGCACCTCAATGGTGCAGTTACAGAATTATTCAGTTTTCTTTCCCCTGTTAAGAGCACTCTGTGCTTGCCAGAGTTCCTCCAGCTCACTTCAGACCCCAGAAAAGTGTGATTCTGTAACCCAAGGCAAAGCTGATGGTGAATTTGGCAGCAGAGGCACAACCTGAGTGTGACTGAACCCCAAAACTCAGAAAAGCTCAGACTTGCCTTTTCCTTGAGCTGACATTTCAGCCTCCTCTGATGGAGCTGCAGGACCCCCAGCCACTTGAGCAGGAGCCTCCCAAGGGAATGCCCAGGGTAGGATTCTATTCCAAACCCTCTCAGTCCCTAAAATTATATTGATTTTTGAGATGTGCTGTCTCACTGTTTGCAGGCAAACCTTCAGCAGCCTCCAAGTTTCCCCCCTTGTATTAAATCAGCCCCTATAAATGCCCTCTGCTTCCTGCTCACATTAGCACTGGCTAATTGTGAGCATGCAAATGAGGCATTCTTTGCTGTCCCAGCCTGCATTCCCCCACTGAGCTGCCCACCTTGCCCAGGACCTCAAGGGCACTGCCAACCCATCCCTCCCCTGCCAAGGGGCACCATCAGCACCATGGGTTTGCTCTCTGAACCTTCTGAAACACCTATTAGGGAGCCTGGACCATCCATTGGACTGGTTGCTGTGTTTTGGAGTAACATTTTGAATCCAGCTGTGGCTCCCTCAGCTTCTGAGAATCCCAATTTCCTGCCATTTTTAGGCTGTTTCAAAGGCTCCAATGGACACAGGATTTTGGCAGCTCAACAATGCACGTGTTTCTGGAGGAGGAAGATACTGATAGGAACAAAAACACCCCCCCACACACACAGCCTGTTTGATTTAAAGTCACTTATTAAAGCTCCAGGCCCCACTGTCAGTAATAAATCTCTCAGCTAACGACAACACAAAGTAAATATTGCACCTGATGAGCTCTTGGCTTTGCCATTTACTGCCACTTGGGTTGGAGAACCTTCAATTATCAGAGATCAGTTAATGAATATACTTCTGCTGGCCCCTGATACACAGTTCAGCTTCATATGAACATTCAAACAAAGCTCTTCTAGGTGTTCAACTGGGTTTTTTTTTTCTCCTTTCTGCTACCCTTAAGACCTCTTTCTTTTTTTCCCTGGAAAACAGATGATTGTAGATACCCAGTGACAGGTTTTGCCTTTTCCTGCCCCCCTGTTATTTTGTTTCATGCACACATTTTTTTCATTTCCTCCCCTTGCATCAAGCAATAAATTAAACAGGCACGACCTCAGCTCTATCAATCATTACATGACTTTTCAGTTTCACAGTAGGTTAGTGGATTAATGCCACTTCTGACACAAGCTGGTCCCTACCCTGAACCACCTTAATTTCCAAGGATTTTTGAGGCTGTCCTGAAACCTGCAGAGCTAAACCCTCCCCAGCCTGTTCCCATTGCCCTCCTTGCACCGTGACCCATTGGGAGAAAATCACTGTGCAAATTCATTTCATCCTGCAATGACAAACTGTGCCTGGGCTCCAAAATCATCTGGCACATTTCAGTTTCTCCTGTCTCATAACAGCACACGAGGAAAAAAAAAGTGAAATGGTTCCTGGACCCATTAACCAGTCACACATTGTTGAGAGCAGGAAGCAAATGCAGAAAGCAAAAGGTTTTCAAAGCAACTTCCCAGCATGGCAAAACCAGCCTCATTTTATGGATGCTGGCAATTACACTGCAGAAAGAATATATATTATTTTTTAAAGGGAAAGCCATTTCCCAGTTGGCAGGCTCATATTTCATTTATGAAACCTGACCTTCCTAATTGAAAAATCTTACCTGGCATCTCCTTTTGAAAGGTTGGTGTTTACAGGATGAAGAATAACCTTGTTTGCATCCACATCCACCACACATTTTGTATGCAGATCAAGCTCTACAAAGAAATGAGAGAGTGTCAAGTTGCTGCTCCTAAAGCACTGGGATTATACACACCATTACTTCCTCCAGACACCAAATTTATTCATGCAGCCTGACAGCCACCCATCAGCCAGAGAATAGGAACAGGACTATTGCCAAATTCCCCTTCTAGGGATATTCTCATGGCATGGATCCTGTCCAGCTTTAAAGCAAACCCTCTTTTCACTCCAAGAAAGAGCACTTGGGGTTTCACTGGAGGACAATCAGCATACACAAGGGTTGGGATGAAATTTCTTCTTGGGGAGGGGGGGGAAAAGAACCATTTAGGCATTTAGACAGCTCTTCTCATTGCTCCCTCAATGGCTCTGAGCTCGCAGGGAAAGCTGGCCCTGCCATCTGCAGCACATTTTCCCTGGGCACTGTTGTGGTGCTGCAATGTGTGGTGCCAGCTGTCAGTCCTGGGGCACCTGCTCTGAGAAATTCAGGAGCCAGCAGAGAGAATTTGGGTGCTGGCATGGAGAAAAGGGCTCCTCCTTCTCCCCCCACTCAGCTGGAAAGTTCTCCCAAAGGACTCTGAGCCATGGGATAGGGACTATGAGTAATAAGTCCCTATTATTACCCTTATTATGAGTAATAGGGGTATTTGGAGGGCATGGGAATTGGCTGTGGAGGTGGGGAAAGCCAAATAAAAGGTTCAGATAACACTGGCAGCAGGGCAAGGTATCCACCCAGTGAGAAATGCAGTCAGACATGGCACAAACACAGCCACCCAGCATGCAGAAAGCCCAGCCTTGTGCCCCTGCACCCCTATAAGGATGCTGAAAGGGCATCCCAGTGGTGATTCCCACTGCCAGGACCACAAGGGGCTGTGCTCAACACTCAGCTGAGTGTCTAATCAGGTTAATTATAATCCTCATCCTCCTTCATCTCTGCTCTTTCCTCCTCTGTGTCACCTGTCCTTGCTCTTTCACCTCCCAGCACCTTATAAACTCAGACTGCAAATCTCCCAGGCACAGACTGGCACATCCGAAGCATTGCACAGCATCTTCTTGCTTTTTATGAAATAACCCAGCAAGAGGGAGAGATTTCCTCCACGGGCATTTTGGGACAGAAATGTTAGAGCTTTTTGCTATTTGACACTCAACAAAGCAAGCCAAAGCTCGAGATTACTGCTCACAGCAGGCAGTCACATGGAGCTGAAATCCTTGTGAGCAAAACTGCTCCTCTGTTATTACACTGGGTTTTTGCAGGAGGGACAGCCAGACAAGTTCCAGGAGCTGGTGTTTAGTTTAATTCCTCCCCACGCCCTGAAAGCCAATTTCCCTATCATTAATATGCAATACATGGTTGCTCAGATGAAACCACACTCTCTGTGTGTCCCATATCCCACAGGGCACTTTATCTCAGCCTGCCTGGGTAGGGATGAACACTCTGTGTTGCAGTGACCTGCTTTTCCCCACTCCTGAGGAAGGTTTTTGCCTGCCCCAAGCAAAGCAGGAGGGTCTGTCCATGCTGTCTGCAAGCACCAAGGTCTCTGGAATGTTTCTGAAATCCATCCCTTGAGAGAGAACAGCCACAGCAGGTTTTGCATCCATGAGTGCATGGTCTTACCAGGATTCCTGGTGAAATACCCTTAAGGAAGCACACACAGGCAGGATGGGAGACTTCCTTCAAGTCAGAGGGAAAAGAAAGATGATTCCAAGGTAATTCTGCCTTGGGCAACACACCTTGTCTGACTGTCACTGTCATACAGGTAACACTGAAATGACTGTGCTGCACATGGGCCAGCAGAGTTTGGGCAGATGTGGTGAGCTAACATTGAAATGACTGTGCTGCACATGGGCCAGCAGAGTTTGGGCAGATGTGGTGAGCCCAACCAGCAGCTCTTGCCAAACCCAGAGCTCTCAGCCCTTCCTGCTGTGCCTGTTGCTCAGCAGATCCCTCTGCAAGTCACTTCAAGTTCCCTCAAGAGCAGAAAACCACCCCAGCATGGAAATGGATGTGTCCAACCCCTAGGGAAAGCTCAGTGGGCACACCTGGGCAGAGAGGGCAGAGACCTTGTGCCAGGAGAGCTGAAGTGCCCCAGCAGTTCATGGGGTCACATGAAATAAAGCCCTAAGAAACAGTTATATTGAGCCTCTAAGCTGGGTCATGTAGCCAGACAGCCTTAAGGCTGCTTATCCCACTTACCTTGGCCAAAGGCTCACATGGCAACTCTCCTTTTAAATCCTGGTTTAACAGCACACCACACACACTTCCTACAAGTTACAGCTCTGTTAGAAACCATTCCTGGACAGATTTCTGTTTTCTCCAAGGCTTCTGGAGCATTGAGAGATGAGTCTTGTATTAGCCACTACTGAAACTCGTATCACCACAATTTCCAGCTCATTAAGCTTTTAATATCACTTAAGCAGGTTGGCCTTACAGTCAAATGATCTGCCTGCTCTTTTGGATATGATCACACAAGGGCTCCACCCTTACTTTTACTAGTTTCAGTGTCTCCCAGGTGAGCTGGGGACCTCCTGTTCCCAAACAAGGAAAATGAGGATGCACTGAGATAAGATGATAGCCATGCACGTCCAAAAAAACCCAATTAATTCATCCTCTAGTAAGGACTTATTTTTTTGAAGCCTGGTATTATTATTTTTTTCTACCACAGTGGTGGTTTTGGTTTTTTTCAGGCAGCACAAAATTCAGAAGCTCAAAGATGACAGAAGTAGGTCACTGTCAAACTTTGGAGATTTACCAAACTAAAATCCCCCCCATTATTACTGCCACCCTGCTCCCACCTTCAGTCACCACGGAGCAAACACAATCAGCTCCTCATTTGCTGCAGCAAATCAAGAAACTAATCAGCTAATTGCTCTCTGAAGAATTACACCTCCAGCTCTGGGCATCCAGAAGCATTTGTTGCAGGGAATGAAAGTCTCTTTCAGAGCTTTGGGGTAGGAGAGCTGTGACTTCCATAATAAAAGGGGAACAGGGATCTCACTGCTTTTCCACATTTCCATCTCACAAGTGTTAAGCAAAGCTGGGCTGAGTGCAGGAATCATTGTTAAGTCGTGTGGCCAAGCTACTCACAGAGAGGCTCTTGCAGGGGTTTTGATTTCCCTTGTTTAAAGTGGGGCTTGAAGGAAGCCACTCTCCTTCCCCTTTCCCTTCATCCTTCAACTCCTCCCAAGACTTCCCTGAGATGATAAAAACTGGGGTGGGGGGGACGCAGTTCTTGTGTAAACCCTTCCCTAAAAGCCTTATGGGTGCTGGAAAAATAATTCATTTAACTTTGGGTTTTTTTTTTTTCACTGGCCTAAAGAATCCAAAATTTGTGTTTCAAACGGGGTGGAAAAGAGAATCAAAGGGAAAGAGCTGCAGAAGCAAAGCCAAGAGCAGCCCAAGGCCACGTGGGATGGATTCAGCAGGCACAGGTCCATTCCCAGCACAGGTAGGAGGTTCCATTCCCTCTGTCCCAGCAGTCCCGAGGTTGGTAATCATCAACCCACCCCGGGAGATTTTCCACAGCAGGGTTAGGAAACACCAGCAGAGCTGCAGCCTGGGAATGCAGCAGGGAGAAGGGATGGAGGTGGCTCCTGGAGGGAGGGCACAGGAGGGGGTTGGAAATGTCTGATGGTTTTCACCTCTGGGAACTCTCCATCTCTGCTTGTGGATCAGGAAAGGAGCTGTTTTCATGGGTGAGATGCAATCACTGACAGCTCAGGCTGGATGATGTTGTGCCCAAGTCACTCCAGTAAGACATGGATCAAACTTGGTGGCATCAGGTGGCACAAAAACCCCTCACCTTTTACAGCCACTACCCTGAAACCCCCCCTGCTTCGAGGTGGCTGTATTTCAGAACCAAACAAAATGATGCTGAGATTTGAGAAGGCTTTTTGAATCAAAGATAAAATGAAAGATGCTACAGCAAATAAGTCTGTCTGCAATGTTTTCAAACTGGGGTTGGAACTATCAGCTTTTAGTACCAGAGCCAGGGAACATGGCAAGTCTCTTAAAGCTTATGTTTCCATCTTTCCCTCTTTATATACTTTATTTTTTCACATTGGGTATGATGATGGCAGCCTTCTAACATCCAAAAGTGCTCCAGGAGAGCTGGGGAGGGACTGGGGCCAAGGGATGGAGGGACAGGACACAGGGAATGGCTTCCCAGTGCCAGAGGGCAGGGCTGGGTGGGATATTGGGAAGGGATTGTTGGGTGGGCTGGAATTGCCAGAGAAGCTGTGGCTGCCCCTGGATCCATCCCTGGGAGTGTCCAAGGCCAGGTTGGATTCCCTGGGCTGGTGGGAGGTGTCCCTGCCCATGGCAGGGGGTGGAATGGGATGATCTTTAAGGTCCCTTCCAACCCACACCATCCTAGGATTCCATGAATTAAGAGAAAGCACTTCCTAATTAACCAACAGCTTTAATTTCTATACAAGTTTTCCCATTAGACCTCAAACTAGTTTATGAAGGTTGGGTTTTTTGAGCCCTTTCAACTCCCACTTGTTCCTAAACCCCAAGGACACAAAGACCTGAACCTGGTGTCAATAAGAGCTGTGACAGAGCCCTCCTGGTGCCAGCAGCAGGTTTAGGGCAGCAGTGCCACCCCAGGACCCCTTGGAGATGGACATGCAGCCCTCCAGAGCCCCAGGGGAGCAGCACAACTGCTCTTGTGGAGTTTCACAAAGCCTGGAGGAGCCAACTGAAGGATGAAAAATAAAATGTGAAAGGTTTCGAGCACACGCACTAAGCTCCTAAGCCAAAATTGGCCCCAAACACAAGAGCTCAAAATAATCTCCTGCAAAGGACAGATGAGAGAAATTTTATATTTCCAATTGCCAGTAGGTTCTCAGGAGATTAACATTCCCTTGAAGGTTAGGGCTGGAATGCTGTGGCCTGAGCCTTGGAGTTGCATGGAATAAGAAATGAAGAGTTGGTTCCTTGCCCTTTTTTTGGTCTCAAAAAGCAAGCAGCAGTAACACTGAGATGTTTAAAAAGTAATTTTAAAATACTGAAAAGTTTATCACACAGATTAAATAAATGCCAACTGAAAAAAAAAAAAAAAAAAGAGAGGCTGTTGTTTGGGGTTTGCTTTTGGTTTTGCTTGAGAAAGAAATGTGAAAGCAAGTTCAAAGGAAGACAACAAGTCCTCGAGATTCCCTGCCAATATTTGTTCCCTGAGAGAGACTTTTCTCTTTGCCCTTCCCTGTGCAGGAGCCAACACAAATAAATGAAAACCTGACTGGATGAGAGGGTGTCAAAATAACTCACATCTCCACGACAGTGACAGTGTGACAGCACTTTCAGGGCATTAATTATAAGGAATAAAGATAAATTCTGACAAAAATACAGCAACTGAGCTTGCCCCTCACGTCTCAACACGTGGGCACCTTTCAGGCTTCCCTGTTGCAAGAACTACATAAATCTAAGCCATGAAAATTCCAGTTGGCAGCAATTAAAGATCATTAATTATGTAGGAGAGCATCTGGAAGGGCTCCCAGTTCTGGTGGGTGAGGTGGAAGTCAACTCAAAGCCAGGAGCAAAGGAAACCAAGCTGCCCTGACGTGCCAAAAAATGAGTTCTACCCTCTGCTCTTCCACTTTCTGCAAGGACAGAGGTGGCCAAATGGCTTCAGTAAAGGCACTCAGTGTGTCCTCACATGGACTTTACTCACAGTTAGCTCTGTTGGAGTAAATAACTCAGCCCAGCCCCTCTCTGGTGCAGCACAGACACCCAAGGAAGGTCCAGTGACAACTCCAGGGCTGCTCTTTGTTCCAGGCTTTGGAGCTAAAAGGGCTGAAATGCAAAGCCAAAAGCCAAGGCAGGGCTATTCAAAGGGTGTCTGTGTGATCTTCTGAGGAGGAGCAGGAGCTGTGAAACCAGAGCAGCCAGGTAATCTCATCCCGTGCTCCAGGGGTAATTAGCACCACAATTGTTTGCCTTTGTGGCACCCACCTTGGGCTGGCTGTGGGCACTGGGCTTGGGGCACCTTAAGGACTCCTTCAAATGGAATTGCCTCCCTGAGTGGCACAGGATGGAACATTAACTGCATTCTTTACCCACCTGGCACCCTAGAGAAGCCAACCCTGCTCACACCACACACATTGTTTTATAAGCTATCAACAATCACCAGGAAATACATTCCCAACTCCAGGCACTCATGTTTGAGGAGGAGGAAGGTGAGGAGAAGTCCTGTGGTTTGCATGTTGCCACCAGGATACAAGAGGTGCCATTTCACTCCCTCTAATGCCATAATTAATCTCATAAGCCTGCTTGCACAAACTCCAATTTATAGAGAAATTGCTCCTGGTGTAATCCCCAAACCAAGCACGTGAACAACCCCCAGCTCCTCACCTCAAACCCCAAAAATATTTCAAGGGGCTGGAAATGAAAACTCCCCCAAAGAGCAGGACACCAAATCACCACCTGAGACTGTGACCAGAAGCTTGTGCAGACACACAAGCCAATTCCTTCCCTACAAGCACTGGAAACACAACTTTTATCACCAAAGCATGAGAAAATCCCTGTCTGAACACAGAAACTCGCCTGGATAAATCCAAATATTAACATAAGAGATACCTGAATGTGTATTTCCAGGCAATCCAGATATTTCAACTGGAGTTATAGGTCTTACCCTGCAATCCTAGAACAGTTTAATCCTGCCAGAATACAGGCAATTATTTGCCTGCCTTTTTTTTTTAAAAAAAAAAAAAACAAACAACAAAACAAACAGGAAAGTATTAATCCAAATGAGATGTAGCAACACAACAGCAGTTTGGACTGGCTTAAGGTGTCATCTGCCATATCCTTGAGTGTAAACTGCATTTTCTAAAATATACCATCTTTTCTCAGCACCAATGAATGCTACCCTGAATTAACTCAAAGACACAAGGAGACACAAGGATATCAATGTACTCATGTAATGCCTGCACCTCAACATCACCTGCAAACAAAGTATTCAGTAAGAAAAATCTTAATTAAAAAGCCTCCAGCTGTCACTTGTTTGGCTTCCTGGGATGGTTTGCACAGCATTTGCCTGCAGCATAATGAATATCTGCTAGGAGAAGCCAAACACGACACTCATAAAAGGAAATCCACTGCAACTCTGAAATGAAACAGCCCAAGAACTTCCTGATTGTTATCAAAGCCCCATCTGAATAAAGCAGCGCACTAGGAAATACTTTAGTGAATTACAAAGCCAAGAAAATAGAAGGCTGAGAGTCTTATCTAACCAAACTGTGCTGGGTGATTTAATTCATACGAGGCTGTTAATGGAGATCCCAGTTTGCAAAGCAGAAGGGATGGGGGGAAAAAAAAAGGAGCCTCCATGGCCACCCAGCAGAGGCTCCAAGTCCAGCCCTGGTTTCACAAGGCAAGGCTTGCAGGCAGCCTTTGCAGGACTGTGGTCTGATGGGAAGCAAAATACAAATAAATATAATAGCCTAAATAATAAGAAATAATAAAATAAAATAGCCTAATGTAAATAAAATAGCCTAAATGTAAAAAAAGACCCTCAAGGAATCCAAGTACAATTACAAACCCTCCCCCTCTCTCTAAAAATGAGCACTATAAACTTAATTTACAGATACCACACTGAGCATGAGGATGATGCAGGACCCTCAGTATAAACCCCTTGAAATGTGAGAACTATAAATAACCCCCTGTTTGCTCCAGCAATCCCTTCCCATTGCAAGCAAGGAGCCCATTATCCTTTTATGAGCTGTAAAAACTGCTAACAGTTAAGCACACCACTTTTATTAACCTAATAAACCCTGGCCTTGAGAAATTCATACCTCAACCACCCAAAGACAACCACCAGCACCACAAGTAAACACCAAGGGTGTTTCAAAGCTCAGGTTTCCACACTCCTGGCCATCTGACAGGTTTGCAGTGTTAAGCAAAGGGAAGGGAAAGAACATTACTCGTGATCCTGAGGAAAACAAATACTTGTTTCAGGTCCAAAGCCCCAGAATTTCATACAAATCCTGCTCAGGGCAAAGGGTGTAGGAGAGAGCTGCCAGCAAAGCTGCCTCTTGCTTCCAAGCCTGTTAAAAAGGCAGAGCCACAGAAGCCTCACCAAGTGGATGACTCTTCAGAGAATCAGCTGCACAAATACCTGAATTTAACATGAAATAGGTAAGAGAGATAATAATAATAGGTAAGAGTGCTTGATAGCACTGTTTCTGTAAATTCTAGCAGCATCAGAAATACTACATGCAGGTATCAGTTGTTGAGACAAAACATCTGGACTGCTACAAATAATCTGCTGGGGAAAAAAATCCCATTCCAGGACATTTTGTTGGAGGCAGAAAAATCATCCATCTTTTAGGCTACATTTACACAGATTTAGGTATCACTCAGAAATAACAAGATGCTTAATAGCTGCAAGCTGCCAAAAATTGTGCCAAGAGCATTTCAGGTCCCTTTTCCCTCTGATGAGCACCAAGGAGTGACACTCAAATGTCCCTAGAGCATTTTAGGTCCCTTTTCCCTCTGATGAGCACCAAGGAGTGACACTCAAATGTCCCTCTCTCCTGGATCAGCCCCCTGACAAGCAGGGTCCATAACATTTTGAAGTTTATACAGCCCAAAACAGGGCCAGGAGTTGCCCTTAATGATCCTTGTGGGTCTCTTTCAATTCAGGATATTCTGTGACTCTGTAAAACAGCTCTGATAAGGAGACACAACCCCTTCTTTGCCCAGATTCCTTTCCTTCCCCTGCTTCTTCATGTATTCCCTGCAGAATTGAGTCCCTGGATGGAATGAGACAAGTGGACCAGCTCAGGACTGGGGAGATGGAGGATGTACCTGGGAGGGAGAGGTGCCTTATCCATCCCTGGGGCTTCAGGACTCCACTCAGAGTGGTAACCTCATCTCATCTGCCCCACTCTGAGCAGTGGGTTGGACCAGAGACCTCCAGAGGTCCCATCCCAGCGGAATTATAATATATTTATATATTATATATATATAAATATAATTGCCTAATAATCCCTGGGGTGAGGAGCACCAAGCAGGCAGAAGGTGCCTGGGGCACAGCCAAGGAAGTGGCCTCTGGCAGGAAAGGGACAGGAGCAAGAGGAAAGCCAGAGTCTGTCACCACTCTCAGCTCCTTTCCCAGCTCCCAAAACTCCCAAATCTCACTCCACTTCCTCCAGGGATGGGTCACCCCTCTGCTCTGAGAGCTGATACCCGAAGGTTAATAAAATGTGGGGTTTGGGTTCAAAATATCCTCCATTTCCCTAACCCAGCAGACTGTAAAGACATCTTCTCTTGTTTGGGAACTCGAGAGCTCTGGGGAACTCAGTGAACATTCCCCTCCTGTCATTTTACAAAATAAGGAGATATTGTATTCAATGCTTTAACCTCTTTATTTATTTATTGCAAAGAGCCAAGTTATTTCATTTCAGACCGTGTAGAAGACAAAGGGCTTCCCCCCTCCCTCCTATTTTTTTCCTTCAGCTATTAAAGTGACTCCACCACATTCCCTTTCCCCAAAAGGAATTATTGGCACACTCCTTTGGGAATGGTGGGAGGGGGAAAAAAAAGCCACCCTACTCAATTCTTGGATCTCTGCCTTGCTCACCTTCCATCCCCTGGCTGGAGCTGCCTTTTCAGACTCATTTCCTCATCATCTGCAGCAAGTTTTTCTAATTAAGACGAGTAATAAACGCTCAAACAGCTGCCCAGACCACGGTCTGATTAACATAACCCTCAGGCAAGTTTCGTGGAGGGGGAAAAGAAACCCAACAACCCAATAACAACAACAACAAAATAAGATATATATATTTCCTTGTCAACTCACGCTTCCTCTTCCCTATTTCCCTGCTTTTTTTTTTGTAATCCTCGTGTCCCTGTCACCTGCTCAACTCGGGCAGGAGGGGCAGGAATAAGGGCTGGAGAGCGCAGGGATAAAATACAGCGCAAAAACAAGGAAAACCAGGAATTTTCCCCCAAAGCAGGAAGAGGGAAGCGCTTTTCGAGCAGGAACCGCGCACAGGTGCGGGAGGCGTGGAGAAGAGACGGGGAGGGGGAAGGGGAAGGGAGGGTTTAAAAAAAAGAGTTAAAACTGGGAAAAATTAGGAAAAATTAGGGAAAGGGGATGGGAGGGGAGCGGGGGCGAGCGACACGAGGGGGGGGGGCGTTTATTGCTATTGATGGAATAAATAAATAGATATATAGATAGATATATAGATATATATAGAGAGCCCCAGATGTCCCCAAGCTGGGACACACCTGTCCCCACGCACACCTGTCCATACAGGTGAGCCCCCCGCGCTGCCCCGTGGGGGGAAAGGGGGAGAAGGGGGGGTCTCACCTCGCCGGTTCATGGGGCGGACACGCACGGCCACCTTCACTTTGGAGTCGCCCATGGTGCCGCAGCTCCGGCTCTCCCGGCCGCCCCGTCCCTGCCCGGCTTCCGTCTGCGAGAGGCACCGCCGCGCGGAGGAGGAGCGCAGGGGACGGGCCGGCGCCGCCTCCCCGCGGGACTACAACTCCCGGCGTGCCCCGCGCCACGCCACGCCCACCGCGGCCCGGGCAGCGCCGCGGGGCATCATGGGACTTGTAGTTCTTTCACCCCCCCGGGGGGAATGGGGGCTTGCGAGAAACAGCCTCGCCCCCAATTAATTCTTTTTTTTTTATTAAAAAAGGTTTATTATGTGGTAAGAGCAATGCAGGCCTGGGCACGAGGGGGAGTTTTCACTGCACCAGCTCGTGTGTGTGGCTTTTATCCAACCACTTTATACATGTTCATTACATGGTATACATGTGAGTTTTACATACTTCTCTTTATATAACTATAATTAAGTAATTATTTTTACATACAATACATTATTTTTACCTTACAATTTAGTGTCTTGATAACCTCCCACCACAATTCAGGTATTTTATTTATTCAAGGGTGATTTTAGAATTTAGTGATGTGACAGATTCCCTATGATAATTCAGGTAGTTTTTGAGAAAGGAGTGACAAGGGGAATTTTAGGATTTGGTGATGTGACAGATTCCCTATCATAATTCAGGTATTCCTTGAGAAAGGGGTTACAAGAGGAGTTTGGGGGGTCATGTACAATTTAGTGTCTTGATAACTTCCCACCATAATTCAGATATTCCTTGATAAAGGGGTGACAAGGGGAATTTTGGGATTTAGTGATGTGGCAAATTCCCTACCATAATTCAGGTATTCCTTGAGAAAGGGGTGGCAAGGGGAATTTTAGGATTTGGTGATGTGACAGATTCCCTATCATAATTCAGGTATTCCTTGAGAAAGGGGTGACGGGATTTTGGGGGTCACGTACAATTTAGTGTCTTGATAACCTCCCACCACAATTCAGGTATTTTATTTATTCAAGGGTGATTTTAGGATTTAGTGATGTGACAGATTCCCTACCATAATTCAGGTATTCCTTGAGAAAGGGGTGACAAGGGGAATTTTAGGATTTAGTGATGGGACAGATTCCCTATCATAACTCAGGTATTCCTTGATAAAGGGGTTACAAGAGGAGTTTGGGCGGTCATGTACAATTTAGTGTCCTGATAACTTCACACCATAATTCAGACA
>JAWMRC010000110.1:113457608-113476616 GCA_035584755.1 Thripadectes ignobilis | reverse complement strand
GTCCTAACACACATTGTTCAGAGAAGCTGTGACTGCCCCTGGATCCCTGGAAGTGTCCAAGGCCAGGTGGGACAGGGCTTGGAGCAACCTGGGCTGGTGGGAGGTGTCCCTGCCCATGGCAAGGGGTTGGAATGAAATGGCCCTTAATGGTCCCTTCCAACCCAAACCATTCTGGGATCCTGTGATTTTGTAATCTTGGCCTGCTGAGCTGCTTTCTGGCATCTCCAGAGGTCGGCTTGTCTCAGAAATGAGGGATGGCTGTCCATCAGCAATGGGCATCACACAATGTGATTCTCAGGTATGAGAGAACCTTTGGGCAGCTGAGATTTAGTTGGGTGCATCCCATCTCCGCAACTCCTTTACCTGCCTAACCTAAAGGCTGATGAAGAGACACCTAAAAACACTTACTGACGACTGGACTCTTAAAACACTGAGAGGGACATGAGTGTCCTCCAGTGAGCCTCCAGCCTGTCCTCAGTTCCTTAAATACCCTTGGGACAGGGACAGCAAGAGGGGGCAAATCCCCTAGCCAGGCTGCTCAGGGCTTGCCTTGGGTTTGGGGAGAGGTTGTGCTGGTGGCCACCTCCAATCATCAACCACAGGGGCATTTTGTCCTTTTGTTACCCTCTATTTTGGCTTAAATGATCCCAAAAAACCTCAAGAGAGACCCAGTTGCAGCCTTCTCAGTGTGCAGGGAAGGAAAGGTCTGGGCTTCTGCTGGGGTGGCTTTCAGTGCTGGGACAGGTTCAAGCCCTAAAATGAGGATGTTTACACTCCTGGCATTGGTCATGGTTAAAGAACAGTGATTTATTTCACTGAGTGTTATGTCACCATGAAGCCTTTGGATGAGGGTCCAGGTGGTTTCTGAATGCTCCAGGCCTCTTAAGGTCCTCTTAGTAAACTCCAGCCCCATCCCTGGAAGTGTTCAAGGCCAGGTTGGATGGGGCTTGGAGCAACCTGGGATAGTGAATGGTGTCCCTACCCATGGCAAGGGAGTGAAACTGGATGAGCTTTAAGGCCTTTTCTAACCCCAAACATCCCGGGATTGTAGAGTCTATGAATCCACCCTGTCTTGTTGAGGAGGTCGGGATCTGCCCCTCCAACTGCAGCACAGTGGGAGCCATGGGAATCCTTCTTCATTCCTCATCCTCTGGAACACAGGGCCTCTCTCTTCAGAGCAGCCCCATTCCCACCTCGAGACTCAGCCCTGCCTCCCTTTTTGGTGCACAGGATGCTCTCCTGGGATCCCACAGCAGCCCCACCACCCCATACTCATAGAGAGACTGGGGGACCCTCCTCACACACGGCTGTGCAAGTGCCATGGAAACGGAGCATCCTCCATCTCCACCAGCCACGCAGGGAGTGCTGGACACGCCTTCCAGCTCCGAGGTGACAGGAGTTGCCTCTGTCTCAGCCTCTGCTCCGGGCAAAGCTCCCGGGCTTTGCTCTTCTGGTTTCTCCTCGCCCGGTCACACCAAGCATCTCAGCACTGCTGACCTGCTGGAGCCCATTCCTGGTGGGAATGAATCTATTGGCTGGTCAATTCTGGCTATTCTGGTGATGGGAAAAATACATTTGGATGGGGCTGCTTTGAGATGTCTCAAGAGGGGAAGCAGGGTGGCTCCTCAGGGCATCCCCTCTGCTCAGCTTCCCGGTTTGACCCCTTAATTCCCAGCAGTGATGTCACTGAAATCCCTGCTCGTGGTCTCGCTGCCGGGCTAAATTTAGAGTGTTTGAGATGATTTGTGGCTCTGTTGCTGGGGGGAGGCGTGGCAGGGGGGGGATGTCGGGGAATGACATGTGAGTCCTGTGTCATTGAGGCTCGTTTGGGCTTTGAAGATGGTGGAGTGGTGCGTGGAGATGACGGTGCTGTCCAGGAAGAGCAGAGAGGGAAAAGCAAATGGGACTCTCTGCCCTTTTTACGGTCTAAACAATTTAACCGAGCTCGTTGCTTAGCTGAGACATTAAGAAAGGATTTTCCCCTCGAAACCTGATTAGATTTCCCAATGAGACGCCCACTTGGACTGCTGCTGCTGCTAGGAGATATGTCGGTTTGTGGTTCAAGGAGGCACACGGCATGAAAAGAAATGGAAAAAAGGAGCTGGATGTTGTGGGGATGTGGAGGACAAGACCTTTCTTCTGCGTGGAGACCATCATCCTTGCTGGGGCTGGGTGAAGAGCAGAGCTGGCCAGGGCCCATGCTCAGCGGAGAGCTGGGACATGGGGGAAACAGAGGAATTTCCCACCTCTTCCATTCCACCTCCCCGCTGGAGCCAGAGCTTCTCGAGCCCAAGCAGTGCTGCAGTGGCGAGCGAGTCGGTCAGGGGTGGGCGTGGGCAGGAGAAATGGAAACGGCATAAAATCGCAGACGGAGAAATCTGCACGTCCCACTTCTCTGCTCCATCCACCCCTTCCCTGTCCCCACTCCACGGGCACCTGAGGGTGCCTGTCTCGGCCCTGCCAGCCCCTTCCAGTGCCCGACCTTGAGGCCAGACGCCTGAAGGTTATTTGGGGGCATCACCGCGTTAATCAAACCTTTGCACAAGCTGCTTAATTCCCCCCTATAATCCAACTGGGGATGGAGCCTGGCAGGTTTCGAGCCGCTATGTTTACATCGGACTGCGGGTGGAGGGAGGAAGGAGGGGACAGGGAGGGAGGGGGGAGCTGACGTGCTTGGAATAAAATCGTGCCACCTCCTCCTCCATCCCTCAGCGAAAAAATCAAACGCATCTGTCCACCCCCCACCCCAACCCCGCTCCATTTCCCTTCCCAAAGTGTCCACCCAGAAGAGGAGGGGCGGCGCTGCAGCTCATCCCGAGGGGGCAAAGGTCTCTGAGAAACCCCCGGCCTGATTTATTCAGGCCATAGCAATAATATTCCTTGGGATTAGTATTAATAAGAGCCTCCTGCCCCCTCCCGTCCATCCCCCCAGCCGGGTACCAGGCCTGCCGCCTCGGGATGCGCGGGGACGGCGTCCCCTCATCCCAGCCACGTCGCCAGGCATAAACAGGCTGTTTATTTATTTGGGGTTATTTAGATCTTGTTTTTCTCTCCCATGGTGCAGCTCCAGAGGGGAAAAAAATCCATTCAGCCGGAGAGGGCCGGGCACTGCTGCAGAAGGATGCTCGGTGTGGCAGGGCAGGGATCTGCCTGCGGGGACACAGGCGGTCCCAAAGAGAAAACACCCCAAATCTTGTCCTTTTCCCCCCTTTTATTCATTAAACAGGAGCCCTTTGGCACTTCAGACCACCCTGGAGGTGCAGGATGCAGAGGTGCCCGCCCAGGGTCGAGCTGGCATCGGTGGGCTGCCAATTCGAAAGGCTGAGGGGCTGAGGTTTTTTATTTTGGGGGTGCATTTTGATATTCCATCCCCACCTGGTGCTGATGGGGGGGGTCCTGCCTCTGCTGCCTTAAAGAGAGGGGCGAGAAACCCCCGCGAACAAAGGAGAGGATGCGGGAACCCGCGAGGAAAGAGCTTTATTGGCACGGCACGGCGCGACCCGACGGGCTCCTTGCGGCATCCGCACCAGCCTGGCAGGGCTGTCCCAAATTACCTGCAGCACCCCGCGGTGGGAGGGGAGCAAAGAGGCGTCCCAGGCACCCCGAGCCGCTGTCAGTGTTCCCACGGGCACCGCTCCTTAGGTGAGGGTCTGGGCGCAGAGCTGCAAAGAGAGGCGGGACCCCCCCCGTGCCGTCACTGAGGGTCCCCCAAATTGGGACCAGCCGCCCAGAGGGATGGGGGGTTGTGCCCTCTGTAAGGCCTGTCCTCCCCCAGTGCGAGGCACCTGCTGGGAGCACTGGGATGGGCCGGGATGAAGGGATGCGGGGTGGGTTGGCCTCCAGCTGCAAAGAGAAGGGAAGGGAGGAGAGGGATGGGAGGGATGGGAGAAAGGCAGGGAGGTGAAGGAGCAGGGGAGAGGGGTGATGGTGGCTAAAAAAGGCGGAGAGGAAAGATGAAATAATAAAAATAAAAGCGTGAAGAAAGCAAGGGGAAAATAAACCAGTGGGGTACAGTGGGAGGGGGAGAGGGAGCTCTGGGGGGCACCTGCTCCGTGTTAGGCCGCGGGGTCACAGCATCCCTCCGGGGTCGCAGCATCCCGCCGGGGTCGCAGCATCCCTCCCGCCCCCCTCCCTCCCGCCGCCTCCC
The DNA here is from genome assembly GCA_035584755.1 of Thripadectes ignobilis. NCBI lineage: Eukaryota > Metazoa > Chordata > Aves > Passeriformes > Furnariidae > Thripadectes > Thripadectes ignobilis. Next base: position 113,472,469 of record JAWMRC010000110.1, on the reverse strand, counting down.
GTTTCTCGGATTTTATTTTATTTTCTGAATAATTCAGGTGCTGTTTCACCCCCCTCCGTCCCCCCTCCCGCTCCCCTCGGCTCCTCGCACACACACGCCTCTCGCCGGGGCTGTGTAAGGAGTATAATGAGGCAGCCGATGGGTAATTGGGATCTTTTGTAGGGAGGATGTATGGCCGGGGCAGCTGCTGGGGGGTGGGGGGGCAGCTGGGGGGGGGGACAGCATTACCATACAAAGGGAACAAATGACATGTTTATCCCTCCAAGAGATTTACGCCCGGCCTCGCCCTGCAGACACAGCGCTCCCCCCCTTCTTCTCCCCGGCACTTTTGATTTAAATTATAAGGATTAAAAGGAGAGGGAGGGTGGAGGGGAAAGACACACAAACAGCCACCGGAAAAAAAAAATAATATACCATAATAAAGCTTTAAAAAATAAAGAGGTAAAAGCGGCTTTGCCTCAGCCTTCACCCCCCCTCCTCCCCACCTTCACCCCCTCCGGGGCAGCAGCGTGAGCCCCGGTGACCCCAAGACCTGCCCTTGCTTTGAGCAGGGAATAAAAACCCCACGGCCGTGCGGGGGGGAAAAAAAAAAAAAGGCGAGAGAAAAGGCAAAGCACAAAAGCGGCGGCAGCGGAGCAGCCCCGGGGGCAGCAGCCTCGTCCCCCCGGGGCCCACCCGCGGGGCACCCCCGGGTGACAGCCCCGCGTGTCACCCTCTGCCCGCAGGGACCCCCTTGTCCTTCATGCCGGGGGACCCCCGCGAGAGCTGCGCTGTCCCCTTCTGGTCCCAGCGCATCCCGGCGCATCCCGGCGCATCCCTGTGCGCATCCCTGTGCGCCCCCTCCCCGCGCTGCGGTGCCACCTGCGCCGGTGCGCAGCGCTGCCTGCGGCCGAGCATCGGGAGGGGGGGGATTCTGGGGGAGGGGGTTGGGGTTTTGGGGGGGTGCCGCGGGTGCGGGGGATGCCGCGGAGCCGCCTCCGGCCTCGATGCTGGTCAGCCTCGTTCTTGGCATTCACCGCGTGCCTTAATTGTATGGACATTTAAATCAAGGTCCGCTGTGAACACGGAGAGAGGGGCCTTTCCTCGGGAGGAAGAGAATACATAGAAGAAGAAGAAGAGGAAGAAGGGGGAAATGGGGGAAAGAAAAGGAAAAAAAAAAACAAAACCAAAAAAAAAGGGGGAAGGGGAAGGGGGGGAAGGAGGGGAGGGGGCAGAGGGACCCCGCGGAGCCCAGCCTTTGTTCTCCGCGCCCCGCGGAGCCTCGGCGCGCCCTTCCCCATGGGCGGGGGGGCACCAGAGCCATCCTAACGCCCCCACCCCGGCAAAACCCCTCGGTGACATTCCATAAGCCCCGGGCTGTGGGGTGGGGGGCGGCGGGGGGGGCCCCGTTACCTGCCCTCCGTCTCTGCCCGCCGCTGCCCGCTCTGTGCCGCCTGCCCCGAGCCCCGCCGCGCTGCTATAAACGGGGGGGGTCTGGAGGAGCGCAATAAACCTTCCCCCGTTCAGCCTGCTGCAGTCAATCCTTTCGCTCAGATCCCAAGTGGTGCAAAAAAAAGAGGAGAGGGGCCCATCTGGCTTCTCATCAGCTTTGTCAAGTCTTGCATACGCTAAAATGCTAATGACCTAGATAGCTCATGCAAAATGCAGCAGAGAGAGAGAGAGAGAGAGGGAGAGGGAGGGAGCAGCGAGGGAGGGAGGAGGGAGGAGGGAGGGAGGGGGAAAGGCAGAGGGAGGGGGAGAGCCCGGGTGCATCACCCCCCCTTCCCCATCATCACCCCCCCCTCCATCCCTTGCTGCCCAATGCACCTTGGTAGGTACGAGCCGGGCTTTGATTTGAAAGGTCACCCGGGTACGATGAGGGGGGGACGGACAGAGCCCACGGATAAAGCGCCCTGGCTTCATCCTTCATCCCCCCCCGCCCTCCCCAGCCCTCCAGGGGGGAAGAAAGGGCGAGGAGGGGGGGATACCTCAGCCCCCACTGCATCCCCCCTCCCCCGTGGGGTGCTGAGGGGTGTCTTGTCTATCCGTGCCCCCCCTCCCCGGCCCGACCCCAACCCCAGCCCGCCCCCCCAGAGAAGAGCAGCGAAGGAAATACCCCCTGCGGCAGCCCCGCCGTGGTCCCTCCGTCCTGCAGCCGGTGCGGAGCGCGGCCGGGCGCGTAAATCCCGCGGAGGATGCTCGGGGAGGCGGGGTGTGGGATGCGGCCCCCCCCGCGCTATGCGGAGGGAGGTGGAAATTATATATATATATCTGTCTAAAATATATATATAGCAAAGAAAAGGGATGGGGGGAGGAGGGAGCGGAGCGGGCGGCCGGAGGGTGCGGAGCGAGCGCGGAGCAGCCGGGCGGGCGCTGCGCGGAGCGCGGAGCTGTCAGCGGCGCCTTCTCATTTATCATTAGCCAGCCCTAATCTTGCTCGCTGTCCTCCTTCGGTGATGTTGATCCACTTTCCCTCCCTCCTCCCCCAGCCCCCCCTTTCCCCGCACACCCCCTCCCCGTAAAGGATTATTCAGCCAAAAAAAAAAAGGGAAAAAAAAAAAATCCCAGCTGCTGACTCCGTGCGCCGCAAACAAGGCGGCTGCAGCCCTCGCCCCCAGCCCCGCTCCCGCAGAGATGCTCCGGGTGTTGTCCGCAGAAATGCTGCCTTTTAAAACAAGGAGCGACCCGCGGGGAAAGAGCCTCCAGCCCTGCCCAGCTCCCCCCGCAGTCCCCCGCACCCTCCACCCGCTTTGGAGGGGATGCCGGGGGGGAACCCCCTGCCCCGGCCCCCCCAAACCCCACTGCAGAGAAAGGAAAAAAAAAAAAAAGATATATCTATATATATATATATATAAAAAAAAAAGGATTAACGGACCGATTTTGGATGAGGCGTCTCTCTCTCTCTCCCTCCCTCCCCTCCCCTCCTCATCACTGCTGGTTTCATGGCTACGCTACTGTAATTATGAATTCTTCTTCTTGCACTCGCGTGTGTGCAGGGGCTGGGGGTGGCAGTGGCTGTGGCTGCGGGCTGACATCACTGCAGTGGCGTGGGGCTGACAGCTCCCAGCGCTGCGCAGCCTGCAGTGGCTCCTCAGCGCCTTTTTGCAGCCTCTCCGCTGGCAATTGTCGGGGAAAAGGGGTGGCAATAATAATAATAACAATAATAATAATAATAATAAAAAAAAAAACCCCAAACCCCAAACCAACCCCGAGCGACAAACCCGGCCCGTCTCACCGCGTTCAAGGTGAATTTCAAGGAGAAGGAGCGCGCTTTTTGTTGACGGGGAGGTCCTGCCGCTGAGGAGCGCACGCCGTGCCCACCTTCCCCATCTCCATCCGGGGCTACCTCCTGCTCCCAGCGCCCCGCTAGCCCCTGTAACCTTGGCAGGGCTCTGCGCAGCCTAACCCAGGCTAAACCCCCGGCTCAGGCGGGCTCTGAAGGCAGGAAATCCTTTATTACTCGCCGGGTGATTTCGTGTCAAGGGCATGTGCCCCGCTCCTGGGATGGCTCAGCACAAGCCGCGGCTCCGGGGCCGCTGAGCTGGTTCCACGTATATCCCTTCCCGTCGCATGGAGGCAAATGCATCCCTCTCTTTGCTTTTTATTTTTTTATTTATTTCTTTTTTCCCCTCCCCGGTCGAGGCCTACAAGTTGCTGAGGAAAAACCCGCATGGGAGCACGAGCAGGCGGCTCCTGTGCATTCAGGGTCTGGCTCTGGATAGGAATGGGAGCCCTGTGCACATTGGGACCCTCCAGATGTGGCTGAGAGCCTCGGCCCTTTCTCCTTAACGCTGGTTCCCGTTTTGGGTTTAATCACATTTCATCTAATGCACCAAATCGGAGGAGTTTTTGAGGAAACGCTGGAAATTGGATGGCAAAAATCACTCGTGAGAGCGCAGCGATCTCCCCGCTTGCCCTTTATAACATCACCCCCCTCAAAGGGACGACACAACGTTATTAGCTCAAAAAAAACCCACCCCAACCCCCAAACCCTATTTCCCCTGAACCAGCAACTCCTCATATACCTCCTCGGAGCTGTTTGCAATGCAAATAAGGACTCGTATGGTGCAGGTTTTTAAGGTCTGGCTGACAGAAGCCAAGAGCCAGAGCATCCCTCTGAGACCAGCGCTGCCGAGCGCAGCTGGAGCCACGGGCCAGGGGAGCGTGCGGCCCTGCCCGGCAGGCAGCTGCCCGATGGGGACCAGGGACGGGGTCACAGCAGCCCGTAATTCATCTCCTCCTCGGCTCTCCGCCCCGCAGATTTATGGCGAGCTGAGCCGTGTTATTTAAAAACAAATTGATGCCTTTCGCGCGAGTCCGGAGGGTGAAAAGTTGGCGTTTCAAGACCCCTCCAAAATTACTTCTGGGTGTTTTTTTTTATAAGTAACACGGCGTTATCTCTCCGTAAGACCTTCCTTTGGAGGATCCCAAAGCGCTTTGGGAATCTGTATAAGCGCTGATCCCCAATGGCAGTTTGAAGGATGGAAATGCAATTCCCTCTTTAAGCGGGGAAACTGAGGATCAGGGGCCTTGGGGACATTTTGCTGCTCATCCTTTGTGGCTTCAAATGGAATTGAGATGCCTGAGCCAAGGCATGGACAGGGACCCATGGATGGGAACTATGTGGGATGCAGACCCCGGACAGGGATTGCGTGCCTGGAACTCTCAGCACTGGGCAAAATGGCTTTTCCAAATGGGCAGGGGGATTTTCCTGCTGAATTTCAGCTCGCACAGAGCTGGATGCCCTGTTATAAAACTGTGCTGGATTAAAGCTCCGAGGGATCTCCCAGGGTCTTTTCCAGCTCTCCCTCCTGCCCGCTGCCCATCACGTTGGATATTTAAAGCCCACTCCACCCCGCTCGAAAACACATTCCACTCCCTTAAAAACATAAATCCCCGGACTTAACTGATGATCCATCCCCTCCCTCTGCACTGTTAGCACATTAAGAAATTAAACGATAAAACTCCCAAAGATCCGATTGACCGGGACCGCGCCGCTCCATATGGCACAGCATATGTGTCCAACCCTCCTGCACATCCCGCTCGGGATCGCCTGGATCCTCACTCCACTCAGGCAGGCTGGGATGGCAAAAAGGGGACGGGAAAAGGGTTTCAAGGCAAATAATTCGGATGGATTTAGAGCTGTGCCTTTTTTTTTTTTTTTTTTTTTTCCCCTTCAAGACATTTCACTCCTCTGCTCCACCCCCAGCGCCAGAGGAAAAGCTGTGGAGGTGATGTGTGTCCCTAAATAAGGATGCAGAGCCTGGCTCTGCTGGAGGAGGTCAGGTGAGGCTATTTAACGCTTTGCAGGCTCCTCCAAGACCACGGGCTTGAGAAAACAACCCCAAACCCCAAAGCCACATCCCCACGACCAGCTCAGTGCCAGCTGGAGCCGATGGCAAAGGTGACATTGAGGGAATGGGTCCCTGCAGGTGGGTGCTGAGCACCCAGCTAGGGTGGGGGGAGGAGGAAAATTCCCTTTCCTGCTCTCCCTGCTCCATGATAAATCCCATTGCAGCAAACAAAGAGCTCTGGGCCTCGCTGGGAGCTTTCCCCGAGCGACAACGCAGGGTTTCTAAAAGCCTTTACAAGCTTTTTTTCACTGCTTTGGTGGAATATAAACCCTTATTTTTGATTTCTCTCGGGGGCTCACCTGTATTTTGAAGTGCTGGGAGGTGAGAGGGGGTGAAGAGGGGAGCTGGGTTCATCCCTGTGCCCGGCACCATGGGATGGATGGATGGATGGATGGATGGATGGATGGATGGATGGATGGATGGATGGATGGATGGGTGGACAGAGCCTGTACCACAGAACTTTTTACTCTAGACATGACCTAAACCAGCTTAGCTGGGATCTACACGAAGGAAGGGATTAACCCCCCTCGCCCCCCAACCAGGAGCAACAAATCCCATTAACACCCCATCCCTGGCAGGGGAAACTGCATCCACTGGTCCCCAAAATAGGGAACCACTGCATTTATTGAGCTATTTATTAGATAAAGACCTCAGCCCGTGGCAATGTCTCCCTGCAGTAGCTCCGTAGTGAGAATTAGGAATTTTGGTGGAAAGCATTGGCGTCCCTGTGAACCAGCCTGGCCGTGTTATCCCAGAGCTGCTCACCTCCTAAATAGTTAATTCCTGGAGCCTGCAAGAAGGTTAAACATCAGGATCAGATGCAGTCACCTACAACCCCCTCTTCTGCAGGATTTCTCAGGGTTCCTTAGAGAACTGGGAGCAAAATTCAGCAGGAGGGGGGCGAAAAATCTCCCTCTGCCTGAAAATCCCGGCTCGCTCCGAAGTCATTTGCTTTGGAGCAGGAGAATTACTCACTGAGGTGATAGGTAGGAACGGTGCAAAATATAGTGGGGGGGGGGGGGGGGGGGGAAGAAGCTGTTAGAGACAACAGCAGGAGAAGAACTCTGTTATCTATGGTAACAGTCTGGAGACTGATTTATCCAGCGTATAAATAGAGCGGGAGAGGCTTTCGCGATGTAGACGCTGCGATGGGGAAGTGAGAGGTGATTTTACCCTCCCTTTCGGGTTCAGCCTGGTATGAAAATCTCCCAGTGATGCAGCAGCTCTGTGGAGTGAGACACGGCACCCAGTTCCAGAGGAAATGGGCCCAAAGTTGACTCCATGAAGGGTATGGATGTGGGATGCCTTTCCAGCATTCCCCCCCTTCCCCACGTAGCCATTTCATCTTAATGGACATCCCAGCTCCCCCAGGGCTGCCCTCTGTAAGCCCCCCAATATCAGTGCTTTGTTTGCTCCTGGGTTTTATGGAGGATGAAAGACCAGATCCCTATTCCACGGACCTATTCCTTTCCACGGTTCAAATAATATTATTTCAACTACTGGTTGTAAAAGAAAAAAAAAACATCCAACAAACAAAACACCCCAAATCGCTCGTACTCTCTCTGATTTATTTCTGAATTTTCCTCAAGGCAGGAAAAAATTATCTCAAGGTCTCTAAGCTTCAGCTTTAAAATAACGCATCGAATTTAAGTGAATTCTCTTGGACTTAGCACATGGAAAAGAGGAAAAATGCAGTGTCAGGCTGGAGCCTTGTTAAGCATCTCAAGGAAGGCAACACAGATTTTAGAGAATAAAACGTGGGAGCAGAAGGGAGATTTCATGGTTTGTTTCGATTATACTGGGGATGTCGGGCTTTGGGAGCTTCAAACCCCATCGTGCCATTTGTCCCCGTCGTGTCTTGTGCCTCCATCATTTTATGACTCTTTGCAAAACCGATCCAACCCCAAACCTCCCTTCCTCCTTCCTCGCTGGAATCTGCTCTTTATTTTCCGAGCTCCTACAGCAGCCTCGAAATCCCCCTGCTTCTATTTTCCCGGGCTGTGTGTGTGTCCTCCTGGCTCCCATTGTTCCCCAGGTCAGCCCCGGGCCAGGTAAAAGCCCTTTCCCGGTGCCTTTTGTGCCGTATCCCCCAGTCCCGATGCCTGCCTAGTGTGTGTTTCCCATACGCAGATTCCACGGGCGTGGAGCAGCAGATGGTCCAGGTAGAGGATTTAAAAGCTGTCCCAGCCCACCCCCAGGCCTGACCTATATCCAGGATGAACGCATGGATGCCAGGAATACCTTTGCTTTCCTCTATGCCCATCATATATCCCTGGATTTTTTTTTTCTCCCTCTCTCTCCATCAGCTGCCAGGAAAAAAAAAATAAAAGGAAGGTAAAGGATAACAAAAAAAAAAAAAGGGAAAAAAAGCGAAACCTTCCCGACTGATATTTACACAAGTAAATATTTTTGATGTATATACAGCCAGTATGAAATGATTTTTAATGAATTATCTGTGAGTGAAAACAGTTCTGTAAATCAGCAGGGCTGCAGGCAATTTTTACCATATGTCGGCTCGCATTTGTATCACGGAATTTGTTGTGGCGAGGACGGAATATCTGCTTCTCCTTCCTTGCTGATGTGCTAGAATCAGGATCTACATAACTCAATGCATTTAAGCAGGAATATTGTCTGGTTTTATTGGACTATTATTAATGCAAAGGTGGCTCTTCCCTATACTGCACACGCAGGCAGTGAGAGCTGCACGGTTGCAGGGAGAAGCCTGAATTGCATCAAAAATCCCCCTTTTTTTTATTCCTTTCCCCCATAAAGCTTCCTTGGAACCTTTCTCCAGGAGGTGTCTTACAGTAAATCAGCAACTTGCAGAGGAAAAAAAGGGATATCTGTAAAATATAAGCTGTGCTCTGCAAACATCCATCCTCCCTTCCCCCTCTGTAAAATAACATCTGAATTCCTAATGGCAATAAGGATGAATTACTTAATGTATGGAGGGGGGGGATGAGGCTAAAAACACATCCCAGGATAACGCTGGGCTTTATTATCACTGTATTTGCCCCTAAAGCAAGGGGGTAAAACAGAAATCAGAGCCTGAAAGGAGGAATTGCCACTGGAACACCCTGCAAAACGCAGGTTAAAACTTCTGCCTGATCCAGGGTAGGAATAAACCCCTCCTAAATTCAGGTAGGAAGCCAAGATGGAAAGCGAGGTGGGGGTTTGGACACAAAACCAAACCGAAATTGCAGCGGAAATCACATATTGCTGCTTTATTCCTGAATCCTGGGAGCCCCTAACACCGAGCAAGTGCTTCGATTCTGCCGGATAAAATCGTGGCGCAGTGAAAACCTAAAGGCAGATTCTCCCTCCTTTAACCAGGGATGGTGAAAGGGAGGGCTGGGGGACCTCAGCACTGAGGCTGGCAGGGAGGGAAGGCCTGTGGGAAGAGAGGTCCTGGACCTGCACCCCCCTATTTGTGTCCAGGTCCTTCTGACTTCGGTGGGAACAGGATGATTCTCTTTGCCTACGAGGATATTTTGCCATGCAGGGAGCGGGAAAGGGCTTGAAAAGATACATATATATATATATATATATATATATATATTTTCCCCCCGAGAGAATAAAAATAATAAATAACAAAATATTTTTAAACCCACATTTTTTTTCCCCTTTCTGCCCCCGTTTTCACCCCCTCCCCTGTCCCTCCCTCCCTCCCAGGCCAGGATGCAGCCGCAGGGCAGAGGATGGCGATTCTCTAATGACGTAATGCTGAGATGGAAAATGTCATAACCATTTGTCACCGAACGCCCCACGTCCCCAGAACGAAGCAAACAGTATGAGACTGACAGGGGCTGATGAAAAACACCACTTAAGCTAATTTTTTTTTTTTTGGTTTTTATTTTTTTTTCCCCCTGCGAACCTCCGTTGTGCGCTATGCAAATCTGATTGCGAAAGTGGGACATTATCAACACTTTACCGCTAGTTAACTTTGGGAGCTGCTCCTCGCAGCAATCAACATAAACTTAGCATACAGTAACTTAAATAACAGAAATGTTCCCCCTGCCCTGGCGGCGCTGGCATTTGGTTCCAGCCCTGTGATGGATTGTGCCGTGCCTGGGAACGAATTACAAATACGGATCACTCGTGGTGGCAGAGGAGAGGGACTGGGTTCGAACTGGAATAACAAGAATAGCGATCAGATCCCAATCTGCCCCCAATCATCTCGCCCTGCTAGCAGTTATCGATTATTAACAGGGTCATATTTGCTGAGACCCCATCCCTCATCCTGCCCCAGCAAACTCGCTCCCGACAAATCCACTGTCCAGCAGCTTTTTAATTTCTCAAGCTCCTCAAGAGCCTTTCCCCCCTTCCTTTAAATGTCCAATTCCTAAAGCCACGCGGGAATCGCAGCTTTCCATTCCTTCTTCCCCTGGAAAACAAATTTCCCTTCATCCCTCAGAGCTGTGCACGCAAACCCTAAAGGTCACCCTCCCGAAAAAAGCGAGGATAACCCGCGATTTGTTATTTTTAAAAGCTCTCCGCGGTGGGGGGAGAGAGAGGGATGAACTGATTTAGAGGAGAGGACGGGACACGCATCTCTCTGTTTAGCAGCAACGGGGGACCATAATAATACCTTAATATCTCCCAGCGGGGCTCAAAGGGGCTGGAGAAACGGGATTTCGGGGGGTGTGAGCCCGGAAGAAAAACAAAAAAAAAACACCAAAAAAATGAAATCCTCCTGCCTGGAAAAATTGGAGCCGAATTTTTTTGTTAATTGATTGGGATGTTAACAAACCCGGAGCAGGGGCAGCTGCTGCTGGCCCAGAGATGGGAAGGATGACTGCTCAGATAGGGCAACAACCACTTCCCCAGCCTAGGGTCTTCCCGGGGTCTCTTCAAAAATGTTAATTAGGGCTCTCACGCTGGGTAAATTGCAGGGAATTAGCTCTCTTTTGCATATGTGGAATTAACTGTGCGGGGAGAAGCACCTGGAGGAGGGTGGCCCAGGGAGCCCATCAAGAGTCGAGCCCTCCTCTTTGCTCCGAGCCTCATCTGGTCTTCTCAGTCTGTCATATCCAGTTCATTAAGGAAACACAACGATTCATGAGAGATATTATAGATGGTAGAAATATTATATGGCAGGAAAAAAATAAAAATAAGCTGTTTTCCCAAAATTTGGGAGGTAGAGTCGTGGCAGGGGTTTGAGAGACAAGCAAGGAAATAGTTATATCCAAGAAAAACTGGTCTAGAGGGCTGACTGGCTGCAGAGAAGCACCAAAGTGCTGGGTTTTTCTCCTTGTGGAGATGAAGGAAGGCATTTTATGGGTGAGGAAACCAAGAATTTGGTGGGTCAGCTCTGAGTTGACACCAGCTCCGTGGAGCATGGGCAAGGCTTGCTGCTGACAGCTTCCCACCAGAGAGCAGGGAAAACCCTGGCTAGACCCCTCTTCATGACCTAATTCATTAAGAAATAGTAAAATGTGCTTTGGCTCCTCGACAGAGCTGAAGAACAAGGCTTTATGCATCACCCAGGTCCTCCTGCTCGTGGTGGGGTGGGATTCAGCTCTCCAAACTTGAGGAACTTTGTTGCCTCATGCCAAGACCTGCTCCAAGGTGTCTCTGAAGCCAGAAGCAATTTGGGGGCACCAAGAAAAGGCTGACACTGAACATGCACCCCCATGGTCAAAGCTCACCCACCACAAAGACATGGCCTCATAGCCAAGGAAAGAGGCTGGTTTATTTATTGCTGTTATTTATATATGAATATATATATTTTACATCTCTGGTAGTGTTGAAGGCCAGGTTGGATGGGGCTGTAAGGAACCTGATCTAGTGGAAATTGTCCCTGTCCATGGCAGGGGGTTGGAACTGGATGAGCTTTAAGGTCCCTTCCTGTGAAGACCATTCCATGATTCTATGATTAATAAATGCACAGTTAAATTCTACAATTTATCCCCAAGGATCTGCATACCTGCTCTGGTGCTGGCCAGGGTGAAGGACACATGACAAGCAGAGTGGTCCAGCCTTTTTTGGGATCAGCTGAGGGCACTTGGTCTGTTCAGCCTCAAGAGGAGACTGAGGGGTCACCTCCTTGGGGGCTGCAGCTTCCTCAAGAGGGGCAGAGGAGGGGCAGCTCTGATCTCTGCTCTGTGTGACATCTGACAGGACTAGGGAATGGCTGGAGCTGTGTCAGGAGAGGTTTGGGATGGATCTTGGGAGAGGTTTGGGGTGGATCTCAGGGAAGGGTTTGGGATGGATCTCAGGGAGGTTTGGGATGGATCTCAGGGAGAGGTTTGGGATGGATCTCAGGGAAGGGTTTGGGATGGATCTCAGGGAGAGGTTTGGGATGGATCTCAGGGAGGTTTGGGATGGATCTCAGGAGAGGTTTGGGATGGATCTCAGGGAGGGGTTTGGGATGGATCTCAGGGAAAGGTCCTTCCCCCAGAGGGTGGTGGGCACTGAACAGGCTCCCCATGGAATGGGCACTTCCCAAACCTGCCAGAGCTCCAGGAGGGTTTGGACGATGCTCTGAGGGACAGGGTGGGATTGTTGGGGTGTCTGTGCAGGGCCAGGGGTTGGATTTGATGGTCCTTGTGGGTCCCTTCCAGTTCAGGCTATTCATTGACCCTGTGACTGTGTGACCCTGGGAAGGAATTGGAGACCCCCTGGCCCTGTCTCCGTGGCTGCCCCGGAGGGGAGCTGAGGTCAGGCAGCACACAGAGCTCCCCTGGGTCTCACCCAGCACACAGGCACTTCAGCACTGCAGTTCTGAGGCTGTAACAAGCCCTGTTCCTGTCCCCAGCTGCCTCTCACGGCCTTCAGCAAGTCCTGCAGTGAGAGCATAAATGCACTTGTTCCGCCTCCCTGAGTGCAAGGAAAGTGTCTCAACAAAGAGGAGGAAATATTTCTCGTGGCTTTCTGTAAATGGAGAGAGAGAAAGCGAGGAGAAGGCAGCTACTCCATCCACTCCACCCGGAGATTTGTAGCCTACAAGAGCTTTGTGGGAATGCTGGGATGAGGCTTTGCTGCTGTGCATGAACTCACTGCTTTATGTTCACTGCTAAGATCCCCTTCCCTGCTCTTTGAGCTCTTGGTTGCATAATAAGGAGAAGATTTTGGACAACACCATCAGGCACGTGGTGGGACTGTTGGGGATGGGTCTGTGCAGGGCCAGGAGATGGACTTGATGGTCCTTGTGGGTCCTTTCCAAACTCAGCATATCCTGTGAAGGATGAGCAAGAACAATCCCCCAGGGCCTCTTGCTGTGCTTTTCATGGTATCCCAAAATCCCGATTGCTTTCTGCAATGGATTTTTGGGTTGCCAGGAGGGAACCACCACCAGTAACCCCAAAAATCAGGAGCTGTGCAATTGGGGTCACCTTGGATTTCATTTTCAATAAGGCTGAGATTTGGGCTGTCTTCCCTCAAGTCCACCCTGAAAGGACCTTTTTCTGAGTCCCTTCCTGCACTTGGAATGGAGGCCAAGAAAATGTCCCAGCCGCTGTCACATCATCTCAAATCACTGCTGGCTTTTTTGTCACTTTAAAGGATCAGGATCCTCTCTCGTCCCGTGTTTTATACCCAGTCAGCAAGAGCCAATCTCCTTCATAACAGGGCAGGAGCACATCCAATTAAACTGGCAAACAATATTACATTTTCCTATTACTCCATGTAGAACATCCTTTCTGGTAAAGAGAAGCCCAGAGGTTATAGACATTTTCAGGATTTCTTTTTCCGACTCTCGCACGGCTGAATCTGTGATCTCAATTTGAATTAGCTGGCACCTGCTGTTGGGGCTGTTTGCTGTGAGATGTCACCAGAGATGGTGATGCCAGGGAGGATGGAACACAATAGACTCAAAAGGATCTGAGGTCAAGGGCAGTGAAGTTTAAAATACAATCTCTTCTCGCTCGGAGATATTTTTGCACATTCAAATCCTGACCAGAAAATTTGGGAGAATAATGCTCTCCAGCACAATCTGAATGAAGTCACGGGGAAAAAGGCAATATATTTTGTAATGAATTCGTTTAAACAACTCAGGTGATATTGTTGATTTGCTGCTCCCCGGATTGCAATTTATTAGAAATTGCTTCTGATGTTTACAGGATGCATAAAGAGCAGATCAATGTAAATAAGGTGCTGCTGGATGGTTAAGTGTCCCTTCTGGTGAATTAAATAACTTGGTGAAAGGACTCCTTGTGTATATTTATTCCACTTCCCACTTCAATGTCATTTGGCTCAGTTAGCTGGAAGAGGAAAACCAGGTTGGAGGGGGATATTTTCCCATTTTTGATGAAACCATATTCTGATATGGTCTGGAAAACCCCAAAGTGCCCTGGGTGCTGTGCTGTCCTACTCACCCCCTCAGCCTGATCACCCCAGGGATGCTTTTTTTGGGGACAAGATGCCACTGTGTGAGGCAGAAATGGTCCCTCCCCTCCTGTGACACTGGGGATGTACCACGAGGCCTCCACAAGGCAGAGCTCCAACAGCATTCCAGAGTCGTCTTTTTTGGTGGAGGGATTCACTTCACATAAAGCTCTCTTTCCAAGTAGAAATAAATCTGGAAATCTATTCTGACTGATCAGGCAAATCTTGCACAGCCAAGGCTAATCTGAAGGAGTTGCAACTCATGGATTCCTTAAAGCATCTGGACATTAATGCCAGGATCAGAGTGCTTAAAAGGGGCTATGCAGGCATAATTCAGCTGGATCAAGCAATCTCAGCTGAGGTTTCCGTGGCTGGCAGTGCTCACTTCTCCAGAAATCAATTCCTGGAGTGCAAGAGGCAGCTCTGGGATGTGCAGCCTTGGTGTGAAGTGCCTCAGTTCTGCCCAACAGGTTTATTCCTTCTCCAGTTGCATGTGGAGTGTGACTTTGCTTTGCACGCTCCACAGACAACCCCAAGAGAGCAGCTCTGTGTGTTGAACCCATTTACAGCCAAACTTTCAATATCAGCCCTTGCTTCTGCTTGGCACCAAAGCTCAGCACAAGTTCTACATCCCTCATGCTCTTCAAAGCATAGATTATTTTGACTCATTTCCCAGTGTCATCTCAATATTCCAGAAAGCCCATTAGCAAACATGAAGCCACCCCTCCCTCAGCTCAACTTGTGATTAATTTTCATCCTTGTGCTTTACTTGCCTTGAAGGATTTGGGCTGAATTTGCTGGGGCTGCTCTTGGAGTCACAGAGTGATAGAATGGTTTGGGTTGGAAGGGATGTCCAAGATCACCTCATTGGCAGGGACAACTTGCACCATCCCAGGTTGCTCCAAGCCCTGTCCAACCTGGCCTTGGACACTTCCAGAGATGGGGAATCCATGGCTTTGCTGTCCTACAGCCATGTCTTGTGGCACTGCTGCCAGTGGGAAGAAGGTGGAGCTGCTGGCAAAAAAGAAATTAAAAAAATTAGCTAAAGATGAGGGTAATGATGCAAACGATCTAAAGGAAGGGACATTCAGACTAGACACAATGAGGAAGACACAGTGAGGGTGATGAGGCCCTGGCACAGGTTGGGCAGAGAAGCTGTGGCTGCCCCATCCCTGGAAGTGTCCAAGGCCAGGTTGGACAGGG
>JAWMRC010000110.1:113444211-113457410 GCA_035584755.1 Thripadectes ignobilis | reverse complement strand
CTGGAAGTGTCCAAGGCCAGGTTGGACAGGGCTTGGAGCAACCTGGGCTAGTGGAAGGTGTCCCTGCCCATGGCTGGTGGATTGGAATGAGATGACCTTGAAGGTCCCTTTGAACCCAAACCATTCTATGATTCTATGAAATCAAAATCTCTCCTCTTTCTTGCTCTCCCACCCTCTGTGACCACACGCTGTGCTTGGCTGTCACAATTCAATCACCAGTGCTGGTTCCTGCAGCAGAAGAGACTGTAACTTATTCTCCCCTCTGTAGCCAGGCAAAGACAGGATTGTCACACAAGCTGAGTTAGAATTAGACTTAGTCATATTTCCATGTTT
Organism: Thripadectes ignobilis; assembly: GCA_035584755.1. NCBI lineage: Eukaryota > Metazoa > Chordata > Aves > Passeriformes > Furnariidae > Thripadectes > Thripadectes ignobilis. The sequence goes on along the minus strand of JAWMRC010000110.1, from coordinate 113,457,077 downwards.
TTACGAGCAGAAACACAGCGTTCCTTAGGCTGGAACTTGGAAAAATGCTGCTTGTTTGGTCCTGGTGTGTGGTCAGAAACCACACAGAGTGACTTGCAGCGTGTCTGGGGGATGTTTGCAATGGGCATATAAATTCTGGAAAATACAAGATGAGGTGTTAACATGAAGGGGTTTGTTCTAGTGCCAGTGCTGGATCAAAACATAGAATGGATTGGGTTGGAAGGGACCTTGAAGATCACCTCATTCCAACTCCCTGCCATGGGCAGGGGTGACACTCACCACAACAGGTTGCTCAGGATGGGGAGATGCATTTGGACCTTATTGTCTCTCCAGGTCCTCATCTTCTGTCCTGCTATGGACCTGTGTTGAATGGCAAGAGGCATCATCTTTTTGCAGTTCAAATGCTCTTAGATTTGGCTTTAGTGGGACACGAGAGAAGAAAACAGGGATGAGGTTAGAGCAGGAAGGAGCTCATTAGTGGATAGAGTGTTCCTGCTCTCACCATTCTTCTAAAATCTGATGGATGACACAAATAGGACAAAACCATCCCCAAATCAGCTCTGGGGGTTCTGCTGGGATCCTGCCACCCCACGGCTGAGCTGTGGCACCGTGGAACACAGACCTGCAAATGAAGACCCTCCTGCTACGCTGAGCTGGTTCAGCTGAGCTGAAAGTGCCAGCAGGCAGCATGGAGAGATTAATATTTATAACCTGATTTGACCACTTATATATTCAGCCTATTTTTAAGCTGATGGCCCTGCATGGAAGGACAGCTCGTGTCACTGAGCTGCATGGAAAGTTCCTGGCTCCTGGAGGCACCTGGAGGAGCTTTGCAGGTGATGGTCACACTTGAAGGAGAAAGTTCCCATCCTTGCTTTGGTTTTCCAGCAGTGGGAGAGGACCGGTGTTGGGTTATGGGTATGGGATGCCTGGGGATGGCTCTGACAGGGCAGGACTGGCTGAAATATCATCAGGGGTTTTCATCCACATTTGATCTGGTTTATGTTATCTTGGAAAAAAACCTTTGGTTGTTGCTTTAGGAAGAAATTCTCCTGGAAGAAGTTCCCAGCAACAGGTCAGGAGGATTCAGATAACGAGAAAACACCACTGTGAGCCCCAATCAGCATCAGACCAAGTATCTGAAGCAGGAAATCATCCTCCTGCAAACAGCCTAGTTAAAAGTCAGGTTCTAGGGAGAGACCAGAAGGTAAATCTACAGTGAGAGGAGCTGAAACCTGTCTCGTTTGGATTATGTGATTAGAAGTTTTACTATTTTCAGTATCGCTAATCTGAAAAAGTAAGCAACGTCAGCAGAAAATTAGCCAGTGTGGGAGGAAAATTCGGAGAGTACTTTGGGCTTTATTTCTGCATTTTAAGACACTTGTTGGCTGCAAAATACACAGGGAAATCCGAGCAGTCGAGGTTTCACTCCTGTTGCACGCAGAGCTGGGAGGTACCCGTGGCTTTTTGAGAGGGAATTTGCAGGGGATGTGACAGCATTTCCTTCATTGAATCCTTTTCTCTCCAAATATGGATTTCTTTTTTTTTAGATGAAATTTTGGGGCTTGGCAATTATTCATCACCAAGTGTGGGAAAGAGAAGTGGTTGATAATGAGGAGGTCAAACTTCTTGCCTCTGAACCAGCCTCACCTGGGTGAGATTTGTGCCTGCAGAGACCTTTGCAAGGGCCTGGGTGTTATTTCAGAGGTGAATAAACTGTCCCCAACTGCTCAGAGGGTGAAGAGCACAGTGAGAGGTGCCCAAATTTGGGGTTAAGCCAGAAGATGTGGGTATAGAAGATGCCTCCTGGTTTTCTGCCTCGTGACTCACCCCATACAGGCTGCAGGAACAGGTGAGATTTGGAGGCTGATTTTCAAAGCAGAATCACCTCTTTTTCACCTCCACACAACCTGCACAACCACTGATGTGACTGAGCTTTGCCCAGGCCCCCTTCAATTTTGGGGGAAGGCTGATGCAGTGGGGACTGGGCAAACCCCAAAACTTGTGTCTAACCCAAAAAGTATTAACAGCTCTGGATGTGTTTTGAGATCACTGAACCTGATTGTTATTTATAATTAATTCTTTCTCCCTTAAAACGACTGTGCAGTGTGAAATCCTTCCCTGACATCCAAAGACAAGCCCTGTGGGTGACTGTGTTGGGCAAGGGCTAGAGAAGAGCTGTGGATTTAGGGTTTATTTCAGAATGAGTGTTTCCACGCCTCACCCCGAAGGAAATGCTGCTGGAGCTGCTGAGGGCTCGGAGATTTCCCCAGCAAACCTCAGGACCAGGTGGGAACACCGGGCAGGACTCGGAGCATCATCCACCCCAACTCCTAAAATAGAAATCTCCATAAGAGGATTAAACGGTGCCAACCAACGCAGGGAGAGGTTTGGAGAGATTAGGAGAGGTATCTGGAGGGAGGATTAGGGGGAGATACAACAAAGAAGGAAGCTGGGAGGGCACTTGGAGCTGAGGATGAGCAGTGCCACGTGCCACACACGCCTGGGGTGGGTTAAGCTCTCCAGGGCAGGCTGGAGACACTCTCCTCATCCACAGGAACCATCCCTGTGCTGTGGGATTTCCCACCCTCACTTGGACACCAGATGATGCCTTACACTGGTCCCAGCGTGGTCCAGAGCTCCTGGGTCTGGGAGCACTGAGGGATGTAGGAACTAAAATAGAGGATTTAAGGCCACTTCTCCTCCCTTTGGCAGCCTGGAGCCGTGGAGGGAGGGTTGTCTCAACCCTTCTCAGTTTCCTCACTCCAAAATGCCCCCAGTGGTGTGAGAGCAAGTTCCAGCACTGAAAATATTCCTCAGTGTGGCCCCAGTTCAGTCTTTTGCTTCTCTTTTCCTTTCTGAGAAATCGATCTGTCAATGTGTTTCTTCCCCTCAATAAACTGGGTGGGAAACACCTTTTCCCCAGCCCCCTCATGAGAAAATATAGTGGGATAACCTCAAATGTGTGAATTTTCATTCCCTTGTGGTTGTGTTTCAGCCACAAACCCTGGACTGGAGTAAGAAATGTGTGTCCTACCCGACTTGAGGCAAATTTCCACAGAAAATACTTGTCTCAGTAAAAATTTATTCTTCAGTGAGTAGACTGAGGCAAAAGAGAAAGGGAAACTGCATTTAGTAAACCTCCTAAATCAATGTTCTTTTTTTCTTTTTGGTAGAAAAGGCCTAGAATGCCAATTGAAAAATTATATAGAATTATGTAATTTTTTTTTGTTGTTGTTTCCCTCCTTTTAAAATGTCTTGGCAAATATGTCTTTGAGTGTTTCTGACATGCCCTGAAAATAAATGTAGCCAAACAAAGCTTGAGTCAGCCTTCTGTAGAGACATGAAGTCCTCTGTCTAGACCTAAATTTCATGTTTTTTTAGTTAATACCATTCAGATTCCCACAAATACAACACACGAGCTTCAATCTGCTCCTGAATAGAAGCTGCTCCGTTGCTTTCGGGGACAAAAGGCCTCCCTGAAGGGAAGAGCTCTACAGGCAAACATTGACATCCTTCCTAAGAATGCCCTCAGAAATGAAAGTTTGAGGGAAGAGAGCTCCAAGAGGAAGCTCCTGACCTGCTGACTCCCACCTCTGCATGGCCTGAAGGTATCCAAAATTGGGAGCAGGGGATTTCTCGCCTGCCCAGAGGACATCCCAGCAACTCTCCTATCCTGGCCATGCTCATGGCAAGGGAAAAGGGATTTCTGCACCCTGTGGGTCTCCAGCTGCTGGGTTGGCTTGAGGGACAGTGCCAGCCTGTGGCTCTGCTGGATTCCAGAGGGTGATGTCCCCAAGTGCTCGTCATCTGTGGGTGAATTTTCCTTGCAGATGATTAGGAATTCTGGGACATGCAATAAGAGCTTGCTGAGGGCCGAAGGGCAGTCACATTTTTACTGACTCTCATTTAAATTTAAGCCTGGTCTAGTGCAAGGTGTCTCTGACCATGACAGGTCCTTTCCATCCAAAACTGTTCCATGGGTCTATGATTACACCACATCCCATAGACAGACAGGTCCAAATGATGCTCCTCTTGTTTTACCCAAGAGTGAATTTTGGCCAGAGAAGTGGCAAGCAGCCAGCCCTGGTTGGATTGCTGACTCTGGTGAAGCCTTGAGAGCCCAAGGCTCTCCCATTTCTGCTGATATGGGTGATCCCACACGGCTGCACCAAGCTCCCTATGGATCCTGCTAAAGCTGGCTATTCCATGGTCTCCTTGGCAAGTCTGGGTTGGGGACAAGAGATGGCACACAATCCTTCACCTCTCAAGGAGCTGCATCTCTTGGTTGGCTCCAGGGAGACCTGAGAGCCCCTTCCAGTGCCTGAAGGGGCTCCAGGAGAGCTGGAGAGGGACCGGGGACAAGGGATGGAGGGACAGGATGGAGGGAATGGCTTCAAACTGCCAGAGGGCAGGGAGAGATGGGATATTGGGAAGAAATTCTTGGCTCTGAAGGTGGTGAGGCCCTGGTACAGGTTGCCCAGAGAAATGGTAGATGGTCCATCCCTGGACACATTCAAGGTGGGCAGGACTTTGAGCAACCTGGTCTAGCTGGAGATCTCCCTGCCCATGGTGGGGTGGTGGGAACCTTTAGAGGTCCCTTTCAATCCAAACTGTTTTATGATTCTCCATTGCACTTTCCATGGGTTGGAAGGGACCTTAAAGCTCATCCCATTCCACTCCCCTGCCATGGACAGGGACACCTTCCACTAGCCCAGGTTGCTCCAAACCCTGTCCAGCCTGGCCTTGGACACTTCCAGGGATGGGACAGCCACAACTTCTCTGCCCAACCTGTGCCAGGGCCTGCCCACCCTCCCACCCAACCATCCCTTCCCAATATCCCACCCAGCCCTGCCCTCTGGCACTGGGAAGCCATTCCCCCTGTACTGTCTTCAAATGCATCCCAAATATCAATATAGCAAACCAGAAGACAATAGGAGTGGAGAGGATTCACATCTCTTAATGACTTAAAAAACCTTCTTAAAGGACTGCATTGGATTTTCTTTTAAAATATAGAGCCACTCTTTTGGGACCTACTCCTGGTATGAACTCACGCTGGCACAATCCAACATCAGAAAGAAATCTGAAGTAAAACTAAAGTTGATGTAATCCTTTCAAGTTCATTCTTATAAAATTCCGAGTACCATTCCCCACCCAGGAATGATTGTGTTGTTTTATTCCACCTCTGGGTGCAGCAGAAGATCTTTCTGACCTGTTTTGGAGAGCTGAACACCCTGTTCCCATCTACACAATGCTCCTGTTTTGAATCTTGATGGTCGTTCTGACACTTCACTTCTTTCCTCATGAGAAACATGGGCTACCAGATCTTCTCTAACATCCTCTTCATATAAAAAACCCCCCATTTCTTCATTAAACTCCCTTGAAATGTGACAAGTAAAGTATTTTTACCTGTTCAGTGAAGGGTGTATCGTGTTGTCAGCACCAGCATTAATGTATAACCTACATGGGGGGGAACCTGGATCCATCCCAGGGCTACCAGTTTGATGCCAAGGGCCAGCAGGAGATGCCCAGAGCCTGGAGAGGGACCACAGGTCAGCAGGAGAGCACCTGGAGAGCAGCACAAAGGAATTCCAGCCCCTCCAGCCAGGAAATCACCTTCACTGGGGCCCAACTTCAGTGCTAGAGGGAATAAAAGGGAGGAGTCAGAGAGGTGCACACACCTGAAGGTCTCGTTGGCTTCACGGGGACAGGGTGGGACGGCTCCTGTGATGTGAGTTGGAACAGAGGGACTTTGGGAAGGGTGGGCAGGGGACACAGGGAGGTGATGATGTCCTCTATGACCAGCTGAGTGCACGGAGCTCTGCCTGGAGATGGGTGAGGAGTCAGGACTAAAGGTGACACAGTGAGGGGATGCTACACGTTGTCCAGCCAGGAAGACTGAGTGGATGAGCCCCTGCAAGGGCATGAACAGCCTCATGTTCAGACGGCCTGGTCCTCATGGGAGGCTTCAACCACCCCAACACAGGCTGGACTCGATGACCTCAAAGGTCTTTTCCAACCTGGTTGATTCTGTGATTCTGTAACATCTCTTGGAGGGGCAACAGAGCAGGGCATAAGGTGTCCAGGTGGTTTGGAGGAGGACTTCTTCATCCAAGTGATAGAGAAGCCAAGGAGGAGACGTGACATGCTGGACCTTTTTCTCACCAACATGGAGGGGCTGGTGGGGAATGTGAAGCTCAAGGGCAGCCTGGACCATGAAATAATGGAGTTCCAGCTCCTCAGGGAGGAGGGAACAGAACAAAAGCATGACCCTGGGCTTCAGGAGAGCAGACTTTGGTCTCTTCAGGGATCTGCTTGGTAGAGTCCCATGGAATAATGCCCTAAGCTGGTTGATATTCAAGGATCACCTTCTCCAAGCTCTGTTTCCATTGTCTTCTGCTTCAGGCCATTATTTACAAACTGGATGTTAGACCCAAACCTCCCATCCCTGGGGACCAACATTCATCTTCCAGTAGGGTCTGTAAGAAGCAGTGCATTTAAAGTGTTTTGGAGCCCAACAGTCACGGGCAGAGTGACCCTGGAATGCTTTTGACCTGGGCTAAGTCATGCTGAGCTAAGGCTGCTCTGAGGACATCCCTGCCCATGTCAGGGTGTTGGATTAGGTGACCTTTAAAGGTCCCTTCCGACCCAAACCATTCTCTGATTTGATGACTCGATGGAATAGTCCCCAGACCTGGATTAGCACAGATTTGAGATTTTTCCTAACAGTTTTTCTGGGTGCAACCACCCTGTTTAGGGGCAGTGTGGATGTGGCCACGTCACCTCAGCCATGCTGGGGCCACAGGGCACACCCTGGCACTGCTGATGGACAAACATCCTGCCCTCCCAGCCTGTTATTAGAGCAGCCATCCCCCAGTGCTGTTGTGCATTTCTTTTATCACGGGCTTGGGCTGCATTTTCTGATGCTGTGCTGGGAGAAAGTTGCTATTGGAGTCTCGAAATTGAATTTAGTGGTTGCCTGGTTGTCGAGCAGCTTCTCTGCCCATTGTATGCCAGACATAATCATATTCCTTCCAAGGCAGAATAAGCCAGGATGTCCTTCATTGCTAAGGGCAGCACAAGTTTATTGCCTGTCTGGCCTTCCCTGGCTTTGGGTTTGCTGTTTTGCTGGTTTTTTTTGTTTGGTTCTTCCCATGACAGTTTGTGACTCCTGGCTGTGGATCTTGGAGCGTCGAGCAAGGATGGGAAATGGGGAAAAGCAAAAAGAAATGGTGAAAATACCAAGATGGAAAGGCCAAGAAGTGGTTTAGGTGAGATGAAATGACAACTTCAGCCTTGTGGTTGTCATGTTGCAAATAATGTGTATTGTGCCAGGGCTGGGAGAGGGACAGAGGAGAGCGAGGGGATTGATGGGAGCTGGTGTTAGAAGTGACACTGGAGCAGAAACAAAGCCATTCGGTGTCTGAGGGCGTGATCTTCACTTTGCCTGCACTCCTGAGATAACATCAGCTCCAGGGCATGGGGCAGCCTGGGCAGGAGTGGGACACAGCCACCTCCTCTGGCTGTGCTGGCTCATCCATAGCCAGGCTCCCTGCCCACTTTGGATCATCCTAGGGCTGTGGTGGATCTCTCTGCCCCCATTTCTGCTGAAATACCCACAGAAACCCCAAACAGCCATTAAGTGCAGTTATCTGGGCTAAGGTGCATTTTCCAAACCTTCATGGACAGCTTGAAACACAGGGAAAACCCACATATTTAGGCTGTTTCTTGCTTTTTTTATGCAGCTTGAAGTCCAAGCAGGTAAAATTGAAGGGTTAAAAGGAACCACCACAGACCCAGATACACTCAATGCAAATGCCTTTAAAGAGAAAGCCATCTAAAATTAAAAACCAACTCATGGCTATCCCTATCACAGCTTAAATTTATTAATAACCACCGAAATTTTGAAGTGACAACCCTATCACAGCCTAAATTTATTAGCAAGCACTGAAATGACGATGTGACAACCAACAGCAGCATCTCAGCTGTGCCTATTTGTGAGCTGCTGCTGGGGAGCCCGGCCCAGGTGTGGGGGAAGAGCTGGTTCAGGTTTTGACCAAAAAAAGAAATGAAATTATTATTCTGTGGCTGCAAACAGCACATTTTGTCTGGTCACTGATGTCAGGGCTGGAACACCACGTGGAGATGCTCCCAGCTGGAGGGCTGCTGGGAAGTTTGTGGAAGATGCCCAGATCCCTTGGAGAAACTCAGCTGCGTTCCCCTGGCAGCTGCCAGTGCCTGCCAGTGGTCCTCAGCTGACATTCTCTCCTGGCTTCACCTCTCCATACTTCTCTGTCCTCTTTTGCTCCCTGTTGGAGGCCCTTTCCCTCTGGCAGATTGATGGTGTTATGGGGGGCTGTCCCCTGTGCCCGTGCTGCCATCTGTCCCCCCTCCCGCTGGCACAATCCAGACACACCAGCACTTCGGGATGGGTTCCCTGAGCGCTTCCAGGGGTCAGGTTTGCCCTCTAATGACAGCTGAGTGGAGCAAATACCTCTTGGTGGGATGCAAATACCTCTTGGTGGGATGCAAATACCTCTTGGTGGGATGGAAGCACCTCCAAACTATGCCCAAACGTCCACACGGCGGACACAGCGAGGCATTATAAAAACAACTTCTTGCAAGACAATCTGGTCCCAGGAGGGGAGCAGAAGTCCTGGTTGCTCTTCTGGCTTCATCTTTTATCCATCCCCGTGGCTTTTCCCTCCCTTGCCTGCTGCTAATCAGCATTCCTTGCAAAGAGCAGCTGCTGATCCGCGGCGGGAGTCGGAGCGTGCGGAGCGTGGCGAGGTGGTCGGGGTGATGGAGCACCACCCTCCCATCAGCATCACCAAACCACCCCTTCCCCAAAGCCACCGGGGCAAAAATGGGTTCAACCCCGTGCCACGAGCCTCAAAAAGAAAAGCTGTTTTGCAGCACTTGGTTTTAGGGTGGGGGGAAAATCTGTATTTGTGTGTGTGTGTGTTTGTGTGCGTGCCCGTGTGTATATATAAATACATATATATATTTTCCCCTCGGAAACAACTCGCTTCCCTTTGGGAATAAAAGGGGATCTTTAAAAATGCAAAAAATTCCTTCCAGACAGTTTGTCATGTCTTACTAGAAACAGCCGACCCTATTAGCAATTTAAATGATGCCTCCCATTAGCATAATTTTTAATGAAGCAGAGCACGTGGCCCACATTTGTGTTGCCGACGCTTTGGGGAGGAGGCGCTCGGACACTCAATGAACGGAGGAGGAACGGGCTTTGAGGAGAAAAACAGGGAGGTGCACACGTGATTTCTGGCCAGGAGTTTATTTTATGCTGTTTCCTGCGGGTGGGTTTGCCTTGAGGAAATTTTCATGGAATTCCAGACTGGTTGGAGTTGGAAGAGACCTTAGAAATGAACTTGTTCCCCCTCCTGCCATGGGCAGGGACACCTTTCGCTATCCCAGGTTGCTCCAAGCCCCATCCAACCTGGCCTCAGACACCTCCAGGGATGGAGCAGCCACAGCTTCTCTGGGCAACCTGTTTCACCACCTTCATAGTGAAGAATTTCTTTCTAATATCTAATATTTTACCCAAATTCTATGTATAATTCAGTGAAAAACCCTTGACAAAAAAGACCACGGGAATAAACCGCTCTTGCAGCGGAATATTTTTAGGATTCAGAAAAGGTTGCAAAGTGCCCATTGTTGGATGTGCACAAAGAAATGGTGGGTTTCACTTACTTTTTTTTTTTTTTTCCCCAAAAAACTTGGGAGCAGAGGGACTTTTCTTTTCCTCTGTCGTTCCTAAAGTCTTTGATGACTTTTAATCATGATCCAGAATCTTCCTCAGGCTCTTGTCCTCCAATCCAGGCTATGCCTGCAACCCCATGTCCTCCTTATCCACCTGGGAGTCCCGAAGGCTTTACCAACCCCGGAGTGACTGATGGCAAGAAATGCTAAATAAAATCGCTCTGCCATCCCAGATGAGATATTATTATTATTCCCAATTTTTATTTGCTTTACAGCGGGAACACCGACGGGCTTTCCACTTGATAAAACAGCAGCTAAAACAGGGCTTGGGCTTGGGTTTTACTGCCGAAAACTTCCATGAGGAAACAGTGAGTGAAGTTTTTTTCCCATCTTTCCCTCTGGTTTCACTCTGTTTCTCCCACCTCCTGGAAGGCTGGGCCATCACGTTGTGCCAGGTCCTCGTGCACGAGCCATTGGCGGCGTTAGAAGGGGAAATTGTGCGTGGGTGTGAAATCTTGTGTGCACACATGGCCCACATTTTGTTTGCTTAAAAGCCCGTGCAAAGCTTCGATTTCTTTTTTTTTTTTTATTTTTTTCCTTCTCTTCCCCTTTTCCTAATGGGCAAATACTCCTGGGAGCCGAAGTTACACAGGCAATAACACATGACATGAGCTGGTAAGTGATCCTTATGGGAGGGACAGGAATGCCCTTGTGCTGGGCCACCCTTTGGGAAAGCAGAAGGTCACTTGGACCAACCTTTCCCCCCCTGCTCCAGCCTCCCCTTCTCGGGTGCGGATGGGCTGCCACGACACGGGAACATCCTCATTAGGATAACAGGCAGATTTCCAGGATCCACTTCTGATTCCCTCGCCCTGGAACGGTCCCAAATACCACAGATGTTTTGACGGCTCTCCCAGAGGGCGGCAGCAGCTCGGCCTCCACTTGCGGCACGTCGAGCCCTGGCATGCCACGAGCAGCTGATGCCCCGCTCTGTGCTGCCACCCCAGTGCTCCCAGTGAGCCCAGCACCTTCAGCCCAGCAGGGAGAGGTCTCCCAAACTGGGGCAGTGCCCAGCAGGGCTTTCCAGAGCCAAGTGGCATCCTGGAGCTGCAATATGCGGGCTGTGTGAGCTGCAGGAGTTTCTGGGGGAAAATAGGGCTTTCTAGGACATCCTGCAAGGAAATGCTTCTTCTGCAGAGGGACTTTGTTTGAAGAGAGATGCAGAGGAGACGAGAAGCGTGGATGACTCTTTTCCACTCTAAGGTCAGTTTGAGCATTGGGGAAAAGCAGGGAATAAACCCTCAGCATGAAGATTCTTTCCCACATCAGGGGGACCTTCCTCAGTCCATCCCAGCCCCAAGCAAACACAGCCCTGATTTCCATGCTGGGTCCCATCCTGACAGCAGGAGGATGGGACACAGTCCAGGGAGATGAAACCACATCTCGATTTATCAGGTAACCTCAGGAAATGGTTTCCTTCCCACCTCCCCTCCTGTGCTCCCCACGTGCCTCAGGAGAGGCTGTGGGGCTTTCCTCACTCGGGGGCAGTTCAAGTGAAAGGCAGAATGGAGCTGTTATTGTTGATGATGGTTTCTTTTGCTCTGCCAGGCAATTAAGGGGGAAAATGTGACACTCAGAAGTTCTTTATTCTCTGCTCTATAGAACAGATATGTCTTCCTTGGGAAGGAGAAAAGAGCTCCCTTCTTATGGGGAGACTGGAAATACCAGACAGTAAAAGAGAAGCATCTCTACATGTTGCTGACCTGGCCCAGGTCCCACCTGGTGGCCTCATTTCTACCTTCTCCAAGAGACTGACAAGTGGATGCAAAGTGCTCTTCTGGCAGGGTGGTTTTGCTGGCTGGTGTGGCACCAATGCCAGTGTAATGGGATAGACCCCAAACCTGAAACCACGACGTTCCTCTGTGATTGGGAGTCACCTGAGGTGGGACTAGGTGGGCTCTGAAGGGCTTGAACTCCCTGGAACCCTGGTGATGGGGAAGGGAGAAGTGAAGCTCGTGCTGTGTAGAGATATGGGGCTTGCAGAGGTCAAGCCCTTCATGGCAGGGGTGGAGATACTGTTCATCTTTTTTTTTTCCCCATTCATTGGAAAGAAGTCCAAAAAAACCTGAGGCTGCTCGATTTTGTCGTACTTCGTTGAACGTGTCCTGCTCTGTGGATTTTGTTGCATGGCAACAAATCAAAATTAACAAGTAACTGGAAGAATAACCATCCTTAGTGTCATCAAGGACAGGTTGGACAGGGCTCGGAGCAACCTGGTCTAGTGGAAGGTGTCCCTGCCATGGCAGAGGGTTGGAATGAGATGGTCTTTAAGGTGTCTTCCAACCCAAACTATTCTGGGATTCCATTAGTGTAACATGCCTCATACCCTTGCTGGGCCTTTATTCAAAGGCATTCACAGATTTAATCAAAGAAAGCATAATTGAAGTCCCCTGTGAATGAAGTTAGGGAGATCAGGGTTGTACCTCTAATGGTGGCTCCCAGGCCACAGGACCATCAGTCCCTGAGGAAGTCACCAAAGTGATTCTGCTGGTCTTTCTGGGAGGTATCACTCGTGGTTCTTGGGTTCTCCTCTCACAGCTCCTGGACCGTGAGCTCATCCTGCATCAATGGAGTGAGCAAGGGACTCAGAAAGTGATGTGATACATCAAGGCAGGCACGTGGTGGGACTCTTGGGGTTGTCCTGTGCAGGGCCAGGAGCAGAACTTTGATGATCCTTGTGGGTTCCTTCCAGCTCAGGACATCCTGTGACTCTGTGATTCCCTGACTGTGTGGTCACAGACACAGAGAGTCACTGCTACCTCAGGGCTAAAGCACAGCTCTCTCCCCACCTTCTCCCCACGGCTTTTTCCTTTGGCCACTCATGGTGGGGAATTGTTGAGGAACAGCCATGAGATGGGATCCCTTGGGCTCATGATGAAGAGCCCCTTCCTCAGGGCACCAAACTGAATCCAAGTCCCACAGAGAAGTTCTAGGACAGACCATAATTATTCAAGTCAGAGCATTGGAGTTAATTCTGATGAGTAAAAGGTGTGATGGCACCATAAATGATCACAAATGGTTCCAAGCCAAGCTTGACACCTCCTCCACCCACCCAGGACCATCCCAGCCCAGATATTTGGTGTCAG
>JAWMRC010000110.1:113415994-113432922 GCA_035584755.1 Thripadectes ignobilis | reverse complement strand
GGGCTGGGCTGGAATTGCCAGAGAAGCTGTGGCTGCCCCTGGATCCAGCCCTGGCAGTGTCCAAGGCCAGGCTGGATGGGGCTTGGAGCAACCTGGGATAATGGGAGGTGTCCCTGCCCATGGAAGAGGTGTGGAACAAGATGAGCTTTAAGGTCCCCTCTATCCCAAGCCATTCCAGGATTCCATATGAATTTTCTGCCTCTCTCCCTGGGAAATTAAAACAGCCCTTGCCTTTCTAGGCCTGGAGACCGAGGCAGTGACCCAACCTTTGCAGGGAAAATCTCAGCCCACCCTTGAAGCCTTGGTGTGAAACTCTCCCATGTGGAACACAAGGACAACAACAAGGTTTTGAATTGAAAAGTTAACTGGAGATCTCCATCCCAAACTCACTGCCTGGATGGGAATGTTTGGCTTGGCTTGGCTCTGGCAGACTTCCTCTAATCCCAGGAGTGTGAGTACGTATAGATCAATATATGTGCACACATCACTGTATAATGTATATAAATCTCAATAGCACCAATAATTTCAGGGCTCTTTCTTGCTCGCCTGATGGAAACAAACCCCTGACTGAAGTAGACAGGGCTTTTACTTGCATGAAAACCAACAAGTTGAGCCCTCACTTTGCTAGAAAGCATTTCCATCTCACCCAGTGAGTGCAAATCGACCTGGAAAAATCGCCCCTGTCACAGAGATGATGTTTTGACTTGACAGAAAAAACCACCCATATATATATATATAAAATATATATGTAACCTCTTTCATTCTCCTTGCCCCTCCCAAGCTGGGGGCAGTCCCCTGTTTAGTCATTCCTGGGGCTGAAACCAGCATGGAATGCTAAATGGATTAATTAGTACTACATCACTCTAAATTTAGACAGCTTCCTTTCAGAATTAGATTTCTCCAGGTTTATGCCATTACATTTCTTAAATGTACATTCTCAATCACATTAGCAATTATGAATACATTACATTTATTTTCTTTTTTGAATTATTTTGCTGTTGTACCTTTAGGATAAGAGATACACACAGCGTCCTATCCAGGCAGAAAGGTGAAGTCACTCTTGCCCGTGATTTCATTGCAAATCTCCTGATTTTAAAGATCATCCTGAGAGCTTCTCCCAGGAACTTCTCTGTAAGAGAAAACCAACTTTCAGTTTTGCTGCACATTTTTATCTCCTGGTCTTGCAGGGATATTGAAGTTGTCCCTGCCCATGGCAGGGGGGTAGGAACTAGATGGTCTTTAAGATCCCTTCCAACATAAAGCATTTAGAAGTCTTGAAAAACACAGAGCATCTGCAAAAACCAGGAGGAGAATAAAAACATTTGCCACCCAAACTAAAACTCTTGCTACCCAAGGTCATCACCCAATTCTGGGGACTCATCCATTGGAAGGTAACATTGCTGAAGGTGATATAAATTATATAAATCCTACAAAAACTCCTGAGCACATCATCCTGGAAGCAGTGGTAGGGCAATTTCTGGGCCCCTGCGTGAACTTTGCAGTCCTGGCCTCACAGTGGAGAGTTTTTCTCTGCTCTCCACTCCATGGAAAGACCACTGTGGACAACAAGAACAGATGTTCAAAGCAGGGAAGGGCATAGCCAAGAAAAGCTCTGTCTGCTTGAACCTCTGAACTTGTGGAGCTCTCCTGGCAGTGCTGGGCTTAGTGATTCCAAGGATGTCAGTGGATGTTCTGGAGAGAATCTGGGGATCATAAGGAAAAGTGTCCGAACCACATTGAAAATCTGTGAACCTGTTGCAGGATTTGAGGCTGGGCAGCAAGGGATCAAAAATAAAAGTGGGGGTATTTCCCCTCAGGAGAAGGGCAAAAGGAAACGAGGAGCTTAGCTTTTAGAATAAAAGACCGACTGTGTGATGTTTCAGGAGACAGGGTGTGCAGCAAATCAGGGTGAATGCAAAACTGGATTCAGGGAAATAGGAAGAATATCCCTGAATGTCCCTGAAGAGGCTCAGGTCACCTCTCCTGAGGTTCTCATCTTACTGGCTGCCCTTCTTCCTCCTTGCCTGGCCCCGAACTCCACAATCCCGTGGTCTCTACAGCCAAGGCTGCCCCCAGCCTTCCCACTTCCAACAAGGCCTTCTCCTTGTTAGTGTGAGGTGGAGCAGCACACATTCCTCGTGAGATGCTCCACTCCCTGTGTCAGGAAGTTGTCACCAAGGCTTTCCAGGAACCTCTCAGACTCTGTGCTTGGCTGTGCAGCTTCTCTCAGGGTCGCTCAAGTCCTTCCAGCCCCCCACATGAACTGTGACTTTGAGGCTACTTCAAGATGCCTGTAGAACATCTGTCTCACCCATGTCCTGCTCCTGCTCAGGAGACCTGGAGCAAACACCCACAGCAGTGTCCCCATTCCCAGTCTGCCCTTTGATCTTGGCCCAGCAACAGCAGACTTGCTTGTTCTCCACCCCAAGACAGAACATTCCAAGTGTTGTCTCCCAGAGGTCTACAGATGTCATCTCCTTGGACTTCTCCAAGGCCTTGGATATGGTTCCCAGCACATTTTCCCCTCTCCCTTAGGGCAGGCTCTGATGGTGGCTCACTGTCCCTGTCCAGAGCTACAGCCTGGAGGGGACATGTCTGGGGTTGCACTGGGGTGACTGTGGACATGGAGGGGTCACTGGGAGCTGGTGGGGCATCCTGGTAAAGCCCCAGCTGGCAGGATGGTGCCCAGGGTGTGCTCAGGCTGCTTCTGGCATGGGGTCATGTCCGTGAGTCCTGAAGAGACCCCTCTTTTCTGGCTGCCACACCAAAGGGCTGCCTCCTCTGGGGAAGGGACACAGGAGTCACCCTCCAGGATTGCCCTCCCTGCTGGCAGTGCCTCAGGCCTGGGGATGGCTTGGTGCCCTTTGGGGCTTGGTGGATTCACTTTGGTGCCATTTCCTGGTGGCCCCTGCACTCCCTCCCCTTTCCGTGCAGAGTTAGTTTGAAATATCTTTTAATATCAAAATATCAAAACTATTTTAATATAAAAATCTTTTAATTGAAACCCATAAGATACCAGTCAACAATATGTCATCTACATCTTCACTCCACCATAAACACCTTCACCCCTCCCTCTGATCCCTCAACAGGTCTAATCCCACCCTCCTGCCCCAGCCCTGCCTGCAGGAGCCTCACACTTGCTGTTAGTTCTTTCTTGTTCTTCTTGTTCTTCTTGTTCTTGTTCTTCTTGTTCTTGTTCTTGTTCTTGTTCTTGTTCTTGTTCTTGTTCTTGTTCTTCTTCTTCTTCTTCTTCTTCTTCTTCTTCTTCTTCTTTTCTTCTTCTACTTCTTCTTCTTCTTTTCTTCTTCTACTTCTTCTTTTCTTCTTTTTCTGCTTCTTCTTTTGCTTCTTCTGCTTCTTCTTTTGCTTCTTCTGCTTCTTCTTCTGCTTCTTCTGCTTCTGCTTCTTCTTCTGATTCTTCTTCTGCTTCTTCTTCTGCTTCCCTCGCCTTTCCAGACTGATGCCATGGAGGGACACGCTGCCCTGGGGTGGTGGTGGCAGGTGTGTCCCCCCATCCTGCTGTGGATCCTGAGGTTTCCTGAGTGCTCTGTGCTCAGGATGGCTTTGGATGTCTTGGGGACACTGTGGTCAGTGGGGAGCATCTTCTCGGGCAGGCAGAGCTCAAGGTGATCTCGTGCTGGGAGCTGGTGATGCCACCATGGTCCAAGGGCATGGGGACACTGTTGGGACCATCCTGGCTGTTCCCCATGTCCCCCAGGAGCACTCCAAGTTCCCCAGAGTCTCTTTGAGCAGTGCCTTCTCACACAGCATGATGTTGTTTGCTACAGTCACCACAGGGTCCCTGATGGCTTGGACACAGAGTGTGGCATTGGGGCTGGGACTGATGGGACTGGGTAGGGAGGTGTCACCCCTTGGGAAGGTGTCCCATCCGTGGGGACATCACTGCCCAGTGAGATGTCAGCACCTCCGGGGTTGTCCTCATCCAAGAGGACAGCCCTGCCATTGAGATGTCACAGCTTGAGGGGTTGTCCTCATCCGTGGGTACATCACTGGCTAGACTGATGTCACCTCCTAGGTGGTGTCCAAATCCATAGGGATGTTCCTCTCTGGGGGGGTGCCCCAGTGGGGTTGTTCAGTGCCTCATTGGGGTTGTCCAGTGCCTCACTGGAGTTGCCCAGGGGTGCTCCCCAGGGACTGGCTGTGCTGACCAGACTGTGCTGGGTGTCCTGCTGGTAGGACTGGGGTCACTGCTCTCCCCTGGTGGCTGTGGGGCTGTGCTTGACCCTGGAGGCCCCACTGGTCTGCCCAGCTAAGGGGTTTCTGCAGCCCTAGGGCACCCCCAGGGAATGCCCTGCAGGGATCATCAAATCCAACCCCTGACCCTGCACAGACACCCCAACAATCCCACCCTGTCCCTCAGAGGATCATCCAAACACTCCTGGAGCTCTGGCAGCCTTGGGAAGTGCCCATTCCACGGGGAGCCTGTTCAGAGCCCAACACCCTCTGGGGGAAGGACCTTTCCCTGAGATCCATCCCAAACCTCTCCCTGAGATCCATCCCAAACCTCTCCTGACACAGCTCCAGCCATTCCCTTGGGTCCTGTCCCTGCTCCCACAGAGCAGAGATCGGAGCTGCCCCTCCACTGCAGGGAGGTGGAACAAGATGATCTTTAAGATTCCTTCCAACCCAAACTATTCCAGGATTCTGTGATATTGGGACAGATGCTGAAGCTCTTGCTCAGCTTCATCTCACCAGTGTGTGATGGGTGGGATCATCTCCTTCCGCCACTCGCTGCAGAAATGGCTCACACTGCACATCCAGCAAGTGAATAACGTCCATCAGTGGGCAGGGAGGGCTAGAATGGAATGGTGTCCTTTGAACAAACACAACGTCCTTGGACTTCAGCAAAGCATTTCAATTAGCCCCATCCAACACCACAACATCAGTGAAATCTCCTTCAGTGGCTTCAGCCCAGGAAGATCTCGCCAAGGAGAATCGCTGTCAGAAGGAGCGATGTTTATGAAAGTTTGATGTAGACCAAAACAAGGTCTGACAGGGTTGCACATTCTTCTTAGTCACTGGGAAATAAATTTAGAAGCACTGCTGAGGAATGGCCCAGGTATCCCTCAGATATCCTGCAGTCACAGCTGGGAAGGGACAGCTGGTTTTATCCCACCCTAATCCGAAATTAAATGTATTAGGGACAAAGCCCACAATTTGAACCCAAAAAAGTTGACCTGGAAATCCACGAATCTGGAGAGGTGTTTGAGGTTAAAGAGGTGGGGAGTGAGCAGGGGTTGCTGTGGGATACACCACTGTGAAAAATCAAGGGAGGTGGGAGGGATCAGCTTCTCCCAGTCCCTCCCTGGACATTTGGGAGAGTCGGGGGCTTTCCTTGCCGTGGTTGTATCCCTGTTACCTTGCAACGCTCAGTTTTAAGTGCAAGGAACAACCGTGACTTTTTGGGTGTTTCTTCAAAGGCATCACGTGGATGGATTACAAACTTGGGGCCGTGTGAGGCTCCAGGAAATGACTGTTTTTACTTTTTAAACAAAACACAGCACGTTAATGATCTCAGGGGGTATTTTTAATGCAAAAGCATTTCTCCATGGCACATCCCAATGTCCCAGTGCCACAACCTCAGTCCCCCCCAGGGTTCCTGTGTTCTCTCCCCTGAGATGGAGACACAGGAGCTCTCTCAGCTGGACGGGGTGTCAGATGTCCCTCCCTGAGCTGCAGCTCCTTGGAGAGGGTGAAAAAAGAGGCACTTTGCTGCAGGGAGACTGTGAATTTTGGAAACAGGACAGACCAGGAGAAGGCTATTTCTCCACCCCCCAGCAACCCCAAGTTGTTATTTTTGTGCCTCTCTAATCAGGGCAGGGGGAGATGTGAGCCTCTTTCTGCAGGCAGCAAAATGAGGCAGAGAGACACTGAAAGCAAGACTCACAAAGGAATTTGGGTAGAAGTTACGGATTTAAAGGTGTGCCATTGCTAAATCTGGTTGCTCAGAGTCATGGCCAGCTTGCTGTCTAACCTTGGAGGTGGCTGGTGTTTAGAGATGTTCAAGCCTGCATCCCCAAATATTGGACAGCAGTGTGTGAAACAGCACCAGGGGATGCTCTTAGGCATTGAACCTGTCATGATTGATGTTCTAGGTTTCCTCCATCAATCTCATTTCAAAGGTTCAGTCTGGTAGGAAGGTTTTAGCCGGTCAGGGCCAGCACAAAACAGAGAATTGGAGGACTGGTTTTATTTTATTAATTCTGGGGCTGGGTTTCTCTGGCAGCATCCTTTAGCTGAAGCGTTTGAGCCCCCATGACTCTGCAAAGCTCTTTGGCTGCGATCCCAGGATGGGGTGTAGGTGCATTATCTTCCCTCACTGGAAGCTTTTCAGCTTTACTTGGCATTCACATATTAAATTAGGGGAAACACAACCCTTTAGCCTGGAGAGGGGAGGCCCAGGCTATGCCCGTGCTGCTGGGCAGTGTTAAATTGTCTGCAAGTTCCCTGGCCTAGTTTTGGTCTGTGCCAACTAACATTGACCCAAGAAATTCCCAGGCATAGCAAAGGGCATAGTGGGAACCAGGAGTCAATCCCAGGGAATGGGGTGGACGTGGCCAGCCTTGTTTTGGGACAGGGAGTGCTTGGCCTCAGGGCAAAGAGCCATTCCCTCACCCCATTCCGTTTGTTGGTGTGAAGGAAGGTGAGGGATTAATTGCTGGAGCGAGGTCTGGGTCACAGGGCTCTCCCAGCAGCTCCATGAACATATGGCACATTAGAAGCCCATCTCAGCAGCTTCAGCAGGAGGTAAAAACATCCCCTCCCTGAGAAAAAGAAATGGGAGGAATAACCTGCTCCTGCTTGTCCATCCCCTGAATGCTCTGATGAGCTGATGTGTTGTAACAGCACTTATTTGCTGAGTTTGAAAAACACACATTTTTCTTCATGATGGCAAAGTCTTATTAACTTCAGTAGGTGCAGGACTATGAAATCTATAAGGGGAAAGGTCCTTATATATTATCTTCACCCCCCAAAAAAAATCACTGAAACTTTAAAGTCCGTTCACAAGAAACAGCAAATGGGGAACCACATCTTTTTCAAAGGATTTATTAGACCTAAAACTTGAGGATGCAGCAACTTTGCTGTGGCTTTGCTTGACTCATACCCACCTTGTGACTAGAGGTGGAAAAGGAGCCCAACACCCTTCCAGAGTCGTGTGTCACATGTTAAACACACCCACAACACCCCGTTTCTTTCAGTCTTGCACTTGCTGTTTTATGTCTCATATTTGGGGTTGTCTTTCTGGTCAGCCTCAGCAAGGGTTGAAACCACACTCGCCACCCGAGATTTCATTTTCTGCCTCTTTCTTCCATGAGCAAGTGAATCTTTGATGTTGTCTCTGCCTTCCTGCAGCTTTATCTTTGCCTGGATTGTACTACCTTGGGAACACTTGGAACAGTACAGCATTGATGCAGGGACTGTCAGTCAGGGAGAAATCAGTCTTGTTCTTCTTTTAATCATGTGGGCTTTCCCCTTTCCAATTCTTGGTGACTTTCCTCCTACAGGAAATGAGTAGGATCTTCTGGCTCTGACTATTATAACATTTTACCACATGTGTTCTCTTTTGTTCCTAATTTCTCTTCAAAAGTGACTGCCTGGGTTGCTTTTCCCATGTTAACGCTGGTGAAAAAAATAGCTTTTAATTTCTCCTTCAGCAGCTTGTGACAGATCTTGAAACCTGCACTCATTGTGCAGTTACCCATTGTAGTGGGTATCTTTACTATTTCAGGCACTAATTAATTTTATTTATCCTCTCAACACCCCTTGCCTTTGGGAGAGGAAAAATACTGTGTGTGCTTGTCCCCGCTTCAAGTGGTGTTTTAGAGAGTCACAGAAGGGTTTGGGTTGGAAGGGACCTCAAAGCTCATCTCGTTCCAACCCCCTCCCATGGGCAGGGACACCTTCCACTGTCTCAGGTTGTTCCAAACCCTGTCCAACCTTCAAGAGTTCCAGGGATGGGACAGCCACAGCTTCTGTTGGGCAAGGAGAATGGGGACTCACCCCAAAAAACACCAGAGAGGCATCACAGTGCCCCCAAACACACACACAGCTCCAGCACTCCCTTGGGCTCCCACCCCAAGATTTCCTCCCTCCACAGCTGACTGGGTGACATTAACTAGAAACCCACCCTGGATGAGGGCACAGAATCACAGAATCAAGAGGTTGGAAGAGAACTCCAAGACCATCCATTCCAAAGTGTGATTGATCCCCACCTTGTCACCCAGAGCACTGAGTGTCACATCCAGTCATTCCTTGGACACCTCCAGGGATGGGGACATTTAGGGTGGTGGCTGGTGGTTTGCACAGCTCATCATCTCGCAACTGCTGCCCAGTGCACACATCAGAGCCACAATCAAGGTGGAATTCTGCTTTTAATTATACCCTTTGTGACACGTTGAAATCAGCCACGTTGGAATGCTCAAATGGGGAAACTGGGAAAATGTAAGGGGGAGGAATTTGGTAAAACTCTGCTCTTCTGCTGCAGGTTCAGAAATTGAGTTTGGTTGTAAGGAACTTTTGCTGAGGGGAAAATCTGGCCTTTTTGCTCTCTTTTCTTGTCTTTTCTAATTAATTTTTTATCTCTTTGTTTCATAGGACGTTCTGGTTAAAAAAAAAGCAACCAAAAGACTGACTGTCAAAACTACTAAAAGCTAACTTTGAAAAACCAAGGAATAATTCATTTAAAATCAGCATCAAACCCGTGCCTCTCCCTCGTGTTCTCCATGAACTCTTCCAAAAATGAGGTGTTTCACCAAGAGCACTTAATTATACAGACATAATGTGGAGCAAAGCATTTCCAAAATCCCCCAACAGCTGATGGAATGATCAGAGCATCACGCAGCATTCGCAATTAAACGGAGAAATATTCCGGATTTCTGGTTGTGCGTTGCTCTGTCGGTGGCAATCCTGCAGTGGCAAATAATAAACCTGTTGTAAAAGGAAAGGAGCCCCCCTAGAAGATCAGGTGATGAGAAAACACATCGTGATCCCCGGAGAACAGAAACCTGCACTGATTCTTAATCAGGATCAGGTGAATTAACTAATTCTACACTTTCCTGTTGCTCAGTGAGACAACTGGATATTGTCAAACAACTGCTCAGCTTAATCAAAGGGAAAAACAGCCAGTGATTATTTTTATCTGCAAGAAACTTGGATTAGGGAGCTGTCCCACTTGAGAAGAACTGGGGGTTTTTTGCAAGCAGAAATGTGTGTTTTCCTTTGAAAAACCTGTGGCCTGGGTAATACCTGAGGAAATATTCATGTTTGTTCGGTGGAGGATCCCAAATATTCTGCAGGCTTGGGCTGTGAGTCCCGTGTTAACGTCAACACGGATCAGAAATGGCCCTGAAAATGGGAGGGAAACTTCTGGGAGCTCACAAAGAACCTTCCTTCTTTCTACAGGCTTGTGGAGAAGTCGAAAAGCTTTCCCAGTATCCAATGGAGACGCACAATTTGCATTCAGAACAGGCTGCAGAAGTGACAGCAAGATTTTCCATCGGAGATTTCCTCAATTAACCCCAAGACATGCAAATTGGCATTTTCACTAATATTCTCCAAGGTCTCAGGCTTGTGATGAGCAGAGCTCTGTCTCTCATTAGCACACCTGGACGAGCTCTGCAGGAAGCACAGACACCCCCTGGCATGGCAATGTTCTCCAAACCCATTGCCAAGGCAGCAGATCCGCTCTCATGGGATGGAGAAGACAATGCCCAGATCCCACCAGAGCCTTGAGCTGCTCCAGAACGTGTGCATTGGCAATGCCACTGGGTTTTGGTGGCAGTCACCTCCAAAGGGTAGGGCAGAGAAAAGGTTTAGTCCCCCAAAACATGAGCAAATGCATATATCAAATCAAATATATAGATAAAACAATTTATCAATATAAAAATATAAATGTATATATAATATAGAATAATATAAAATATATAATACATCACTTGTAGGATAAAATATCATGGAATGGTTTGGGTTGGAAGGACATTAAATCCCACCCTGTGCTACCCTCTGCCACAGGCAGGGACATCTCCCACTATCCCAGGTTGCTCCAAGGGAATCCAACTTGGCCTTGGACACTTCCAGGGATCCAGGGACAGTCACAGGGAAACCTGTGCCGGGGCCTCCCCACTTGATGAGTAAGGAATTTCTTCCAAACATATAATACATATCCTATGATATATATGAAACAATACATAGCATTTAACATAGAATAATGTAACAATATTTAAAATACAGTTACCATAGAATGACATATAATAAATCTTATATAAAAATAGATTTGCAGGGTTTATTTTTCCAGTTTTCTGGTCTCTCTCAATCCATGCCCATCCAACCATTTGAGGTGGTACAAAGGGAGGAATGATGCCTGCAAGGAACAGCCACCAGCCAGGGAATGTAGAGCAGCTTTGGTAAATACTATGGTGATTTTAGTGATTTAAAGTGTCCTTGGCAGGGCAGATTTGCTCAACACCTTTCTTGTGTTTGAACCCCACAAGGAGAGGGGACAAAAGGATTTCTGTGTTCTCCCAGTGGTGAGCACTGGAAGGGACCTTAAAGATTGCCCCATTCCACCCCCTTCCACCTTCCACTAGACCTGGTTGCTCAGAGCCCAGTTTTAAGGGTCACTAAATGAAGTGTGTTAGAAACAGGAGCTCCCACCCTCCAGGTAAGGTCCTTTCCCTGCCAAGAGTCCAAACTCCAGCTCCCAGCTGTGAAGCCGCTCTCCTGACCTTCAGCTCCTCCCTCCTGGCTGTGAAAGTGTCCTGGTGTGAATGTAAAGGATGGTGGTTGTCTGGAAGCTGAACCCTGGCCAAGAATGGTGTGCTCTGCAGTGAAGGGTACGAGGCAAGGTGAGGAAGCTGGAAGAGGTGAAGATCTTTTTAGGCAAGAGCAAAGAGCAGGATAAAAGCAGAGCTACTCCTCAATGGCTTGGCCGGGGTAGTGCCACTGCCTGAGGGGTCCTAATGGAGACAGAGATGCTGTGGGTGCAAGAAAAAGGGGGAAAGTCATGTACACTGGATAAATACAATGGATTCTGAGGGTAAACAAGCCCATGAACAAACACTCCTTGGAGTTGTAGTCACTGGAGAAGGAGCTCCTTGTGCAGCCCAGGATCATCATGATATTATCAAAGAGACACTCCGTAGGAGAAGCCAGAATGGGCTGAGCTTCAGCATAGTCATAGGAACAAGGAAGCCAAAAATATCACCAGCACAGCCTGGGGTTTGAAAAGGAGCCCTAGGAAAAGTGAGGCAACTTATTCAAAGGAAATCAGAGCCCCGGCTGGGTGAAATGTTTGCAAGCAGCAGAGATATTGTTTAAAGACACCATATTAGAGGCTCAGAGAAGATACTTAGAGTGTATCAAAAAAGACTTTAAAAAGACCAGAAGAAAGCCACTGTAATTAAAGATCAGAGCGAAGGAGGCTATTACAAGGAAGAAGACTTCGTGTTCAAACACGGAGAAAATAGAGAGCACACATTCTATTAAAAGGTAGCCTAAAAGATTTGAAGAACTGCTTTCCAAGAGAATGAACAAATTACCAATCCTTTTCCAAATATGAGGGGATTAAGCAGCCAGGCGAGCTGGAGGGCCAAGAGAGGAGCAGGGTGTAAAATGAATATCTTCTGGTCCACAGGCCATAAGTGTGGCTCGAGGAGCACAAAAGGAACTTGGAATTGAAGTGTCTGTGCAGAGGAAGTTGCTTGGAATTATAACAGAGGGCAGAAATGGCAAGTGCACCACGCTGGGGATGAGTCCATGTGGGTTTTGGAGGCTGAAGTCTAAACAAAACTGCCAGAGCCCTTCACCAGCACCAACTACATTAACCTGGTGATGAGTGGGCACGACCTTACCAAAATCTAAGGAAAACAAGCTGCCCTGGGCAAGACATGATATGAGAAGCAGTCCAGGCACTGGAACATCCACAGAAACTGTGGCTGCCCCAGCCCTGGAAGTGTCCAAGGCCAGGTTGGATGGGGCTTGGAGTAACCTAAGCCAGTGGAAGGTGTCCCTGCCCATGGCAGGGGGTGGAATGACATGAGTTTTAAAGTTCCTTCCAACTCAAAGCATTCTGGGATTTGAGGGGAGGCATCCAAAGGTCCCTCCTAATGAAAACCATTTACAATTCTAGGATTGCTTTCCCTATCTGTGGGTCATGGTGCCCCTGGACCTGGGAGAATGGAGGGAGGGAGGGATGTCTGCAGTCTGACACGTGCTGTAAGGAGATGAGAAGAATGATTATAATTTCATAGTGCAACATCCAGGATCTGAGGGAACACCACGAGCCAAGAGCAGGTTCTGGGGAAGCACCACAGCACATTTGCCTGAATCTCCAGCTTTTCCACAAGTGTTTGTGAGTGGCTTCATTAGAAACAGGAAACTCCATGTTGTCCTGCCGAGGCTGGACCTGAGCTCCAGTGAGCCTGGGGGAGACTGAAGAAGACCCAGACACAAAAATACCGTTCCAAGGCTCGATTCAGCCTTTGTATAAACTGGAATATAAAGGAATCAATCCTTCCTCCAGCCTCCAATGACACTGGCATGTGTTAGCACACCTCTGGTCTGCTGACACGTTTCTGCAGGTGAAGTGAAGGTCAAGAAAGGCCACCAAGATGGAAAGTCAAGGTGGACAAAGGGAAAAACTGCTGCCAGTGCTCCTGTGCCTTGGAGCTGTGAAACCTCCTCCCTTCCCCATGTGCTTTTTCAAGGGGCAGAGCACTCTGCAATGCCTGTGTTTCCACCCAGAGGGTTGGGAAGGGCAGAGGGAGGAGGGCAAGGAGCAGGAATGGTGGGTTTGCAGCGGTGCTGATCCTCTCTAGTGACAGGCTGTGTTTCTCTTTGGGGAAAGGGGACTATTGAGCGTCTCTGTGACATCAAGATTGATCTTGGAATGTTTAAAATGATAGGGAAAATGCATTTCCCATTGACTTCTCCGGGAGCAGCTTGCACAGTTCTGCAAGCAGATGGCATGATGTATATTAAATTATCACTTATGTCGGGGGGCTTATTTTAAGGATGGAAGTGTCGTCTCTTGGTATTTGTGCCAGAACTGCTCATCCCCAAATCAGGAGTTTTGTATCCTTCCAGCCCTCCTGGAAAATATTTGAAGGAACATGCCCTTCCCGAAGAGTCGGAAAAACTGCATCATCTTGTTCTTCTTCTGCAATGTTTTTGAAAAGCAATTTTTAAAACCCCCTTCACAAGAGAAGGGCCTGAATTGGTGTAAACTGAACTAAAGGCAAATGTCCCCCTGAGTTCACTGTAAATCTGCTCCCCCCTGGGTGAAGGTTCACACTGACAACATGAATAAGTAGTGCAAACACCACTGGTAAAGCCCAAGAAGTCTAAAGCAAATGCTGAGTCATCAACAGTATTTATAACCTGCCACACTCAGGAGAGAAGATACCAAGAGATATGACAAATGTTGCATTTTTAATGGCACCAGCTGCAGGACACTTTGCTGCTGAAAGCCACAGCCTTTGTTTAATCCATGTCCATGGGTTGTAAGTCATGCTCAGTCCAAAACACTATTGCTACTGACTACCAAAAAAGCTGTTTGCAGCTCTCCATATCCCATTTCCCCCTGTTCTGCTCCTCTCCCTAGTCTGGTTTTATAATAGACCACTCCTCTGTGTCTCCTGCAATCCTCTTGCACCCATTTTGGGGCTTTATACCTTGCAATTGTCCAAACACTCTTCTCTGGATGATCTGCACTTCAAGCCTCTTCAGGCCACTGTTTCTAAACCAGCCTCATAATTTTACCCCATCACCAGGAAAAAATAAATTCAATAAACAACACCTGCACTGGGCTCATTATGGACTTCACAGGATCAGGACAGTTTGGGTTGGAAGGAACCTTTTTAAAGGTCATTTATACCAACCCCGTGCCATGGGCAAGGACACCTTCCTCTAGACCAGGTTGCTTCACTTTGGGATGTTCTGTCTCATTTGGAATGTAAGTTCCTGGGAGTCAGAGGGGATGAAGGAGTCCCACTGATTCCCCTGGGACCAAAATATCATGATACCAACAGAATTTGGATACCTAAGTAACTCTGATTACTGGAAGTGTCCAAGGCCAGGTTGGACGGGGCGTGGAGGAACATGGGATAGCAGAAGGTGTCCCTGCCCATGGCAGGAAGATGGAACAAGGTGAGCTTTAAGGTCCCTTCCAACCCAACCCATTCTTGGATTCCATGATCTTTCCTGTACACATTGCATAGCAACATCCTGCACAGCAATTCCAATAAAGAATGGAATCAAAAGTCAGAACAGCCCATGGATGATTGAAGATAATTTAATGGGCATTCAGATATATTTTACATATGCTGTTAATTTATTTCCTCCCAAACAGAATATTACCTGGCATTTAATTTCCCTCAAGGATCCAGATGCTCTCAGGAAATGTCCTGATATTTTTGTTTAAAGCCAAGAAGCATTTCAGGTGTCTCTTAATCCACTTTATTACGATTTTCCCAATGAAACTCTTTTAAATACACAACCTGTCCATCTACATCAGCACCTGAGTGCATTTTGCCAAGCAGTGACAGGCTGTGCTGCAGATCTATTTCCAGCAGAGCTGTCTGTGTTGCTATTCAATAACCACTATTATTGCTGGATGCCACAGCTGAAAACAAGATACCTACGGTCAGAACCCTTAAAATTCTCGTTGCTTTAAATGAAACACCGGGTTTATTTGATTTTCACACATTTTCTTACGGAGGGAGATGAGGCAACAGCTCGTGTTTCACAAAGATCCTCTTCTTGGAGACCAGTAAATGCCTCGTTTGTGGGATGTGCTGGTGCAGTGGAGGAAGGAGCCCACGAGAGGGCTCAGGGAAGCAGCCCTGGACCAGCATCCCTGGGAAGATGCTGGGCAGGGAGAAGCGGGGCCTTGAGGGAAAGCTCAGCTCTTCAATCACATTCCCCTTAAACCATCCCATCTCGGGCGAGCCAATAAACAAAGCAGTGCAAACCACAGCAGCTTTTATTAGCACGGGTAGTCTCCTGCATGTATTTTTAATCTCTGGCCTGTGTATTTCTTCCCAACTTTATTAATTCCAGGGAATGCTGCTGCAGGGAATATACGAGGGCACTTAGGGCTGATGGAGCTCCCTCTCGCTTTTATGGTGTCGGCACAGCGGGCTCTGCTGAGCACCACATGAGCACATTTATAAAAAGCTTATTACAGCACACAGCACAAGAGTTGCTGGGGTTTTATCTTTCTTTTTTTTTCTTTGTGTTTTGAAACCAGCACCATTAAATCTGATTATTTCCTTCAGTAGGGCAGTGTAAACAACCCTGTCACTGGTTTTTAGAAAGTCATCATTGCCACGGCGTCCAAAGCAGCGCTGGCTGATGAGGCCAAGGCTCTGCAATGCCTTGAGAACCACCAGCAAGGATGGTTATGGTGCAGAATTTTCCATCAAAAAATGTAATTTATTCCATTATCTTATTTTTTACAGATTTTTCATTATGGGACATTCCAAAGGAAATCCAGTTATAGACCTTTTCCTTATATTTTTCAGCTAAATCCCCCCAGTACCTTCAGCAGAGCAACTGCCTTAGTGAAATGTTACCCCAAAATAACATTTTACATGTTTTCAGGCTCGTTTCTTCACTAATCATCATCTGAAGAAATAAAGGTCATTATTATACTTCAGGCACTTATTTGGATTTATGTGAATGAGCTTCAGACTTCCAGTGATTTGGAAGGACTTAAAAAATAGGAATTTGGGGTTCAAGGGAATAAATCTTGAGACTATGAGACCAGTAGGGAAAATCTGGAGTGGGGAATGGAAAACGCTACTTAGGGTGGGGAATGTTGAAGAATCAATTTATTTTGGAATCTTTAGTCAAAATGTAATATGGGCAACATTTTTATGGGGTTGAAATTTGCTTTAAAAGTCTTCAATTTTTTCTTGGGTAAACAAAGGAAAAAAGGGATCCTCTGCAAAACCAGAGTCCAGGGTGATACAAACACAGAGATCCCAAAATGAACTGAACAGAAAATATTTATTGAGAAATTTTTTACCAAAATGACAGTTTTACCAAGATGGTAAAAGGCCTCCAACTGGTGAAATCTGCACTAAAATTTCAGATTTTAGGCAAGAATGATGTTAATGACCATCTGACCGATGTGCCACTTGATGTGCCCAGTAATTTGTCCTCTCATGAACCAGAATCTGAATTATGGAATGTTTTGCACCACGGTGGGAAACCTTGACTTAAAGGCTGGGAACTTCTCTTAATTCCAGGAAATTGTTGAAGTTGTGATCTACAGGTACGCAAAGCAACCCTAGAACTATAAATGGTTTCGAATGGAAGGGACCTTTGGATGTCTCCACTCCAATCACAGAATCCCAGAATGGTTAAGCTGGAAGGGATCTTAAAGACCATCTCATTCCGACATCTCCCACTAGCCCAGGTTGCTCCAAGCCCTGTCCAACCTGGCCTTGAACATTTCCAGGGATGGGGCAGCCACAACCTGGGCTTCTGTGGACATGGGACTGCTGATAATGCTGTGCTTTGAACTCCAGTGAAGAAAAGAGAGATCCAAAGGGCTTACCCTGCTGCATCAGCACTTTGCCCACACAGTTGCTCCAGTGCAATGGAGAAATAAAGACCCCTTGTGAAGAGGCTCCTTGTATCCTGCATTTTCACCTTCTCCCTGGCACATCCAGTAGAGCCTGTTCTATGAAACTGCCCATTGTTTTTGCAATCCCAAAGCACTGCCTTGTTCTGAGGTGCAGTGCTGATGGCTCCCCTACGTCAGTTCCATTTTCAGTCTAATTTATCCCAAATGGAAAGCGGCTGAATGACTGATTAATCTTCCCGCCTCTCTCCAGAAAGTGTCTCACATCGATTGCTTCTCCGTCCTTCCAGGGGAACAGGTAGAGCTGCCGAGACAGGAA
>JAWMRC010000110.1:113377593-113398625 GCA_035584755.1 Thripadectes ignobilis | reverse complement strand
GGAAGCCATTCCCTGTGTCCTGTCCCTCCATCCCTTGTCCCCAGTCCCTCTCCAGCTCTCCTGGAGCCCCTTTGGGCTCTGCAAGGGGCTCTCAGCTCTCCCTGGATCCTTCTCTTCTCCAGGAGGACACCCCCAGCTCTCCCAGCCTGTCCCTCATGGCAGGGATTCCCCAACTCCAGCTATTTTTGTGTGCACAGCCTGATTTTACACAATATTCCCTGGCCCTCTGACCTGTATTTCAATGGTATATTTGTTTGATGTTGCTTAAATCATGGATCAGCACGTCTCTCCCACTCTTCCATTAGGAATGGTTTTCCAGGACTGGCCTTCTTTGACCAATTCTAATGTTCTCTTAGTTTTGACCCCATTTATGTCACGATTACGTGGCCAAGTTGGGTCAGTGTGACCTGGCTGTGGATTTGGAGCATCAAAACCCCTCCAGGTCAGAGCCCACGTGGCTGCCTTTGTGGTGCAGTGAGTGCAAATTATCTGCCTTGTTTTCATGGAGAGATGAAGTGTGTTACATTTGCTCCAGGGTGAAGAAGTGCAGTTACTACAGCCAAAATTAATGGAGGGAATAATGTTATTTATTTACCTCTCCAGTGTAAAGACTTGAAAATGTTTTGCCCAAAGAGTTTGCCCTGGGTCAAAACTTTTAATTTCTTTTTTAAAATTCTCTCCATCCAATTGCAGACACAAAATCACAATTTCTTCTTTTATTTTCTTTCATTTTCGTGGTTAATCTTCACATCCAACCTTGCCAAAAGTTTCCCAAGTCAGGTTGTGCCAGATGAGGGTGAAGTTGCTCACACATGGAACTGTAGGATTTAGTTCTTGAGTTCCCTGAGAACCCACAGGACGTAAAGAATCAAACTCCTCACCTTAATTGGGAGTAGATAAAAGGACTAGACCTTAGGCAGATTTAAGGTGGGTTGAATATTTTAGCTAGTCACTTCTGTGTCTTAGTCCTTTTGTTTTTCTTTGAGGTATAGGATTTACTTTGGAATTTTTCCAGCTTAAAAAGCTTCTCTGGTTTAATTAATGTCATCCTGTCAGATTTACACCTTCAAATTACAGTGGTGTGCGTTGCCTTAACTTCAGTTTGGTGTGCTCTTTTATTAAATTTATTTTTTTTTTGCAGCCATTGAATTGTTTGGCTTGCAGTTTGTTGTGTGATGGGCCTTGCTTTATCTCTCCATGCTTATATTTTATTGATTATGTGTGGGATTTCAGTGGTATGGCAGCATTTTTGTGTTGCTCTGGTGTTGTTATGTGTGAATTTTTATGGTGTGTGTGAAACTTGCATTTGAATTTCCAGTACAATTAAAATAATGCACATATATAAGTCCTTAGTAGAAATCAAATAAAAACCTGTGCAATAAAGCCCATTTTATACATTGCTCATAACTAATTCCTATATGCAGAATTGGGATTAGTGGTCTTCCATCCACCTGGGAGAAGAGATTGGTGGGGTCTTAATTTTGAATGTAATATCTCATTTTCTGCTAAGAACTGTGGCCAAGCAGGTTTTATCTGCCTTTTTACTGTAGTCTGGGCTCAGTTTCCCAGGAATTTGATTTTCCAGGAACCTCCAGAAATGCTTTAAGGACTCCCCAAATTTCAGGAATTGCTGAGAAGAAGAACTTTAGTGGGATTTTATCTTTTTTATGCCCCTCCATATGAGACAGAAGGCTCTGAACTGGAGGCCAGAGACTTTATTTGGGGGCAGGGATTAGGTGCCTGAGAGTTTTTAGGAACCTGGGGAGAAATGGGAAGAAATGTCTGGAGTCATCTGCTCCTTGAAAATGCTGAGCTTACATTCCAAGAAAGGGGCAGAATTCCAAGTCAGGGAATCAGTGGCTGATTCCCTCCCAGTCTTCAGCAAACTGCAATAGGATGGTTTTTAAAGATTATCAGAAGTGGAGGCAACTGCACCAGGGAAAATATTACAGTATGTAGGGTCTGGAGGGACTATTTATGTTACTTCCTTTTGCTTCTGTCCTTCCTTGAGGATTCTCCTTCCCTAAACTTATTTCTGCACTTCCTGAGCTCGATGTGAATGTGATGGGGGGCAGAGATGAAACCTCATCTTAAAGAGGGTGCACTCAGACAATTTCTAATAAAAGAAACTTCTCACAGAGTAATAATGTGTTTTTCTGGTAGTATCGAGAGTGACAATTTTCTGAGTTGCTGCTCGGGAAGGGAACAGGAAAGAGAAGAAATGAGCAGGCAAACCAAATGCAGAGCAGAATGTCCTCATGTGTCTTTGTATGAAGAACAGAAATACCAATGAGATGACCCAGAGGTACCTTCACAGTTGGTCGTTAAGATACTTATTTCAGAACTTAGGTAACGATCCTTTTTTTTTGTTGTGAGTGATTCTCGGATGTTCTGACCCCTCCAATGTGTGATCATTTCCCATAAATCCAATCCTAAATTCAGTAATTGCCCCGGAGTGCAGCTGCATGCTCTGGAATCAGGCAGAAGCACCAGCTGACCACGTTTGCCATGCTCTCTCTGAAGAGTTCACCTTCTGTTCACCTTCAGAAGAAGGTGCTTCTTCTGAAAAGTGTCTCCTGATGTTGTTGGAACACAATTCCTGTTCAAAAGTGAAGGATTTGGGGCAGGACCTTTACCCTTTGTGTCCTGCTGCTGAGTGGTTTAAGGCACTTGTTTTCTTACCACTTGTCTGCATTTCTTGGGGTGTGACTTCATTTGGTCCCTTGTGCCGTTCTTGGTCATCAAATTGCTTTTCAAACCGTTCCCAGTCAATGCTTTGGTGCAGTTGCCCTTTTTGGGACGTGGTGGGGCTGTTGACAGAGGTCCAGAGGGTGGGACATGAAGGATCCATCAGCAGAACTTGGGTTTCTCCATCCAGTCCTTGGAGATGTGGAATTTCTACTCCACTCTCGCCCTTTCTCATTAAATAACCACATTTCTTCTTGCTAAGAATTCATCCTCGTGTTCTGCATTTCACACCCCAATTAAGACCTACTCAGTGTTTGATTTAATTTGCAGCAATTAAAGCAAGCTTTTTGAATGAGAGAGAGTTTAAAATCATCAAGTATGTATTTTCCCCTTGCACAGGCATTCCTGGGTTCTGCTCTTGTAAAAAAATCTTACTGAGTCTAATGAAAGTGAGTCAAATGAGGGAAAAATGCTGCTAAGTGGCTGCAGATGAGGAATCCTGAGCTGCTGATCTCTGTGGAACCACTGAAAATATTTAATTTGGGAAAATGCAGTTGTTGAAGGCAAAATAAAGGGCCTGAAGTTTGCAATAAAGCATTTGTTTAGTGCAAACCAAAGGATCTGTTGTTCTTCCTCACAGTTGCACTCTCATCATGAGAGTGTAACCTGACCAGATTTTGGATAAATTCTCTTAGTTACTTGAGGTGTTTTTAGAGCCTCCATTTTCAGAATAATTGAAGATATTTGAGGGTTTCTATCCATGCCATTACAAGCCTATTTTCACTCCACCCGAGTTAACTGGGAGTGGATTCCATTCATTATTAGGAACTATTTTCACCTAAAGCACCCATTTTTTTATGTTGCAGGCTGCAATCACTTTTTCAATGCCATCACACCCTCCTGTGGAGGGGCTCCCAACATTTTGATTTTTTTTGGGCATCTCTTTTTCTCCTGAGAGCTGAAAGGAAGTTTTAAGCAATGAAGGGTACAAATGATATTTAAAAATCCATGTAAGGGCTTTATATTGAAGGTGATCTGGGTTGTACTGGGCGAAGAGAATGGGAAAACATTTGAACCTAGGAGTGAAAATTCTCATTGATATGATCCCCCAAACCAGCTAATCCTCTAAAACCTGCAGAAAACCCCATTTAATGAAGATGGACCCCTGTGTTTTGCAATTTCAGGCTGCCAGCAGTAGAAGGATAATCCCACAATGGAATATTTAGGAAGTTGTTGAGAGCTTCCCATGAAGTTTGGACTTGCCATTTGTTTGCACCCCCAAGGTCTTTGCAGTTCTAACCCTTCATGTTCAGATTGTTCAGGCCTTTATCCTTAATTCTTGTATTCTTATATTTTCCATTTTTGTGGTTTAATCTTGGAATGTTGAGTCCAGCTCTTGCTGTCTTCCCTTGCCTCTCCTGTGTGGCTTCAGGAGTCCTTTTATTTTCCTTTTTTTAACCAACTTTCAGTACTTCTCCTTTTCTCTTGGTCTCTGTGTCATGGCTACTGTCCCTTGTAGGTTCTGGGGGCTTCACCAGTGTTTGGTGATTTAATAATAAGTGAAACCCTGGAAAAGTGGTGACTGATCAGGCGATTAGTTGTCCTCATCTCTCTGTTCCCCGGGTAAAAGTAGCTTTTTTTCTGCCCCTTAATGCACCTTCACCCATCAATAATAAAGCAGCAAAGCATTTGCCTCCAAATTAGGCTCCTAAAAAATCTCTGGCTTGTTCTCAGAGGAACTGGCTTCTCTTCTTCCCCATGGAATGCCCAGAAATGGTAACAGGAGTGTGATGGCACAAGGGCTGATTTAGCCCTGACATGACAAACATGCCTTGGGTTTATTCTTAAGGATCAATTGTTGTGGGGGATGCCACTCCCATCCTGCTGTTGAGCAACAATTCTCCTATCAGGTGGTAGGATGAAGCATTCCATGGATTCCATCCATCCATCCATCCATCCATCCATCCATCCATCCATCCATCCATCCAGGAAAAGCAGAGGTGTCCCTGGCATTGAAGCTTCCCAAGGAGCTCTTTGGGGTTGTATTCCAAACTGAACATCTTAAATGAATGAGTTACTTCTTCTAATCCAGAGTTTCCCACTTTGGAGGTGGGAATCTGTGCTCATTTGGCAGGTGTGCTGGGACAGGTATCCAGGAATGGCACTGGGGCATTGGAAGGAGGTGGAAAAATAGCTGGATGACAGGATTTGGAGAAAAGGCAGGACGAGGTGACATCAGGAGGCTTTCACTGGGAGAATTTTGAGTGAATAAATTGGGGCAGGGTGGCCATCGAGGTGAAATCCATAAAAGATCACAGAATCATTATGGTTGGAAAAGAGCTCTAAGATGGAGCCCAAGAGGGGAAAAAGAATTTGAAATGAGTGATGACCAAGGCAGAGAGAAATATTAATTTGTTCCTAATTTTTGAAAGGAAGGTCAGTGGTATGAAAAAAGGACAAATTTGTGGTTTATCTGTGAGCATGGAGATGGAGATGGTGTTGGAGGACAGCCCTCCGTGTTCTGTAATGACAAATAACAAACATCATCAAATTTGGACTGGAGATGGAGAGGAGAGTATTTGGGAGAGATGAGGAATTCGACTCTTTCCATGTTTTGTGCATTGGAAGAGAAACAACATCAAAGAAATACCAGCTGGAGGAGAGAAGAATGTTCAGGAGGAAAATGTGAGGGTGAAAAAGCCCTTCATGGAGTCACTGACACAGAACCTGATGTCAGGTCAGGTTATCTGAGAGTTGAGACTTTGTTCAGGAAGGAAAGAGGGAAGGACTGACATCAAGAAGACCCAGCTGACAACAGGAAAAGCAAATTGGAGAAGCTTGGGGGGGATTATGGCGAAAAACACGGGAAATATCCCAAACCACAAAGTGTGGAGAAAGCTTTGTGTGTCCTTCCTGTCTGCAGGATACTGAATCAAGTGGGACACTGGATTGGGCTGGACTGGAAATTTCTTAATGGGAAGGAGGAGAAATGAGTTGCATGGAAGGATTTCAACAGCTCAAATTGGAGGATGATGGGTCTTGGAAGGCGGCGTGAGCAATTCCAGCGGAGTGGAGCAGCCCTGCAATCAGAGCGTTGAAGAGAAGAGAGAGGGAATTAGGAGAGCTGCAGGGAACCACCCACTGGGAAAACTGGGACAATGGAGTCATTTCTCAAATGAGATCCACTGTCTTTGGAGCAGTTTATTCTGAGACATAAAATAAGGCTCTTCATCTTCATAGCAAGGCTCTTCTTTTCAGGAAAGCTCAAAAATATATTTGTTTTTCCTGCCTTGCTTTCACCAAGGCTAATGAAAGAATGGTTAGAGTTGTTCATTCCTTTGGAATGATCTGGGTTTCAATACAGCTGAAATACTCTGTTGCCAATACAGCCATTTTTTGAAGGAGGAACTAATTAAAAGGCGAGTTTTTCGTAATGACTGCCGGAGTGATGTGGTCTTTCCGAGGCAATTCCACTGCCAGTCATTTCCATGAGAGCTTTTTGTTCCCGTGTCATGGCTGAAGGTCTCTCAGGAAAGGCAAAGTGACATACCAGGGTTTTCTGTCAGGTGCACAAAGGAAAGGAATAGAGAAATTAGGCATAGGTGTGTTTTTTTCCCTGGCTGGCCTGTCGTGGTGCTGCTGGGTGCTGATTGAAAGAATGAGGTGTGCAATATTTTGAGGCAAAAATGGGATTTTAGTTAATGATGTTTCTTCTGGAGTTGAGCATCTACTGGGAAAAACATGGATGGGTCTATTGGAAGCAAGACAAGGGGAACCTTGGTGGCCTCTCATTTATCCACCTGTCTGGAGGTCAGATAATAAAGCTGGTTTTAAAAAAATCAGTAGCTGAAATCACCCAATCACTCACAGAACAGTTGTTATCTTTAGGAACAGAGAGGGTCTTCCTTGGGTATCAGGAATTCTTGGCTGGGAAGGTGGGGAGGGGCTGGGCTGGAATTCCCAGGGAAGCTGTGGCTGCCCCTGGATCCATCCCTGGCAGTGTCCAGGGCCAGGTTGGAGCAACCTGGGCTAGTGGGAGATGTCCCTGCTCGTGGCAGCGGTGGAATGAGGGGATCTTTAAGGTCCCTTCCCACCCAAACCATCCCATGATTCTACGATTCCATGAATTTCTGGGACTCTACGTTGAATAAACATAGAAAACGATACAGTTAGGGCAGGTTTTTCCCCCTGAATAGTCTATTGAGCCCATTAATGTAACGTGTGTGTTTTAAAAAGTTGGCTTTTTGCCTTGGCAAGTAGCTGGGAGAGAAAGTTTCTCCCTGCAATTTTCCTCACATGGAATCTTGTCATTTAAAATATCTTGAATGAAGTTCCAAATAGAATTTGCTACCCTTAAATTGCCCACCGGAGTCAACTGTTGGTGCTGAGCCACTTCTCCCGTGGGTACCACAAGGAGTTGTGTTTTTGGATTATCAGATGACATCGTTGGGATTTTTTGGGTGTATTTTCGTGTCAAGCTTTTGTACATCCCTTATGAATTTCGGAGGGATTTTTCGGAACGGTGGAACCGCGAAGAACGGGCAGCGCGGACAGAGTCGAAACGCACGTCTCCTGCTCCTGGCACCTTCCCATGATTCTCGGGGAGGGAGGTGGGGAGAGAGAGAACGCAAACATCTTATTTTCAGGACTTATTTGGGGCTTATTAAAAGCCACACGCACGCCCTCCTTCCCCAGGAACGCCGCTTTCCTGCGGGTTGTTCCTGCGTCGCATGCGGACCTTTTTTCTTTGAGTGAACGGATCCCTCATCCCTGAACGGCTTCCAGTGCTCCACGAGCAGGGGGGAGCAAATTAAAAAAAACAAACCCCAAAACCAACAAAAAAAACACCCCTCCTCTCCGTTGTAAAACGTAGGGAACCATGAAATCCATAAAGCCGGGCTTGGCAGAGGAGGGCGGCTGTCGGTGCCAGGATTTGGTGACTGACCCACAGTTTCCTGTTTTTAAAGGCATTAATTGATTCGCGGAGAGCATCCTTTGGAAAACAAGGACTGAGACAGGCTGGCACAGGCTGGAGCTCCGCCAAGGCTGCTCGGGAAGGTTGCCATGCTGGGAGCGAGCGAGCGAGAGAGCGAGAGAGCCGAGGGAAGGGGGGGAAAAAGGGAAAAAAAAAAAAAGGCAAGACTTGGCACGGCTCAGTCAAATCAGCTCCTTTTGTCTGATTTCTCGGCTTGAGCTTCGGGAAGGAAAAACCGTCCTGGGGTACAGCAGAAACTCCCAACTTTTTTTTTTTGTTTGTTTTTTGGTTTTTTGGAGGGGGGAGGTTTACAAACTTCCACGGCTCTTGGGAAGTGGTGGGACGTTAAGGGATGTCCAGTTGGCAGCGATGAGGGGAATTAAAGCCTCTGCTGGAGCTCGCACGGTGTCAGTTTGTACATTTGGGGGATGAGATGTTTGATGGGTTTTTTTTTTCCCCTCCCCTGTGTGTGATTAAACTGTGAGGGAGCCGAGAAACTTGGAAGATTCCAGGGGGGACGCCTAAAGGAGAGGGAGAATTTTCATTTTCTGCAAGGACAGAAAAGTTTTCGTCGGCGC
This sequence comes from Thripadectes ignobilis, assembly GCA_035584755.1. Lineage (NCBI taxonomy): Eukaryota > Metazoa > Chordata > Aves > Passeriformes > Furnariidae > Thripadectes > Thripadectes ignobilis. The sequence goes on along the minus strand of JAWMRC010000110.1, from coordinate 113,390,384 downwards.
GAACGTGCTCTCCAACCAACCCTGAGCTCCTGGGGAATACGGTCGGGATGGGAATTCCAGCCTTTCTCTCACGTTGTGCCACAGGAATGAACTTTTAGTGGAGCCTCCTGAAAGATTTCACCTGACCCAGCGACGAAGGAAGAGTAGAGAGGAAGTTGGGACTTCTCAATGGAAAAGTGAGTATGTTCTTAAAGCCACAATGTCTCTTTTTGCTGCTTGGTGCTGCCCTGGCTCCACGTCCCGGGGTTTTTAGGGACAGTCCTGGAGACCAGCAGGACAAGGCAAAGACACCCAGGCTGTGCCTGAAGGGCAGAACCAGAAACCAGAGTGTGGTTGTTCTGCTGCTGCTCTGAGACATTTCCCTCCAGTGCATCTTCCTCGAAAGCAGCCGGAATGGCTGAATTTTCCACTTTTCGAGGCAACAAGAGATGGGAAAATATCGGCTTCTTCCAAGCGAGGGGTGTTTGAAGACGACAGAGCTGATGGCACTGGATATGGAAACTTCAATTTGTACTTCCAGGACCTGTTTGCTGCAAACAGTGGGGGAAAAAAAAATCTGCTCTTTTCCCATGTGTGGATTGAATAAAAAACCCCGTGCCGACGGAGCCGTGGACGTCTTGTGGTTCCACTAAAATGAAGGACCTAAAACTCCATTGTTTGTTTCCTCCAAGGGTGCCTGGATTTTTCAGGGAGACAGGTAGCTGCTTTCTGCTTCTCTGGCAGCAAATATGCTCATGCTGCCTATTAGGCCTGGATGGTTTTGGATTATCCTGGTGCTGCTGCAGTGGCAATGAGCATTGTTATTCCAGGGAGTGACTGGAAACGGGAGATTTTTCGGGATTGGCTTCATTTGAAGTAAGTACGATCCCATCCTTAAAGGCTGAGCCTGGGAGATGGGCAAATTGCTGGCATGCTGCACGTTTCCCTGATTCCTCTCTGCTGAAGGGAAGTGGGAAACAGCATTCATGAAAGGCATTTTAACGGGGATGTGTTTGTGTTTGCACCGGGCATCGTTGGCGTTTGGCTCGTCACACTGCTACAAATATATAAAAGAGATAAAAGGGGCTTGGGTTGCTTCATATTTGACATTAATATTACATTAAATTGGTTTCATGGCAAGGAGTGCCAGATTGTTACTCCATCAGTGAGCCTTTTGAAAGGTGCTGGAGTTAAACAGTGAGTAAGATGCTGCTGTGATTATCCTTTGCTGCACTGAACCCTTTTAACACGGTTTGGAAGTGATTTTTGAGGTGAAATCCTTACTCTTCCCACTGCATTCCTCTCTTTTTAAATCCTTAAAAAAAATATACCCTCCACGGCCACGTGTGGAAATCGGGATTTCCAGCTGATCCTGGGTGGGAAGGGAAGTGTTTGGAGGAGTTGGGTTTTGCTTTCTGTGTCCTGTTGTTCCTGCCCAGGCTCGGAGACACCGGGATGTGCCAGGGGGGTAGTCAGTTTGGCTGGAATTCTGGAATGAGCTGCCTTTATTCCTCAGGAATTGTGTGCAGCCTCCAAGCCTGGGCTCTTCCCTTTAGTCACGACATGCCAAAACAACCCTTGAACGGGTGCCCCTCTTAAAAGTCAGAAAACAATAGGAAAAAACATTCCTCAGGGTGCCTCTAAGGGAAATATTAAAAAATGACCCTTTAAATTTCCGAGTGACGTGTTAAAACCAACCCCATTTCTCTGCTGAGCCCTTGTGTAATTTCATAAATCCGGGTTTTAAACGCCATCAACATGTGGATCCTTGCGAGGCATTTACAGATCGAAGTATTTGTCCAAATATTTCAACCTTGGTTGGCACTGAAGGTGTTTTGAAGCAGTTGCTACAATGGTGGAAATTCTGTTTGCCTCTGAAATACCTACCCAGCACTGCACATTTCTTCTGGCCTACGGAATGAAGGATTTTTGATTTCTGCTAAACCCGTCACTTTTAAAAGTTCATCCGAGTGCTTATTTTTTTGGAAAAGTATCCCAACTTGGCAAGTGAAAATGGAAATTTGACTCAGGTATTTGAAATGGTTGGAATCCCAACATTGATTGATTGCATGGGAGTGGAATTTGACATGGTTTATCATATATATATTTAATATTCAACTGTGTCATAATCTGGAGTTTTCTGGATACTTGAATCAGATTATTTGTTGCCACCGTTCGTTTGTGATCCTTAATTATTGGTTAAATTTAACGACTTCAGAAGTGAGCGTTTTGGGTTTGATTCTTAATGACTCATTAAGAAATATTTTCCATTGGATTGGGAGACGTTTCAGTGGGGAAATGAGGGGTTTTAACTTGATTTTCCTTGTTAAACCACAGAGCCGTGATATCATTTCACATCAGAGTGTCGTGTTTGATGCCGTCCTGGGCCTGTGTCTGGTCTCACTTGGGTGGGTTAATAATAAACCAAGCTTTGCTCCTCTGGTTTTACTAGAATTAAACTAGTTTGAGATCAGAATGGCAATGGAATGGCTTAGTTTGTGCCCTTTATATTGGTGTTTGTAAACCATTTTTAATTATTTTTATTAATTCCATATAACTGTAGCGTGTTTCCCTTCAGGTCTTGCCCCACTACACAATGAGGTACATAAAACTTAGTATTTTCTTAATAAAACTTAGTGTTTTCCTAATGTTTTATAAGTCCAACCTTGATCAAGGTGAAAAACTATCTGAGAAGGTGCAGGAAGGCTGTAGCATTCCCATGTTTCTTGGCATCTATACCTTATAATAATTGAGCATAAATTATTTCTCCCCTTGTTCATAAAAAGAGACACTGAGTTTTCCTTCATTTTAGTGAAAATAATTTCTCCAGTCCTGTGTGTGCCTGGTTTGATCCTCAGCACTGGAGATGGGCAGAGAGGGACTGACTTTGGTGGAATTCCACTCCTTTATTCCAGCTGGAGGGTCAGGCCACTGTCTTTATCCATACAGCAGGAATTTTGAGCCAAATTGATGTTATTTTGGCCACTGAAACTCTTAAAACAACACATCAGTGAGCTGAGTAACTTTTGTGATCAGGGTGGAGGAATAAACACCTTTACAAGGTGATTTAGGTGGTTGTCACAAAGCTCCTGTGAACACTCTGTTGACCTTTAAAAAGTCAGAAAATAGATTTAAAAAATGACAAGAACGTGAAAATATTAATTTGTAATTTGTTTTTTAGATGAAGAATAACCCAGAGTTGATTCTGATACTCTTATGGGACTTGTAGAAATGATAGAAACTTGTCCTCTTGATAATTGTGGACATCCCTCCTTGTTTTTCCTGTTGTCTTTCCTACAATTGAGCTATGCTCAGGGTAGAGGATTTGCTGTATTTGGTGGATGCCACAGAATTTAAGATGTTTTAATTGATAAGTTATAGGTCGTGCAAGAAATTCCCATTATTGTCCCTTCTTTACATTTCTTAAATCACCCTTTTTTGGATAAGTTTGCCAAGGTCAAGCAGAGTCTTGGTGTCCTCTTTCCTCCTGAATTCTTATTCCTGCTGACCTCTCAGCCTTTGTAAAACCCCTGCTTTGTCTGAAGTTGTACTATCACATTTTCTGTTTTTTTTGCAACAGAAAATGCATAGTGTTTGCAGGACTCTGTTTGCTTGGTGTGCTCTTATTAATTAAGCTGATTAACAGGAGAGAAATTAGAGAATGGGCAGGGACACCTCCCACTGTCCCAGTTTGCTCCAACCTGCCCTTGGACACTGCCAGGGATGGATCCAGGGGCAGCCACAGCTTCTCTGGCAATTCCAGCCCAGCCCTCCCCACCCTCCCACCCAACAATCCCTTCCCAATATCTAATCTAAGCCTAGATTAGATATCAGTCTAATAACCCTAAACCTAGATTAGATACTGATCTAGTTTTAACTGAACCCCTCTCAGTTTAAAGCCATTCCCCCCTGTCCCAATGGCTATCAATATATTTTAACAGGATTCTGATTTCATCTTCCATCTAAATTAGAAGAAGAAGAGAAGCAGCATGAAGGAAACGGTATCTTTGATCTGCTAGATCGGATCAAACTGGAATATTCCTTTACCTCTCCTCTTACATTATGCACTTCAGCTCTTTCCCTGCCACATAACAAGGGTTTGGTCCCACTTTCCCACCTGCAAACTTTGGGGTTCAGCACTGGGAGGTTTCTGTTTGGATTGTCCCTTTTCCATCCCAGGTTAAAGCCCCTGTGAAGACTGAGAGAAAAGGTGCAGGTTCAGGGGAAGCAAATTCAGGAAAACCATTTTTTTCCTAGATTGATAGAAATAGTTGGAATTGGGCATTATAGGGTGGACAGTTTTGCACTCAAGTAGGCAGCATCCACTGATAAAATTTTCTGCAAGAAATTGATGGCTGAATTGAAGGTTTGTTTTCCCATTTTTAAGAACAGCCTGGTGCTTGCCCATGAGTTTCTGTTGTCATTTGTTCCTGCTTGGAGAATGTTGCTGTTCTGTCCTCGGTGGTGAATTGTTTGTTCATTGTCCATCTATTTCCTCTTCTCCAGAGGTGGGAAGGCAGGAAGGGGCTTCAAAGAAGAGAGAACCTCTTTACTAATAACTATTTAAGGCTTGCTACTTTTATTGACATTATGGAGTCAGAGAATCAGAGAATGGTTTGGGGTGGAATGGACCTCAAAGCTCATCCAGTCCCACCCCCTGCCATGGGCAGGGACACCTCCCTCTATCCCAGGTTACTCCAAGGGAATCCAACCTGGCCTTGGACACTTCCAGGGATGGGGCAGCCACAGCTTCTCTGCCCAACCTGTGCCAGGGCCTGCCCACCCTCCCAGGGAAGAATTTCCTCCTAATATCAAACCTAAGCCTAGATTAGATATCAGTCTAATAACCCTAAGCCTAGATTAGATACTGATCTAGTTTTAACTGAACCCCTCTCAGTTTAAAGTCATTCCCCCTTGTCCCAATGCCTTTATTAAATGCCTTTTATATGGCTTTTACAAGTATAAACCTCTGGCTTTTCTATCTGCCTTTAGTTATGATGCATTTCAAGGCTTTGAGACGTTTGGTTCTCGTGCCATTCCGTTTCTGGCTCTCATTTTTGTGCATCCAGTAAAGAAACTTTATATAAATGAGCTTCTCTAATGTCTGTTGTAGTTCTTGTTTGCCTGTTTTAAACTATGATTAAACCCATAAACTCCCAGCATTGGGGGAATTTTACCTTTAGATACACTGTGCTATTGTGATAAGATATTGTCCCACTAAAATGCTTCTCCTTTCATATGGATTCCTTTTTTTGGTATAAATTAATCTGAAAAGGAGCTCTTAAAAGCCAATATGTTTGTAGTGAACGAAGCAGTTTTAGCAGGGAGAGCAATGGGATTCCTGCAATGCTCTCTCCCTGTCTCCTCTTTAGAATTGCTGTGGTGCAGGAGGTTATTGTGCTGCTTACTTTTAGAGTTAGGAAACATTATTCTTGTTCTTTAATTCAGATGCTGACATAATGAGTGCTTGGCTGTAATGAATATTTGATGTGGTTATGCTAATGCAAAGTCCCAACCATTGCCAGTTCTCTGCAACCTTCATAACTTTGCAGACAGCAGATTCAAGAGTGGTGCAGTTTGTCTGCCCAGTGTGTTTTGGGAAAGGATTTTTAGGGACCCTCGATTAGCAACTTCCAGAATTCATTTTCTTGTGGTCTTGGCTGTTGCTCAGTGAGATTTTAACTCGAAAGAGTCTCTTCAGGCTCTGGTGAGAGAACTGGGCAGGGTCAGTCTGTGCAGTGTAGGGTGTGTAGGACTCAGTATTCCCATTTTCCCTCAGTCAGCAGCCAGAGGTTGGCACTTTGAGGCATATTTGGTCATTTTATAGTACAAAACCATTGCAGAAAATAGTTCCTAATAAAACACAGCATCTTCTAAATAAAGTGCTCCTAAAAGTGCTCAGCTCTGACCGAGGTGCTCATGAGCAGCGAGCTTGTAAATCCAAGTCTTCCCTTCTCCCTTCCTGCTCTGAAGCAGATGAATGTCCCCAGAAATCACTGGCACTGGGGGAATACTTGGTGGGCACAGAGGGACCTCCAGTGCTTTCTGTGAGTGCTCTGGGTGATGCCATCGGGTTGCTCTGTCCCCCAGGAGGTGTTTTGGATGAGGGGCTGGATGGGGCACGTCCCGTCGTTGTGGCAGTCGGGGATGAATGGGGGGAAATGTGTTTGGAGATTTTGGCACTGCAGCTCATGGAAAGGGAGGAACCTGGGATAGTGGGAGGTGTCCCTGCCCGTGGAAGGGGGTGGGATGGGATGAGCTTTAAGGTCTCTTCCAGTCCAAGCCTTTCCATCCAGGTCTGGAGGGCCCAGTGTAAGAAAGGCATGTTGGAGAGGGTCAAAAGGAGGTGACAGAGATGCTCTGAGGGCTGCCTGGAGCCAGGCTGGGAGAGCTGGGGATGTTCATCTGGAGGATGGAGAGCTGAGAGCCCCTTCCAGAGCCTAAAGGGGCTCCAGGAGAGCTGGAGAGGGACTGGGGACAAGGGATGGAGGGACAGGACACAGGGAATGGCTTCCCAGTGCCAGAGGGCAGGGCTGGGTGGCATATTGGGAAGGGATTCTTCTTCTCGAAGCTCTCAAGGATCCGTAAAGGTCACCCAGAGATTTCAGCACCATGAAAAGTTCCTCCCTGTTCCTGGGAGGGTTTGAGGTTTTGCTGTGGAGCCGACTTGGATATCAGGGAGAAATTCCTCCCTGGGATGGTGGGGAGGGGCTGGGCTGGAATTGCCAGAGAAGCTGTGGCTGCCCCTGGATCCATCCCTGGCAGTGACCAAGGGCAGCCTGGATGGGACTTGGAGCAACCTGGGAAATTCGAGGAAATTCAGGATACTCTGGTCAGTCTTTGTGAACTTTCAGCTGGTTTTCTTACTCTGATTTTCATTTTAAAGACCCCAAAATGTTTCTTCTGCCCTGTAGTCCTTTCTCCTGATCCAAACCCTTGCGTTCCTTGCATGATAAATGTACTCACTGTTATTATTATTATTGTTATTATTATCACAGACGGTCTCAGTGGTCCTGCCTGGATCCATTCCCTGCTTTTGTGTTACACGTGGGCAGTTTTGCACGTGGCGATTCCCCTGAGCTGTCCCATCCTGTGGGATCAGAGCCAACCCCTCTGGCAGGAATTATTCAGGATATTACCAGGAAACATTCCCAGGGTGGCCAGCCTTGTATTTGCTCTGTGGATTCCTGCCTAAGGAGCTCATTGAAACAAACCTTCTGGGGGATTCAGCAGCCAAAGGACTTTTAAAATGAAAAAAAAAAATAAAAATTAACATAATCAGGAAAAAAATGCAAGGAAATGACAAAAAGAGGAGGGAGGAAACAAAGAAAGAGGGATGAAAAGGAGGAGAGAAATGCTTTGGGATGAAGAGGTGTGTTTGTGGTCACTTCTCTTTTGCTGTTAGGGACAGAAATGTGTTTATTACCCCAAAGTTCTTTCCCTGCTGCAAAATTCTGTGTCTTGTAGTAAATGACCAACCTCTCCTGCTGGCAGGGAGGGTGTTTTATCTCTGCCTTGCATTGCTGAGCTCTGAGAGCCAATTAATTTAATTTAATTTTGACACCATGCTAAGAGGCTTCAGTAATCCTGTGCTGTTGCTGCTGGACGTCAGTTCAAGTTACCCACACCCTTTACTTGCTTGGGGATTTTTGAGAGTGTTTGGGTTTTTCTTTATGTTCAGTATAACCCTTTTTTGTCTGTCTGCTGTTGGGTGACTGCATATTTTAATTTGTAACTCACTGGTTTGTGTGTTATTAAACTTCTCTTTCATACAGGACGTTGTATTTAAACACGAGAGGGGTGTGATTATATGCATACAAACATATATATATGTATGTGTGGTGGAAATCAGACTTTATGCTCATAATTAAAACATTTTCATTTTCTCATAATCAGATACCATACTGCTGCTTTAAAGATTTATTTTATTCTGGTAAATTTTCTAGATATTTCTGGTATTCAGCTTACTCTGTAGAGCCACTTAAATTGGAGTTTGTGACTCACATTTAGATCACTCAACAGCCCCATTTTATTGTAAATCATTTTCATTTCATTTGTAATGGATTAAAATGAGACACACAAACGTGGAAAGTCCTTGTGTGCCACCCTCCTTTCCACTGCCTCTGCTGGGAAGTGGAGTTTCCTCTTTCTGAAATGCCCTGGGTTTATTTTACAAGTGCCTTTTTTGTGGCAAAGGTCTAGAGATGAGTGCAGTTCTTGGGTTTTGAGGTGCCTTTGTGTCAAGGTGCAGGTGAGGGGTGGAAATAAAAGGTGGGATTTGCTTGCACTTCCTTTGATCCCCAAAGCACTGATGGACTGAAAGGCAGGACCTTCACAGGTCTACAATAGCTCCTCCTTCCCCTTGCAGGAGACCAGCAGAGTTTCTTTTCTTTGGGTTTTCCGCTGAAAAGCTCCACTTTTCTCCTCATTTTCTGCCCACATGAGCTGTGTCGTGGGTGTGGATTGGAGATTCCTGGCTGCAATTCCTTCATCCCTGATTTCAGCTCTTGCCATGGCCCCTGAACACTCACTTCTCAAAGCTCTTGTCCATGAGGGTCCTCCAGGGATTTCAGCACCAGGAAAAATTCCTTCCTGTTCCTGGAAGGCTTTGAGGCTTCTCTGTGGAGTTGACTTGGATGGTGGGGAAGAAATTCCTCTCTGGGAGGGTGGGGAGGGGCTTGGATGGAATTCCCAGAGAAGCTGTGGCTGCCCCTGGATCCCTGGAAGTGTCCAAGGAAAGGTTGGATGGGGTTTGGAGCAACCTGGGCTCGTGGGAGGTGTCCCTGCCATGATCCTTCAGGTCCTCTCCATAATTGTGTGATTTGATGATCTCTCCCACAATTAGGTAAACATTTGTAATTGTCATATTAGAATTTTCTCGAAATGGCACAGAGCTCAAATAACTGAAGTTCAACTGAATTTCGGTTCCTGTGAATTCAGAGGGAAAAGCAAACTTGGTAAGTGGAAAAGGATAAATTGACAGAGGAAACCAATTTTAGATGTCAAACGGCAGGATGAACTCGGAGAAGAAGGAGAGAGATAGGTCTGAAAATGGCATGGTGGGAGGTGTCCCTGCCTATGGCAGGGGGTTGAATGAGATGATCTTTAAGATCCCTTCCAACCCAAACCATTCTGGGATGCTCCAACCCAAAGAGACCCCTGACAGACACCATAATTCACAGAAGAGGGAACTTAAAGACCCCTTGAAGGCATCGTTGAGCAGGGCAATGACACCAAAAGGTGTTTATTCCTCACTCCTGGAGTGCTGGGAAGAGGACTCCAAACTTCTTGTCTAAGTTGCAGGGCTGCTGATGCACCTGAAAAGAATGGGATATTAAGGATCACCTGCAGATTCCCCCTGCCAGCCTCTTTGGGAAATTTGGGAACGCCTGGAGTAATAACCTTCTCCAGGAGAGTCCAGTGACCTGGGGTGATGGTCCAAGGACTTTAACATTGATGAAAAGGCTCCCTTAGAGTGTCTTTTGGGTCATTTTTGTAGTGACCTATGGATACTGCTCAGCAGGTTCAGATAAAATTGCCTTTATGTCAGATTGAAGAGAAAATGTTCTGTGTTGTGAACTCTGGTTAGGCTGAGTCTAAAGCTTCACCTCATGGCTCATACTGGGACTGGACTGGACTGGTGGGGCTTGACCCTTTGCTGTCTCCACACAACTTCTGGTTTCCCTCTGTCTTTATTACCCCAAACTTGGACTTTACATTTTTTAACAGTGACATTAAAACCTTCTTCTCCCCTTCTCAGCCTGGGAGGTGTCACCTTTCCTACCATTCTCTGTCCAAAGGGTTTTCCACCAACCCCTTGCAGATTCCCAAGGGCCAGCGGCTTTTAAGTGCTTGTGAGGATGATTATTGTGAAACCAAGCTTTGATTGTGCCATTGGAGGTACTAGTTATTCCAAAGCACATTCCTGAAGCAGCTGGAACCCATTGAGTTCCATGCCTTGGGTAGCAGGGATGTTCTTTCAGGGCTTTCCAGGTTTAATTTCAAACATTTGAAGCACATGAATTCAAGCTGCCTTTCACATTAGGCTCGGATTTTATAGGAAGGTGTTTGAGGCTGGGCCTTTGGAAAATCAGGCTCCTCTAATTATGTAGGTAACATATTTTAAGATGTTAGATTCTCTCTATGAATCATCCTCTCCCATTATTAGAGGTGACATTTCCATTTAATTTCCCAGTGGGATTCCCTTTAATGTTTTCAAAACAACGCCGGTTGGAATCGTATTTGTTTTGCTCCTCTGCCTTTAGAAGGAAACCTTCGTGAGAGGAATGGCAAAGTTCTTCAAAGGGGAGGAAGAAGAGTTGGTCAGGATGAAACATTTGAGATTTTCTTTTCAATTCAATGTCTTGAATAGGTGTCAAACTGTGCTGTGACTGAATGTGCTATCAGACCCAAAGGATTGGGGATTCTGGGGCGTTGTCTCAGTTTGATCTTGTCCTCCTGAAGTGAGTCATGTGTGTTTGGTGCTGCTGTGAATGAAACAGATCCTTGGGCTTGAATTTACACAGGAAGAATTTAGTCCATCCTGGGAATACTTGGATTGTTTGACCAGGAAGGATTTTTGTTTTTCAGCAGATATATTGGATTGTCATTAAATTACTGCTGTGCTGAGTTATATATCTAGAATGTGTCTTGTTTTAACTAAAAGGAAACCAAATGGCTTTTTGGCCCTGATCCCACGTGGCATGGTCTGGGTCCATCACTCAGGCCAAGGTGGGGCTTCAGCCCTGGAGAAAAGGCTCTGTGTTCTCCAGATGTCCTCGTTGGGTTTTTTTGGGAGCTGATGGCAGCTAATCGTGGCTTGAGGTTTTATCAGCCGTCAGTAATGAGATTCTGCAAGATATTTGGGTGTCTGCCCTTTTTTGGGTTTGGTGGATCGAGTCTAATGTGAAATGGGAAGGTTAGGAAATATTCTAAATAAAGAAAAACTGCTCCTGCTTTTGGGAGAGTGTGAAAAAGGGGGGAAACGAGCACGGGGAGGGGGGGAACAACATGTGTGTGAAGGATAAGAGAGACATAAAATCTTAGTGTGCTGCTTATTAATAGGATTTATTGCTGCTCTTTGCAATAACCCTGATTGAAACCCTTCCTTTTACACTGTGTACTTGATATTTGCCAGGAAATCAGGAGGAAACATTAAATGTGATGCTTTCTACCCTGCATCCCCCTTTCCCCTTCTCCTGATCTTTTTCCTTGGGAGGTTTTAAACATTTATGGGGGAAAACCCATTTGCAAAGGGCATGTAGCACCAAGGCAATCATCACAGTGCCGTGCTGCTTTATGGGGCAATAATCCAGTTGCCTTGTTGGAAAAAGCTACTTGGCCTTCGTTCTGCACGGCTTTCCCTTCGGGAGCAGAGCTGGATTATTGCCTTGTAAAACAGGGCTGCATTCCTCTTGTTGATTAATTATAAATCTTGGCCTCTCTCTGCTCATGGAGTGCTCTCTGCCTGACAGCATTTCTGCTCCTTTCCTCTGTGCCTTTGTCCTGCATTCCAGGAGTTCCCAAATAAAAGCTCGATTTGTGGCCCTCAAATGTCAATCTCCGTTCTGGGAGTTTCCTGAGCACGTCACACATTTATTTTCTTCTAATGAAGGTGAATCAGCTTGAGATCCCCTCCTTTTCTGCAGCCACAGGGATGTGTAAGGCAGGAGTAAGTAAATATTAGTGGAACCACCCAAATGGATTGGAAGGTGTGGGATTCTCCTTAAGTCAGAACTGGGAGTGTGGGTCACCATCCATGGACTGTCACTGTTAGCACTAAGCTGGGAATTGACCTCCTTAAATGTTGTTAATTGACCTTTTTGGGCTCTTTTGTGACATTCTTAAGCCTTTTTCCCCTTGCTGAGACTTTCTGGGAGTGGGGAAGAGCAGTCCAGAAACACCTGGAATGGGAAGAAGTCGGACACAGCCACCATCCTGTGGTTGCTGGCAGGGCATTTTTGGAACTGCAGGTGCCTGGCAGGACAGTGAGATGGGAAATATTGCCAAACAGGGCTCCAAATGGATGGAGACTGCCCAAAGACTGTAGGATTTGTATCCTCACCCGTGATTTGTGTGCTGGGGGTTGGATAATGTTTGAAAAATGATTTGGAAGTTGAACCTGCTGTGGGTTTGCACCAGCCCACCAAGGCGTGTTGGGTCTGAGGGTTTAGCACGCACCCAACTCCATCCTCAGGGATGATTATTGGTTGTTTCCTTTGTCAGCAGCCAAACAGTGACGAGGAAAAGTGGGATTGCATGAATTAAAAGATATTTCCTAGGGAGAGTGTGAATGGCAATCCTGGGAGGTTGTGAAAACTTGTCTGGAGGTGACCCTGAGCAGTTGGATTAACGTTGAGTTTGTTCTGCTTTGGGCTTCAGACCTCAGTGGTCCTTCCATGCTACATCCTCGTGGGGCTGGAATTAGGAGGGGCTGCCTTCATGTCACTGTCACAAACTGCACAGGAAGCCATGGTGTCACTTTTTTGGGTTCTCACTTCTCTCTTCTCATCCTTCTTCTCTAACAGTTCACAAACAGTGCAGCCAGAGGGAGAAATTTCTGGTTACTCCTTGGGTAAGATGGAGAACATCTCCTGGGGCTCTGGTTGAAGCACAGGTTTTCTACTCCCTCAGTTACAGCTGCACCACCAGAAGCTGCTGGAGTAGCTTTGTGGGGACCAGCTGCTTCCAAACCACTCCTCACCAGTAAGGTTGGACTTCACTGATGTGGGGAACATGTTGCCTAAAATCCTGTAAAACAGAACAGACACACTGCACAAAATTAGTGGAGATAAGATATTACCTTTAATGTA
>JAWMRC010000110.1:113341349-113352490 GCA_035584755.1 Thripadectes ignobilis | reverse complement strand
CCTCTTGACCATCCTCTTTTTATCCCCTGACCAGCCTCTTTTGATCCCCTTGACCATCCCCTTTTGGTCCTCTTGACCATCCTCTTTTTATCCCCTTGACCATCCTCTTTTTATCCACTTGACCATCCTCTTTTTATCCCCTTGGCCATCCTTTCTTTATCCCCTTGACCATCCTTTATTATCCCCTTGACCATCCTTTATTATCCCCTTGACCACCATTTCTTATCCCCTTGACATCACTTTTTTGTCCCCTTGACCATCCTGTTTTATCCACTTGACCATCCTCTTTTTATCCCACTTGACCATCCTTTTTTATCCCACTTGACCATCCTTTATTATCCCCTTGACATCCCCTTTTTGTCCCCTTGACTATTGTCTTTTTAGCCCACTTGACCATCATTTTTTAGCCCCTTGACCATCCTCTTTTTATCCCCTTGACCATCCTCTTTCTGGATGAGCCACCTCAAAGATCCCAATTCCACTGACCTCCCAATTATTTAATTAACATCCATTAACCCATGTGGCAAACCGTAACCTCTCTCTCTCTCTATTTATATTAAACCCATAACTTAGATTTCCAGTTTTCAAATACCAAGGAAAATTCAGCACTAACTTTAATAAAACCAGCAATTTTGTCTTCATTATTCCCTCCCTGCTTGTTAATTTGGGTCCAGAGTGTTTCATGGCTCTAAAGTAATAAACATTCTCTTACTTTGAGAGGTCTTAGAAAGTGTTGAGGAGAACAGAATTATTGTTATTGGAAGTGTTCAAGGTTTTAGCATGAGAAGGTCAGAGAAACTTAATTATAATTATAGGGTTTATTCCCCGAATAATTGGGTATTTTGGAGCTCTGATGGTGTCACTTAGAGCCTTTCATCTGTGGCCATTACCCAGGAATCTTTGTGAGTCACGAGCAGGCAAAACCTCCATCTGAATTTTGGCAGCAGCTCAACCCTATTCCTTCTACTTTTGTACAGAGATCCCTTCTCTTTCTACACATAAATTTCGATTAGAAACCAGCACAGAATGAGGAACCTGAACTCTTGCTGTCAGTTGCTTGATGGAAAACTTGGCACTTGGCTCTGTTTGGGACAGGCTGGAACTTCTTCCAAAGCCACTCGAACCTCACCAAATCCACTTCTTGTGCCCAGATTCCTCCAGCACGTTGACATCCAAAACCTTTTAAGCCTTCAGGAAACTTCTACACCAGGAAGCTGAGCAGAACCAGGTCCTGCTGGTTGGCTTTGAGGCCAACTGGGGGGGTTTGGCCACCTGTGTGCTGTGGAACTCTCTTTGAACTCTTTTATGCTCCTTCAGAGGGGCAGCTCCGATCTCTGCTCTGTGAGACCAGGGATGGGACCAGGGAAGGGCTGGAGTTGTGTCAGGAGAGGTTTGGGATGGGTATCAGGGAAAGGTCCTTCCCCCAGAGGGTGGTGGGCACTGAACAGGCTCCCCAGGGCAGGGTTAGGTGGGATCTCATGGAAAGGTCCTTCCCCCAGAGGGTGGTGGGCACTGAACAAGCTCCCCAGGGAGGTGGGAGTGGCCCCAAGGCTGTTCAAGAAGGATGGATGATCCTCTCAGGCACATGGTGGGATTCTTGGGGATGCTCCTGTGCATGGTCGAGTTGGACTTCATGGTCCTTGTGAGTCCCTTCCATCTCAGCACATCCTTTAATTCCATGAAATTCACACCAACACTGTTGAAATCTATTTATTTCCCTTGAATACCTGAAATAATTCACAGGAGTCAGTTTTTGGAAGGATCCTACAATATAAAGTGCTGAGCTCTTGGGAAAATCTGCCATGAGTTCAAGGAGAGCTGTTGAATCCCTGTGGAAAACCATCTTTGATGGGGCAGCTGGTCATAAAACACGAGGCAAGAAGCATCAGCACCAAATTGGAGGCTCATTTGCAACCCCATTTCAGCAAGATAAGGATAAAAATATTGGAGGAGGGTCGTGGTTTTCTGCCAAGCAGGAATTAGAAACTCGGGGTACTTGGTGTTATATTTATTTCTGGGAAATCAGGACACATCAAAGGACTGAACCCATCATTGGGTCTTGTCGTTTTATGGGGGGGGGGGGAAATCCAACATCGGTTTTATCTCCCCCAAATCTGCTTTCCCTGCCATGAAATCACTAGTATTTCTGTGTATCACTCAGAAATTTGGGAGGAGGGCCCGGCAAAATTCTAAGTTTCCAAGCACTTCTCTTTTATTTCTTGACTGAGAAAGAAATATCATGGGGTTTTAAGATTGTTCAGAGCAAGAGAAGACTGGGAAGGATGAGAAACTTCTGCACTTGGTTAATTAGACCTTTATTCGTTAATAAAAGCAGGAAACTTAGGAAGTTGATTCTGTTCTCAAAGGGATGTGTCCTGGATTCGGGTTGTGAATAATTTCTATTTCTTGATGGAAAGAAAGGTTCAGTTTCTGCTGTGTGAGGAAAGTGGATTTATGGAATTATGTCTGCTCAAGGAATGAATTTTGGGGTACGACTGCCATGACACAGTGAGCCCTCCCTGGGCTTGGAGTGCTTGTTTTCCTCCTCAGAGGGGTAAAATCCAGTAGAAATACAGGATTCCCTGGGAAATTATATTGAAATTGGGTTCTAGTGGAGATGACAAGTCAGTGTTTTACAAATAGTAAAAAAAGTCAGATTCGTTTGGCCACTCTCAGCTCTGAATTAGTCACTGCAGGGAGATAAATGTCCTCGAGGTATGATTGGAATATTTGAGCTGATGGCTTTGGCATGAGATGAATCACGTTGGAATTGCCAGCCTACACCTCTACCTGCTTTATTTGTTTTTATGCCTTCCTATAACAGGTTAAAATGTTCATTTTCGGAATAAATTCTAGATTTGCTGTGATAAAAGTGGAAAAAACCGCCACCCCTTTTTGTTACCAATGAAATATTTGATGGTGTGTTTCTAGTTGGGAAGGAATAGAATGTGAGCCTTAAACTGCAGGGAAGTTACAGCAAATATTTATAACTGCGCTAAATCCTTCCCATTTCACTGGAAAAATGTATTTTATTGGAATTCCTTCCTCTGCTCTGGATTCATCGGCTCTGTGGGACATGGGGAAGGATGTGCCCCTGTGGTGAGCAGTGACAGGACCCCAGGGAATGGCCTGGAGTTGGGTCAGGAGAGCTTTAGGTTGGATCTCAGCAAAAGGTCCTTCCCCCAGAGGGTGGTGGGCACTGACCAGGCTCCCCAGAGCAGGGTTAGGTGGGATCTCATGGAAAGGTCCTTCCCCCAGAGGGTGTTTGGGCACTGATCAGGTTCCCCAGGGCAGTGGACACAGCCCCAAGGCTGCCAGAGCTCCAGGAGGGTTTGGATGATGCTCTTGGGCACCTGGAGGACTCTTGGGGATGCTCCAGTGCAGGGTTAAGGGTTGGACTTGATGATCCTTAAAGGTCCCTTCCAACTCACCACATTCTGGGATTCTTTACTTATAGGATCATGGAATGGCTTGAGTGGGAAAAGACCTTAAAGACCATCCCATTCCTTCTCCTCCCACACCACCAAAGCTGCCCACACAACTTACAACACCAATCCCACCCTTATTTTCCCGTTAAATTTTGAGCTTCTTCAAGCAGCAAAATCACAATCCTTTTTTTTTTCCGGGAAAAGCCGCTCAGCCCCAATATCCCCCTTGCTGGAATATCAGCTGGGAAAAAAGGCTGCTGGTGGTGTGAAGCAGATTGGGAGGGGAGGCTGGGCCCCGTCAGGCTCAGCTGAGCACCAGGGCTGGTCATTTGTCACTGTCACTGGGACAGGGGACAAGGCACTGGACCGTTCCCGCTCATCTGCGCCGTGACAGCTGACGGGAGCCCCACGCGACCTCCGGGCGGATAATCTGCCATTCCCAGAGGGAATGTGGGCCAGGGAGATACTCCATCACCAGCCACACTCCGGGCTCCGAGCTCCTGACACCTTCCCAAGGCAAAAGGAAATGTCAGCTGGGCTTTAGGGGGGCCCTGGGGGGTGTGATGGGGAGCTAAAAGCAGGTTTGGGGTGGTGCGGATCGACTTGGGCAAAGAAATGATGATGGATTGGCAACATTCCATGAAAAGGGCTGTTTTTTCCTCCTATTAGTTTATTATCCTCCTATATTATAATATTATCCTATAATATATATGTAATCTATATTATATATTCTATAATATCCTATTAGTTTAATTATTGCAGCAGAATTATTTAAAAATTGCAAAACTCAACCTGCCTCAGACAGGGCTCTGCCTGGGTATGGGTGTTTAAAGGAACAAGAGAAGTACCTTGCCATGGGAAACTGAAATTGCAGCAAGAAAAATCTGATAAATTAGGATTAATATGTATTTCCTGGGATGTTTTGTGCAGTAAAAGCAAGAGAGAATTGGGAATGTGCAGCCTTGAAAGGAGGAGCTTTTTGGTATCTGGAGAAGGAAGATGGAATTTTCACAAGAGTGACAGGACAAGGGGGAATGGATTCAAACTGCCAGAGGGCAGGGATAGACAGGATATTGGGAGGGAATTCCTGGCTGGGAGGGTGGGGAGGGGCTGGGCTGGAATTGCCAGAGAAGCTGTGGCTGCCCCTGGATCCATCCCTGGCAGTGTCCAAGGCCAGGTTGGACAGGGCTTGGAGCAACCTGGGCTAGTGGAAGGTGTTGGGGTTGGAACTGGATGATCTTTAAGGTCTCTTCCCACCCAAAGCATTCCATGAAATACTTCCTGTAGGTGCTCATTTAGAGCACTGTGAGAATCTCCTGACTCCCAAAATTCCCTCTCTGCCACCTCATGGAACATCCTGCATCTCGAACGTTGTCGATCATCAGCTCAAAACTTACTGGGTTTAATTTTCTGTTGCTTTTATTAACTGGCTCTCATTTTGCTCTTCATTACAAATCATATGCATTGACTTAACTGGGGAACAGTTTAATTGAGCACTGCTGGAGATTTTCCAATAAATTAACATTACATGTTTTTTAACAGATGTCTGAATTTGACATTGTTATTAGACATTGTAATTAATAGAAGTGTTGCCCAAATTAAAATCTCAGGGCCTTAGGAAAATTAAATTGTAGGTGACTGAGGGATGATAACTCATTAAGAGAGAGCGACTCTTCAATTGCCTCCATTGGGTTTTATTAGCCAAATAAACACGTTTTTCCAAGTAGCTGGAGAGGGAGTTGGACAAACTCTTTGGTAGAAGGGTCTTGGGAATCAAGGCATGTTTTCCCAGTGACACTCTAAAGTCGTTTAACTTGTCATTGTGCTGGAATAAGATGCCTAAAAACACGTTTTCTGGGATGTTGTGAAGTTTTCATCTCACAGAACCACAGAAGGGTTTGGGTTGGGAGGGGACTTGAGGATCGTCAGATTCCAACCCCCTGGCAGGTAATTAAAGACTTGAAAACCCACAGCTCCGCTTTTTATCTCCAAATTCACGGCCAGCCCTGAATTTCAAAGGGATTTTCCCACTTTGAACCTGTGTGTGAATGTCCAGGAAAACGATGTCGTGACTGGTTTTGGGAAGCCAAGAAGATAGAGATCAATAATGGGTCGTTGGTGTTAAGGGGCACAAGGCTCAGGCTGAGCCTCCCAAAGGCATCACCCCAAATCAGGAGTCCCACTTAGGAGGTGATTTAGTCCCACTGGGGAGGTTGTCTGAGGAAAAATACCCCTGGAAAAGGAAATGAGAAAGAAGCAATGTGATTAAAAGCAGCCAGGGTGGTTGTTTAGGTCTGGTTGGGTACCAGCCGTTCCCTGCAGAGGCTCCCCTGGAATTTGGCACTGATGGTGCTGATGGTGCTGTTAAACTTCAGAAAACAAGTGAGGTTTAAATCCTGTTTTATTTCTCCTGTGAATCTTCTGTCCTTCCCTCAGACCATTTAGCCAGGTTTTTTGTCCCCTCCAGAAACCTGGGGTACCAGTTCCTTTTCCATACCAGGAAAGCAGGATATTCCTGGAGCTCCTTTGCATCTCCCTGTGCTTCAGTCCCAGAGTTTCTGCCCCGAGCTTTGTGCTGCTCCTCATTTTTCACGGCGTACACGCCGTGTCCCAGCTGAGCATCCTCGGCATGTTTTATTCATGTGCTTTTCACCCTTTCTTGGAGATCATTAATAAAGCTGCTAAATAAACCCAGGCTTAACAATCCTCCTCGCCACACCCCACTGGCCATGCCCTCCCTGCTCCCTTATGGTGTGTTTATCGTGGCCCTTTGTTTGCATCTCGGGGTTTTCCAGCCTGTCTCATGCTGTTCTTTTCCAGGCTGGTTTAGATAAGGGTTTCAAGTGGGGTTTCCAGAGGCATTGTCTGTTATTCTGAAATAAATCCAGTTGTATTTTATCATCTTCCTGCAATTTCTCCTCTCACAAGGTGCTGCATGAGAAGCAGACGTGGCAGGGATGGCAGGGAGAGTTCCTGGGAGGTGGATAACTCAGTGCCAGCTTTAGAACCCTTTTATTTTCTATTTTCTATTTCTTTTTCAACCCAGACAGTGTGTGGAGTCCCCACCCCTGGGAGTGTCCAAGGCCAGGTTGGACAGGGCTTGGAGAAACCTGGGATAGTGAAAGGCGTTGAGGTTGGAATGGGATGAGCTTTGAGGTCCCTTCCCACCCAAACCATTCTGGAATTCTGGGACAAAACCAGAGCTGCCTCCTCATGTCCTTCCTTAAACCTCCTCTAGTTAAGGAAATGTCCTTGAAAAACGGGTGTTCTCCACTTTTAATCTCCAACAGGTTAAAAAAGTGACATTTTAAAAATGAAAGCTGAGCATTTTGAGGGCCATTCAGTGATTTTCATGTTATGGTGTCTCTCCAGGAGTTGGGTTTTTGGGAAGTGAAATGGTGTGGTGATGTCAAAGATACCACAAGAATTAACTCCTGTGTGTACCTGATACTTATGTCACCCTCCTGATCTTCTGGTGACCCTTGTAACATCTTTTTGGTGTCATTATTTTCCTCTGCCTTTGTTTCCTTTGCTATTTTGATCACTGTTAACATTTGTCCTGGTTCCTAACCTGTAATCCCCAGTGGTGTCAGGGCCATATTTTAATAAACATGGCTGTACACACAGGTACATCTAATCCTCCCACTGAACAGATCCTACATCTCCATGATATTACTGCAGGTTTTAGGGGTGGAATTCACCTGACGTTGTCACTGCTTGCCTTACAATCAGTGCTCAGAAATGGACATTTTTGGGTATGAGGAAAACATCCAAAATGTGCCAGATGAATCAGCACAGAAGTGCCTGGTTCTTTCCAAAGCACAGGAGGATCCAAGGCTGGACACTCAGATGTCCATCGTGCCTGACTGAAGCCAAGTGGCTTTAATTTAACCCCAAAACTCAGAACACGTGGCTGTGGAATGAGGAGCTGATCAGGCAGCACTTGTGGGCACAGCCAGGGTGGGAATGCTCTTGTGTGGGGGAAAAGCACAAACTCTCAGAATCCCAGGATTGTTTGGCTTGGAAAAGCTCTCTGAGGTCATGGAGTTCAATGATTTTCCCACCACTAACCCATGTCCCCAAGTGCCACATCCACATGGGGGTTAAATCCCTCCAGGATTGGGCACTCCACCCCTGCCCTGGGCTGGAAAACCCTTTCCAGGTAGGAATTGTTCCCAATATCCAACTAAACCTCCCCTGGCCCAGCCTGAGGCCGTTCCCTCTCCTCCTGTCCCTGTTCCCTGGGAGCAGAGCCCGACCCTGCCCTGGATCCATCAGGGAGTTGCAGAGCCAGAAGGTCCCCCCTGATCCCTCTTTTCTCCAGGCTGAGCCCCCCCAGCTCCCCCAGCCCCTCTGTGGTGTCTGGCTTTGTCTCCTTGAAAGCAGCAAGTCTGTTATTGTATTTTCTGGATGCTTCTCTCTGTTCAGACCCCAAATACATCCCTGATCCTCCTATTTCCCTCCCACCCCCCACCATCCCCTGTCCCAGCTGCCACCTCCCCACCAGCCACTTTGGACCCATTCTGTCCATCCACCCCAGGAAAGTGCAAATTTCAGAATGGCTGTTTCTCCTCCCCTGCATCTCCTCACCCTATTTTAAGCCATTAATTCATTTTCATTTTCAAAATCTTACTTTCCTGTGGCTCCTGTTGCTCCATTCCCAGAAGGAACTGCTGACCAGAACCCATGTGGGATATCTGGCCTTTGGTCAATGACCAGAACCTCTTTTTTTTGAGGGCTCCCTGGTTTTTGGAGTCTGAACTGCTGCTCTGTGCTGGGACTCACCACTTTTTGTGGCATCAGTCGGCTCCTGTGCCATGATCTGTTTGCTAGAGTGGGTTTGATGTGTCACCTTGGGGGACATCACCTCCAGAACACAGCTCAGAACTGCTTTCAGCCACCACTCCTCCTCTGCTGACCTGTTCTCATAAGCAAGCTTATTTATTTTATCCTTCTCTTGGCACAAACATCAGGTATCTTAGCAGAGAACTAAACCCTTTCTTTAAGGAAATACCTTTTTGGTTATGAAACAGTGAAAATAATTATGTGAATAAATAAATAAACCTCCTTAGGTTTAAAAGGTCGGGCTCCAAGGCTCACATTTAGGTTTAGAAAAGAATGACCTGGTTTACAGAAATACCAGCCAATTGTGGCTTTCAGAGAAGTTCACAGAAATCCTGGAAGCCCAGAAGTTTTTAGACTCAGGTAATTTGCTCAGGCAAAAACACAAATAAAGGTCAGATCCCTGTTTTCTAAACCAGGGGAATGAGATACAGACAACATGCAAATAACTCTCAACTAGAGTTTGCTTTTGAAGACGCTGAGTGAGTTTTATACTGAGAAATGCAAATATAAAACTTTTCTTGCTGTTCTGTGTTAAATGTGCCATGGGGCCTAATGGAAGGGCGTGTTTTAGAGGGGTTAATTCACTGTCAGTAAATTCAGTGCTCTCTGGAAACTTCACTAGTTACTCTAAAGGGTCATGGGATCTCAATATGAGAGCTGGAAGGGATCCCCAAAGGTCATCCAGCTCCTGAATGTCACTGAGTTGGGCTGAAGGAAAGAACAGGGGTCTAGTTCATCCTCTGTACTGCTTAAATTAAAGGGTGAAGTAGCTGAAAGGAAAACAAAATGCTGATTTAGAAAACCCTGGTAAGAAAGGCTTCCTTGGAATGGAGTTTTCATGTGTCACCTGTGTTGAACCTTTGCCCAAGGGCAGTGATTCCTTATTTTTCCCACTTGGTCATCTTAACTTTAGGATTTCTTCTCTTGGGTGACTCTTGCAGACTTTTCCCTCATTACCTGATAAATGAGAACATTGCACTGCCAAATTCTTTCTCCTCTGTTTCAGTCTTTCACTGCAAATAAAAATCAGATAATTTGCTGTTTGCAGGACAGCAAAGAAACTCACTGGCCTTCTGGTTTGTATGTTGAGGTCTTCTTGTACCATTCCCATCCCTGGAAGTGTCCAAAGCCAGGTTGGACAGAGCTTGGAGCAACCTGGGCTAGTGGAAGGTGTTGGGGTTGGAACTGGATGAGCTTTAAGGTCCCTTCTGACCCAAACCATCCTGGAATTCCATGATCCATTGAACTCTGCTTTTCCTGGGGGGTCCAGACTCCAACCCTGGAGTTGATCTGGGGCATTCACTGAGTTTTTAAATCAAAGCCCACAGCAGTGGAGGTGACATTGAAATGCCATCAGCTGTGACTGTGGGTCACTTACTCCTCTCACATCTACAATTTAAGAGGCATTTAAATGACCTGCTTAGTCAATGCTGGGACATTTTTCTTCTCCCCTCCTGGTTCAGATGAAAGCAGGCTTTGGCACACAGCCTGGCACCGAGTTTTATGCCCCTTTATTGCCTCCAAACTTCTGTTTCAAATGAAAATGGAAGGTACAGTGAATATTGTCTGTCCCTTCCATGCATAGCTGACAAAGCTTCCCAGAATATCCCCAGCTGGAAGGAACCCACAGAGACCATTGAGCCCAGCTCCTGACCCTGCACAGACACCCCAACAACCCCACCCCGGGCTTTTATTTTTCCTCAGAGCCCATCTGGTGACTTTTAGGAGTTGTCCAAAGTCCCAATAACCACAGAATTACTTTCATAACTGTTGTACAAAATTCTCACATCCCCTGACCTGTTGTCCCTATTTCCTATCCGGAATTCCCAGCCCCTCAGTGATGGAGCCACTGCAATGACAGAGTGACTATTTGGTGTAGTCCAGGGGAAGAAATTCCCTTGGTGGTGGGGTGGGAATTGTAGGAAAAGCAAACCAGAAAGGAAAAGCAGCTGATTCCTTCAGGATGTTCCCCCTCACCCCATCACTGCTTCCCCCTTTTGCTCCTCCTCTCCCCCTGGTCCCATCCTGGCTGTGCTTTAGGAGGTGGAGGAGGCTCCTGGTAATTGGTTAATGAACTATTTTCAATTCAATTCAATTCCTGCCTCTTCTTGCCATGGAAAATGAGCAGCCCTTGCATAGAAATATGACCCCTACTCCTGGATTAATTTGATTATGCGAGGATCTCAGCCTTCATTTAAAAATAATAACTTTCTGGCTGCTCACGATGAAACAAGTTTGGATGTGCGGTCTAAATATTCCCTAATGGCTTAAAAATCCAAAGATAAATCCAAAGAGCATATGACTCTCTTATTAATGCAATTTGAAGGTTCTCAAATCTTTACTGTGATTGCTTGAGGTGGAATTGTTGAGACCAGAAAATTCCTGCTTTCCATTCCTTGCTGGATCAGCATTCTCTGAAAGCCAAACCTTTTTGAAGCACCTTCGTTTGGGTCCACAATTAGGCAAATTATGTTCATTAATGACTGGGGGTATCTTAACCTGCAGTTCCTTTAAACTTCCCCGGGGCTCGTGGCAAAGAGCAATAAATCTGCTTAGATCCACGGTCTGGCTTGAAAGGAAACATTTTTTAGGCAACTTTCTCATTGGAACAGATTTCATTGTTCAGTTTATCTGTTCCAGATGTGAAAGCATCGACACACGTGGCTCTGTGAGCATAAATTTAATGTGTAGCCCTCAACTGAAAGGTGCCAGAGAGCAGCTCTGGGCACTGGGACTGGATGGTCCACACTCAAATCCTTTCCAGACACGACTTGTCTGTTTGAATAGTTTAATGGTACAGACAGAGACCAGTGTGATGTGGGCAGAGGGCAAGGGAGAGGTTCTCCACCTCTTCTCCACCTCAACCTG
>JAWMRC010000110.1:113234644-113249064 GCA_035584755.1 Thripadectes ignobilis | reverse complement strand
CCCTCTCCAGCTCTCCTGGAGCCCCTTTAGGCTCTGCAAGGGGCTCTCAGCTCTCCCTGGATCCTTCCCTTCTCCAGTTGAACCCCCCCATCTCTCCCAGCCTGGCTCCAGAGCAGAGGGGCTCCAGCCCTTGGAGCATCTCTGGAGTCTCCTTTGGACTCTCTCCAGCAGCTCCATTGTAGCCCTCACCTTCCCCTTGGCTTTTCATCCCTTCTCCATGGCTGTTCTGGCTCTCCCTTCTTCTCCAATGATCCCTGTTTGGTTTGAGTTGGTGCTTCATCAAAGTGAGACCCCCAAACCCCTTTTTCCCTACAACAATCCAGTGCTCTGGACTGGCTGAGCCACCCTGGATGACCTACATGAGATCCTAGACTTTGAACACAAGGGCCCAGTGACTTGATAACCCTGTAGAAGATGCCAGAGGAAAAATGTGGTGGCCTGACGTAGCACCTGGGGCAATTTGAGATGTCCCAGGGTATCTGAGACATTTGTATGGAGCTGTTCTGGTGAAAGGATCTGGAGAAGTTCTTCAAGCTTCTGAATGAGCAGCTGGAGATCAAATGAAAATGTCTGAATTTAGGCAGCTGGATGTGATTTCCAGTGTACCAGGAGACTGCAGATCCAGAACAGAACTGCAGTAAAGATGGAGTGAACTGCTTGGGCTTCCTCTTTGGGCTCTTCTTCTCAGTCCTGGACCCAGTGGAAGCCAGGCTGATGATGGTGTGCCAACCATGGCTCTGGCCCAGGTCCAGGTGCTGCCCTGGGCTGTGCCCATTCCTCACTTGCCGGTGTGGTCAATGAGATGGTTTCAGCCTCATCTCACTAATGAGCTCCAAAGCCACCCCAGGAGAGATCTGGGGGGGACAAGGGGACGCTTCCCAAGGGGAAGTTTCGGCGTGACTGGACCTTTGGGAGCAGGAGAATCTGATTCTTGGATGTGAGCCCAGCCCTGCCTGGCCTTGGGCTGCACAGTGAGTAGTGAATGACTCAGCACGCTCTGTCCTCCAGCATGAATGAAGCTCTTCCACTGCAAGAATCACTTCTGTCCATGAGGAGAACTTAGAGTTGCCTTTGGTGAGGATGAAATCCAGAAATACTCTTTTGCCATGTTTTAAACAACCCACCCCGCTCATAAGGGTGATTTTTTGTCTGCGGAGAAAATTCATGGAAATATTGAGGAGAAAACAGTGCCATGACTTCGGTGGTTGGAGATTTTCAGTGCTCCAAGCAGTGACAAGGGGTGGGACCATTGGATGGGGCTTGGGGAGACCTGGTCTAGTGGAAGAGATCCCTGCCTGTGGCAGGGAGTTGGACTAGATGAGATTTAAAGGTCCTTTCCAACTCAAACCGACTCCAAACCATCCCGTGATTCCAAATCCTTCTGTGATTCTGACCTGGAGACACTTCTGGGTGACACTTCTGGGTGACACTGTGATGCACTGAGGGACACTCTGTAGGTCTGGTTATTTTGTGTGAATGTGGGGAATGGGATGATCAGGGAATCAGAAGGTATTAAATGATGAAAGCCTGGGATTTGTTATCCAGCAAACACGCTGAGCAAGGAAAGGTATTTTTGTCTTAGAAATAGAAAATATCAGGGAGACGGGAAAAGCTGCTTAAGGTGAAGAACAATGTTAGCCCAAACCCAGGTGGGCATAAATTGCCCATCTTCACATTTGGGTTGGGAAATGAGATGTTTTGTAATCATTAGAGCAGCTGGGTTCAGAAACAGCTGCCCAAAGAGCAGAGAAGAGAGAAGAAATCTGACAATTCATGCAGCAGTTCATGAAACCAAACTGGGTGACAAGGGAGGAGGTCATTTCTCCTCAATTTCCCCCCATTTTAAAGAGGTGGGACTGCATTGAACCATTACATTAAGCCATTACATTCAGCCATTACAAGCATCCCATGCCTTGCCCTTATGAATTTATAGATTCACTGGAAAAAACCCCCATAATTTTGGGCATCAATATTCAGTTTCCTGGACCTTGTGTGGTCCAACCTGTTTTGGGATGTCCCACCACTCACAGCTGATTCTGTGACATCACAAGTTGCAAAGTCAGATGTAATAAAAAGATGTGATCCCAGAAAATAAGGAAAATTCCTTGGCCAGGGAATACTCTGATGAAAATGGATGGGAGGGGCTCTCAGGTCTCCCTGGATCCTTCTCTTCTCCAGGTGAACACCTACAGCATTCCCAGCCTGGATCCAGAGCAGAACTCCAACCCTTGGAGCATCTCTGTGGCCTCCTCTGGACTCAATTCAGCAAGTCATATATATATATATATACACACACATATACATATACACACACACACACACATATGTATATTTATTTCTCTTATTTTTACCCTTCCCATGTGTCAGTTAAGGTCATAACAGTGGATCTGGTGAAATATAAGGTAGAGAGACCCCTAAAATTTGGAGAGATGTCTCATGTATGTAAGTTCCTTTAGGTCTTTAGTAACTCATATGTGAACTGGGACAATAACCAGGAAGAAGCTGCTAAAAAAATAGTGTAAAAATGGGCAATAACCAAGAAGAAGTAGATTTAAAAAATAGTGTGAAAATATTCATGGCAATTATACAAGCTAACCTAAACAGAAAGTCCAAAAAGTTCACCAGAAATTGCAGATGTAAAATTTATTCCCACCACTGACTTTAAAGTGAACACAGATCACAAACAGCCACTGACTCACAAACAGGTATTGAATAAATGGAATAAAAAGGAGTATTCTTGGAGTAACTGCCAGATAGTTTGTGGATGGATGCAAAAGGGCTTGGAAAAGATCCTCTTTTCCACTTTCAGGCTCCACCTTGCCAAAGATACCAACACTTGAGATAAGCCCCAGATCTTGGTGAGCCAGGGTTGCTGCAGGAGCAGAGCTTTCCTTTGGCAGGAGCCCTGTTAAATTCAGATGAACCCACTGCTGAATATTGCAGTGCAGAGCTGGATTGCAAATATGCTTTGATTCTGATTTTTTTTTTTTTTTACCTACCAGGTTAATTATTGCTTTGATTATAGAGCTGGAATTACCATCTGTCACAAGCTCTGTGGGATGACCAAGCTTATTTTGGCTTCGTGTTTTCCTCCCTATAATGTTTATTATTCCCAAAATAATATAATGTGGGACAGTTACTACCATCCTGGGACAGCTTGTCATGGGATGACTTTCTCATCATCACACTGCTCTGGTAATGCAATTCCATTTTCATGTGCCACTGTTAGGCTGTGAACTACAGGATATTATACTGTGCATAGTTTAGAGACAGGGAAAAAGGCTGCTCCTGCCTGATATATCTGTTTAATTAATATTATTTCCGTGTAACGAGCGTGTAGCAGTTGGTCAGGAGCTTTCTGGAAAGCTGAGAAGAGAGGGTGTTACCATCAGATTCAAATATCTTCATTTTGTTGAGGATCCTCCTCGGATCTCTCACAAAACATCCTTCATGTCCCGTTTCTTTGGGAAGCTGGAAGATCAGATCTCCTGGTGCTGGTGAAGCGCTGGAGGAGATTCCCAGAGAAGCTGTGGCTGCTCCATCCCTGGAAGTGTCCAAGGAGAGGGTTTGGAGCACCCTGGAATCATGGAAGGTGTCCCTGCCCATGGCAGGGGGGTTGGGAGTCCTTTCCACCCCACCCCATTCCATAATTCTCTGATTCCATGGCTGTGGTAAAAGGAAAAGCCATAAACACATCCAGTCCTGTTTGAGGCTTTGGAGATAAAAGAGAATATTTAACCAAACTGAAAACACCTCCAGGTGAGAAAACAAAACCTGTGGAAATAGCACTAAATAAACAGGCAGCTGTATTATCCCTTAGCCTGAGTCTTAATTAAGCCTGGGCTCTAATTTTGGGTGAATATCTTCCCATTAGCAGCCCTCTTATTGTCAGGACTGCAGCTAATGGGGGAACTTCCAAGCTCCTCACTATGTAAAGTTTGGGAAAAACCTCACATTCTGGGCCAGAACTGAGTAAAAGTTAATTTAATGACCCCACCAACGCCTGGTACAGGCATTTTCCCCTTAAAAATAGGTAATATGTGGGATGTGTCACTCTTCCCTGTTTGCTGCTGAAAAGCCCCTCCATATCTCCAGGTGTCACCCCACCCTGTCACTCCTTCCTTCCTCAGGTTTTTCCTGGGCATTTTTTGATCTGGAAACAATATTTGAACCCAAGATGTGCATGTGGAACAGCGTAAGAAGTCTCAGATTTCTTGTCCCTGATGTTTCAGACTAAGCTTATCGACCCTAAAGTTGAGGCTTGGGGTTTTGCCTCCTTCTTTCGGCTTACTGAAGTGATGCTGATGTAAATCCTTCTGACCATTTCCAGTCACATCAAAAGGAGGAAAAGAAAAGCAAAATTAATTGCCTTCAGCCTGAGCTTTCCTGACGAGCTGTACCACGAAATGTGGTGTCTCTCTGTAGGCAATGGGTAAAGGGCATGGGATTTCCAACTCCAGGAGATGGGAGATCAGAAGAAAACCCCTTTGTTTTGGGGTTTTAGGACCCTCTTCTCACAGTTTTCCTGTGGAACATGCTGCAAACAAGCTCCAAACCCTGGTTTGCTGCATTTTCCAGTTAAATTCCCATCAAACCCACAAAGAGGGGAATTAATCTGAAGTTGCTCAAATACAACCTCAAAAAGGACACGCTGACAGAGGGGTTTCCCCCCTCCATTATTTTGTTCATGATTTAAAAAATCAGGTGTTTTAGAGTCTCAGCTCCAGAGCTCCAAATAAACTTGGAAGCTTGTTCTCCTCCAGTGGGAGCTGTCCCTGCCCACGGCAGGAGGGTTGGGTTGAGATGATCTTTACACCCCTTTCCCACCCAAACCAACATGATTTAACACGACTCCTTTGACACAGCCTACGAGTGTGTGTTTTCCCCCAGCTCCTCTTCCAGGACAAAATCAAACCCTTCCAAGTCCTGAGCTCTCCTTTCTGAGGGGCAACCTCAGAGGATGCTCAGGAAGGTTTGCAATTCCGGGGTCCCCCGGAGCGTTGGGGATGTTTTTGCTGACCTGCCTTTGCCGGCGGGTGCGGCAGCAGAGGCGGGATGTGAACGCAGCTGCTGCATCAGCATCATTTTAATTAAATATATATTGCTTTCTTTAGCTGGGAGGACGGCGTGGGGCGTGTTATTGCTTTCAGGGAAGGGCTGGAATGCAAATGGAGAGCATTTGAGTGGAGAGAGAGCAAAGGATGGTGTTACAGCGGGAGAAAACATCCAAACGAGAAGCAGAGAAGAGTCATCACTGGTGGGAACGTGAATCCCTCGTCATCTCAACTCCTCACGAGCACCCAAATGGCATTCCCAGCTCCCTGGGAGCCTGCAGGGTGTGAGCACAGGCCCCAGGGTGCTGGGGCAGCCTGGTGAGAGCAGCATTAGTATGCAGGGAGATGCTCCTCACTCTGCTAAATCACTCCGCCAAGGGGGTCCGCGAGCGCTCCCGCTTTGTTATGACAGCGCTGCTGAGGCAGGATTAATAAGACTTAAAAGCAGAGCTAAATTAGGGAGATGGGAGATGAAGGCAGGGGTAGAGACTGAACTGGGCTGATGGAAAAGCGTGGGCTGGTGGGAAAGGCAGAGGGAATATAGACAGGGAGAGGCCCGAGGGAGTGGGGCTACGTGAACAGGGCACAAGAGCCTGAGCAGGAATTGAAGGTTATTCTGGGTCTGGCATAATAAAGTGTCAGCATTAAAAACTCAAAATAAAATTAAAAAAACCCCAACACCAAAATCTGCAAAACTAGAGGATCCAGTGAGATGATGCTCTCAGGCACATGGTGGGATTCCTGTGCAGAGCCAGGAGTTGAAGTCGATGATTCTGGGGATATTCTGTGTTTCTGTGAGACAGGAGGAAGAGAAAGGAGCGAGGAACAAAGAGAATGTCACACACAGAAAGAAATAAACGGCTGGAAAATTCAAACATTCCTGTTAGAAGGAAAGAACACCCAAGTCATCTCTTTTTTTAATTTTTTTTTTTGTTCTTTTCTTGCAGACTTTAGATCAGGGATTCTTCTAACCAAACAGAACGCCGCAGTCCTGGTCCTACACGGGGGGTTTTTAACACTTGCCAAATGGTGTCTGTGAGCTTGGAACAGATGTAAAAGATTATTGCCCAAATCTGCAAGAATTGTCACTTTGCACTTGCAAAGTGAAGACGCCTTGACTGGAGATACAGGCAGGATGAATTATGCATGGGAAGGGCTGCATGGCTATTTTTAATGGTGCATGGCATAGGCTGAGATGTGATTTGTTTAAGAGGGAGGGGAGTGAGGGAAGAATGAGAAGGTGAGCAGGGAAATCTGCCTCGAAAACGTGTGCTGAGGTTTCCTGGTGACACAGACACCAGCCCAGCACTGCAAGAGGGCTAAAATCAGGGATTAAAATGTTAGGAACTTTATAGGATCATGGAATGGTTTGGGTTGGATGGGGCCTTGAAGACCATGATGAAGATGAAGGTGCACTTGCTTGAGTCATTTGGGTCCTTAGGGGAGTCTGAAGGAAGGAATTGCAAACAGAGAACGTGTTCAGGTTGAAACTTCAGTGCATCTCAATGCATACAAGCAGGAATGATTAGGGTAGTAAAGTCACAATCAGTATTTCATTCTAAATTGAGTTTTGACCACCTCAGTTGAGTAAAACAGATATATTTCCTATCTTTCTATTACACTTTATAGACTCTGTGAGACAGGTCAGAAAAAAAATGGCTTTTCTTAGAAAATATGAAGATTATCAGGGTCTGTGTGCTTGCTTGTGTGAATTTAAAAATGATTTGGTGTTTTGTGTGTGTGTTTGAAAGGACAGAGATATTCTGAGGTTGGGAGGATTTGTGCATCCTGCCCAGTTCCTGGTGGCTGTGACATTCCTCCCCAGCCCTGGTTCCCGGATGATCCTGGTGAGATGGGATCTCCTGCCCTGACACAGCACTATCCCCTGATGGGACGTGGAACCTTCCTCGAGAAGCTTTCATAGCCAAAAGCAAATATTCCCTAGGTTTTAGTGGAGGGAAGAAGGTTGACTGAGGCAGCACAAAGAGCAGGAAGCAAAGCAATGCCTGGTTTGGGATCTCCTCCAGCATCCAGTGATGAATGGGACCTTCATGTGGGTTTCCCTCAATTAATTCTCCCACTGTTTAGGAGACCACAATGACCTCTAAGCATCCTCTGGTTTCCCTCTCTCTATTTTTTTCAGCTCAACCATTGGGAATATCCTTTTTGACGCTGATCTTCACACGAGCTGGTGTTATGTTGGTACTTTGCTCTTTAATAATGACATAAATTTATCATCAGTGTGTGATGGAGCTGGAGGGAGTTGGGAACATTTGTAGTCAGAGAGGTAAAAAGGCCCTCAAGAAGAGTCCATGTGCTCTGTGGGAATGACCCTCATTGCACACATTATGGGTTTGTTTTCTACTTTGGAGCTGGGGGTGGGTTCAGCCTGGAGAAAAGGAGGCTCAGGGGAACCTTCTCACTCTCTTTACCCACGTAACAAGTGACAGGACAAGAGGAAGTGTCCTCAAGTAGTGCCAGAGGAGGTTGAGGTTGGATATTGGGAATAATTTATTCAGTGAAAGGGTTGTCCAGCCCGTGGCACAGCTGCCCAGGGCAGTGCTGGAGTCCCCATCCCTGGAGGGATTTAAAAACCCTGTGGATGTGGCACTTGGGGACACGGGTCAGTGGTGGCCTTGGCAGTGCTGGAGGATGGTTGGACTCCATGGTCTCGGAGAGCTTTTCCAGCCTAAACAATTCTGTGTAAACCCACAAAGTTGACATTAGTCAGGAAGTCACACTCCAGGCCAAAATTCCATTAAAATGTTGGCATGCCCAACAGCTCTTTGAATGAAAAGGGAAATCAAGATCCCTTTAAATTTTGGGAATGTGGCTCCTGCCTTGTGTTTGCAGTCGTGACTTCCAAGGGAAGCAAATAATCCACGTTTGGGTTCCAGACTGGGGGGTCTGGGTTTTGTTTGTTCACGAGGGTCTCTTGGTTGCTTGAAGAAAAACCTCCTGTATATCGTGGCAGAAGAACGCTGGGGCTTGGGTGGTTTATCTTCTCATCCATCTTGTGCTCTGCTCTGGAAATCTGGGATAGTGGGAGGTGTCCCAGGAGGTGGAACAAGATGAACTTGAAGGTCCCTCCCAACCCATTCTGGGGCTCCGCAGTCGCAGTGACCCCACACAGAACAATCATTAGCCAGTATAAATTACCACAGGCTGTGGTGTTTTCCAGACATTCCCTTTGTCCTCTGGTGGGACCATAACCTGCTGAGGGAACAAACCCCCATCCCAATCCTGCTGCCAGCAAACTCCAGAGGGTTTTTGCCAATGGCTTAAAGGTTCCTGAGGAGGCCCAGACCCTACAGCTTCCCCTGTGTGCTGCTTGCAGTTGGAAGGTTTGGGAATATGTTAACTTAGCTGGGATGAGAGAGGGAGAAGGCAGCAGTGCTGTTCTTCATCTGTGGAAAGTACATTTGTTGGGTAGGCTGTGTTCTTTTACTGCTTTCCTCAAAATGCCATTTTGTACCAGTAAAACGCTCCCTAAAAATACTAAAATATTTTTAGTTGTCGAGTACAAATCAGATTGAGCTGCACATTTCCCTCGTGAGTAAAAGTGATGAGTCTGTGTTCATTAACTCGGGGCCATCTGGTGCAGACATGCTGCAGTCTGTGAATCAAACATGCATCAAGCTCCAGGGATCAGGGAAACAGCCAGAGCCAGGCTTTGGGGGGCTCCAGGCTGGAGGGAGGAAGAGAAGGGTGGCCTGCTGTAGATTTGACTCTTTTTAAAATTAACTCTGTTGTAAAACTGGGCCCAGGCTCATTGGTGACACTTTGAGGAGCCTTCAGGGTGCCAGAATGAAGTGATGGTACCTGTCCCCCCACGTATTGTGTGTGCAGAAATGACTAAATAGCTCTGTGTCTCTGAGTGTTTCAATATTGCATCTTGAGGGGGCAGCCCTGGGGGCGCAACCAAGAAATAAATCCAAGCAGCCTGGCTCGGTTTTTTTGGGTCTGCACTGGTGGAAGTCAAGGGGGGTTTCCACTGATGAAGCAGAGTGTTTTGGTGAAAACTTTGGAAAAGTTGTAGTTGGAGGCCTTGTGGGTCCCTTCCAGCTCAGGATATTCCATGGTTCTATGAACTATATCCTGAGGTAAGACTTTATTGTCTTAAAAGGGGGCTTAGAAACCTTTCATAAATGCCCAAGTCCAAGTCTCTGGAGGAGAACCCCATTTAATTTCCTTTATTAGATAGCCTGAGGTGTGCTGTGCTCTTCCCATGTGTCACGTGTCCTCTGTCTCTTTGCCTAAAAGTTTGATCCATCCTTGCCAGACGTGGGATGTGGGGTCTCCTTCCTGAGCCAGGTACAGTCCCTTGGGTGGGGATTGAAGGGCAGTTTTTCCTGGGGGTTGTGGCTTTTCCACGGGCCACTGCTGCAACCAACCTGTAAATGAGGACTGAGCCAGCTGAAAACCAACACAAAATCCACCCAGGAGACAGGAGAAGTTTCAGGTCCATAGTCTTAATACAAAAAAACAAGTTTAACAAAATCTATTATTAATACCGGGAGGGAGAGCAGCGATCACTCCTGAACAAAGATCACGTTTCCATGACAATACCCCCCATCCCTGCATAATCCAGAGAACAGGAGCTTCTCCGTCCTGCTGGGATGTATTTTGACGTATTTGGATAGGAAAAAAAAAAATTCCTGAAACTCAGAGTTATGCCTTTGAAAAAAAGTTGTGTTTTCTTTCAAGGTTCCCACTCGTTTAATCACGCTCTTAAATGACTCGCATTGATGGGCCCCAGTCAAAGAGGGGACGGAGCTGCTCGGCCCCCTTGTTTCCTTCCTCTCTTCTCTTTGACTTGCCTCATCAAAATGACCGTCCCTGCTCCGTTTGCTTAATTTCCTGCCTGGATTCAGTCACTCTGCTCTCCCATTAAGGGCAGTTTTGTGAATGACATCTTTGAAAGCTCCTCCTGGCTTTCATTTGCCTGCCAGGGAAGTGATTGCTTACTCATCCCCTTTGGGAAATCGAGTTTACCTTCCAAAGACGCCTCTTTTTTCAGTACTTTGTGCTGGAGTCTTGGCACATTTCTTCATTGGCTGCTCCTTTGGGCACCTCTAGGAAGAGAAATACACATTCCTGCTCCTTTAAGCAAGATATTGAGTGACTTTCAGGCTCTAATAGATAATTTTTCAAGTAACTTCTTCCCTAGGACAAGGTGGTTCTTTGTCATCTTCTACTCAAAGACGTTTCAGGGTTAACACTGATTTATTTCTCTGGAGGGTTGCTCTTCCCCCTTCAGCATCGTCAAGTTTCAGGTTTTGAGGTTTTGGATCCTGGATGCTAAAAACGTTCTGGGTTCTGATGCTCTTTGTGTCACCTGCATGCTGCTTAAGGTACCTTGGGGCTGAGGGAATGGCTGGAGCTGTGCCAGAGGAGGTTTGGGGTGGATCTCAGGGAAAGGTCCTTCCTCCAGAGGGTGGTGGGTGCTGATGAGGCTCCCCAGGGTGGTGGGCACAGCCCCAAGGCTGCCAGAGCTCCAGGAGGGTCTGAATGATGCTCTGAGGGACAGGTTGGGATTGTTGGGGTGTCTCTGCAAGTCCAGGAGTTGGACCGAATGATCCTTGTGGGATCCAACTCAGGATATTCCATGATTCTATTCACTTTATGGCTTCTTGGCGCAGCAACTGCAGCAAGTTCCCAACAAAGATGAAGATCAGGTGCAGAGAAGTCAATGTTCATCATACCACTTGACTTTGTATTGTCTTGAGAAGGCAGAACCACAGAATCCTTAGGGTTGGAAAAGCCCTCTAAGATCATGAAGTCCAACCATAACCCAGCACCACCGTGTTCACCTCCAAACCATGTCCCCGAGTGCCACAAAGACACATAAAGCTTCCCAAGCCCTTGCTGTGAGCCCAGAGCACCCCAAAGTCTCACCCAGCAGAACTCCCAGGCTCAGAGCTCGTTGTGCCTCATCCATCCTGCACTTTGCTCTCCACTTTTCCTTCCTGCAATCCATGAGGCAGCTGTTTCCATTCCTTGGAGATCACGTGGTGGGGTGGAATGCCCAATCAGACACAAACACCTCAACCAGGCGATTTCCAGTTTGTTTCTCACTGGGGTGGCTTAGACAGGTTCCCTTTTGCTTTCCAAGGGAGACTTTGGAATTACTGATCTCTGGGAGTGGAGATCTCAGGGGGCTGTAGTGGATGCAACAAGGTTATTTCCATAGACTTGCCCTTGCCTAGTTTTTATTCCTATTTATTTTCAGAAGCTGTGGCGGAGAATAAAAAGAAGGAATTTTATTCAGCTTATTGTACTTGTTATTGGTGTTATTCCCTCCTTCCCTCTTGTCTCTCCTTTGGTTCTGTGCATCCCTTTTGGAGTAGGATGTGGCCTTTCCTACATGCCCTTGGTATCTGAATAGGCTCAGCCCCAACAAACCCAGCAAAGTTCAGGCTCCCTGGTCACTTTAGGGGTTTCCAGCACATTCCACAGGGACAACGAGTGTCACATGCCGTGCCAACGTCACGGAGCGATGCCAGCGTGCCATGTCATGGTGTCAAGGCACAATATTAAGTGACAGGGCCGAGCCAGCCTGTGCCCCTGCAGAACATGCCTGGGGTACAGCTGTGCCCTCACCCTGGGCTGTGTAGGAACGGCGTTAATTTAAATGCTTTCGTTCCATCTGGATCTTCTTGGCTTCACTCAGTGGCTCCTTAAGAGCCCTTCTTTGAGGCAGCGTGGCTGAACAACTCCATTTAATATGTTAAATATCCAGTGCTGTGTAGTGGTCAGAATAGAAGGATGAAGAAGTCCTAATTAATCAGATCTCTTCCTAATTGGCTGTGGCAAAGAGATTTCTCTCGGTGCCAAGGGCGTGCAGTGGCCGAGTTCCTGGCTTTGCCCAAATAACAGAGAGGCTCTTTCTGCAAGTGCTGCCCTGGATTTGTTTGGATTTGCTTGGAGGAGTCGGCAGCAGAATGTCAGGTAGATTAATCTTGGCTTCTGTACATCCTGTCTCGGAGTGTCATCCCTTTTGCCTCCCATCCTCTTTGCCCAGGAGTTTGAGAGCAGCGTTTTTAGCCTTGAATTTTGAATTGTTCTGATGAGGCTCCTGTGAACCAAACACAATTTGACTGGCAGCTCTGGAGCCAGCGAGAGAGTGAGCGGAATTAAATTGTTGACCGTGTGTCATTAAAGAAAGGAGAGAGGGATTTATAGTCTCAGCCATTGGTTTTCTTCAGCTTTGGTCAGAAAACCTTTTGAACAACCTGCTTGGCCAATGTATAAAGGGCGTTTCAAAGCACTGAAATGTGATGCCGACCATTTCTATTGGCAACTCATCTGACCTTGGTACTTTTGGATCACCTCTCTGGCCTAAATCTGCTCCCTTTGGTGGGGAAGAGTCCAAACCAAACCTGCTGGGCAGGAGTAAGTTGGCAGCTTGTGTGGGCTGGATAGGGAACTCAGGGATCTTGTGTCACTTGAAGAAAGCTGTGACCCTTTAGCCCTCTGACATTCTGCATTTCCAGTGCCTAAAGGGGCTCCAGGAGAGCTGGAGAGGGACTGGGGCCAAGGGATGGAGGGACAGGACACAGGGAATGGCTTCCCAGTGCCAGAGGGCAGGGCTGGGTGGGATATTGGGAAGGGATTGTTGGGTGGGAGGGTGGGGAGGGGCTGGCACAGGTTGCCCAGAGAAGCTGTGGCTGCGCCTGGATGCCTGGAAATATCCAAGGCCAGGTTGGATGGGGCTTGGAGCAACCTGGGCTAGTGGAGGGTGTCCCTGCCCATGGATGTTCCCTTTCTACCCAAACCATTCCATGATTGTATGAAATCACCCCAGGAAACATTCGGAGTCGTGCCCAGACATTTGAGATGAGCATTTGCCACTGGGTTTGCTGGGTGTGAGCAGCCCTTTGGCACAGCCACGAGCCCTTTTGGGCCAAAGAGACCCTGCAGAGATGTCACAGAGGAGGAGGAGGAGGAGGAGGAGAAGAGGGTCTGTCCCAGCCCAGCTCCGTTCCCAGAAGAAAACACCCCACAGAGCCTTTAGCCTTGCAGGGATACATCATTTTCCCGGTGTCACAGATAAAAAGCAGCAGCTTTTCTCCCACCCCAGCAGTGGCACAAAAGGCAAGATGGGGCCAAGCGAGGAGGGTGAGGTAGCACCGGT
This sequence comes from Thripadectes ignobilis, assembly GCA_035584755.1. Taxonomy (NCBI): domain Eukaryota; kingdom Metazoa; phylum Chordata; class Aves; order Passeriformes; family Furnariidae; genus Thripadectes; species Thripadectes ignobilis. The sequence goes on along the minus strand of JAWMRC010000110.1, from coordinate 113,235,873 downwards.
CTGAGAATGGCTGCAATCAGGTTACAAGGAGATCGTATCAAATGTGTTGTGAAAGTTCTGATAATTAATTGTCTCTTAAACGGTGCCGCCTGTTTGTTTGATCTTCCTCGTGCACGTCCGGAGCCATGTAGCAGTTATTTTCCTTCATCCCTTTTTTCCCCTGTAACCATATTTCTGCACTTCAGGCTTGATTTAGTAACCATAGCAATGAAATAAATGCATTGTCTTCATTTACAATGGTGTCTAAATAGGTGCTCAGCTCCCTGCAAGTCCTTTAACAAGGGATGCTTCCCTGCCACCACAATGAGAAGGCTCAGGGCGATGTTATTGAAATCATTTTCACTTTGATTTCATGACATCCAGTCCAAAAGTCTCTGAAAATGCATTTCTCAAGAGTATATACATAGAAATATAAACCCAGAACTTTCCAGGGGGATTCTTTGTGGAGAGAGAGGGAACATGGTTGGCATTATGTCTTTCCAGATACAAAAAGATGCATTAATACCTTTTATTTTCTTGTGCTGCCCTCACATTTTCAATAACCCAGAAGTTTTTATAAGCAAAGAACAAAAAAAACGCAGACTGATTTCTTCTCTAAGGAGTATGTTCTCCCGTGCTTGGGCAGTCCTTATAGAAATAGATGTAAACTGTTTTCATTTCCTAAGGTTCAAAATAAAAACTGCAAACGAAAAGGAAAGGAAAGGAAAGAAAAGAAAAGAAGAAAACTCTCCTTTTGTGTCAACGGATTGGATTTGCAGCTCGGTGGCAGAGACATGACTTCATTCACTTTTTATGTATTAATTCTGTTTGTCAAAGCCTTCTGCAAACATAATTCAGGCGTTTTCTAGAACACAGCCCTGGCTTTCTGGGCTGTGCTGGTGTTGTGGCCTCCCAGCACTTGCAGGAGTTGGACATCACAGGGGTTTATTTTGGGAGGGTCACGTGGCACAGCCAGAGATTCATGGAATGGTTTGGGTGGGAAGGGACTTTAAAGCTCATCCCATCCCAACCCCTGCCATGGCAGGGACACCTTCCACTATCCAAGGTTGCTCCAAGCCCTGTCCAACTTGGCCTTGGACACTCCCAGGGATGGATCCAGGGGCAGCCACAGCTTCTCTGGCAATTCTAGCCCAGGCCCTCCCAGCCAACAATCCCTTCCCAATATCCCATCTGGCACTGGGAAGCCATTCCCTGTGTCCTGTCCCTCCATCCCTTGTCCCCAGTCCCTC
>JAWMRC010000110.1:113189681-113206248 GCA_035584755.1 Thripadectes ignobilis | reverse complement strand
CTTCCAAACTGCCTTTGGGAATGATCCCTGGCCCACAGTCTTTGAAATGTGCTGGGAAAGAGGGTTATTGGGCTAAAAGCATTCCATGGGCTGCTGTGAAAGCTCAGTGGTTCTGATGATTGAGTTGCATTTCCTGTGCTCATAATTAGGGTGCGAAAATCCCTCCAAGATCATTCAGTCCAACCATTCCCCAGCACTGCCAAGGCCACCACTAACCCGTGTGCCCAAATGCCACATCCCCATGGCTTTTAAACCCCTCCAGGGATGGGGACTCCACCAGGGCAGCTGTGCCAGGGCTTGACAACCCTTTTAGGGGCCTTCTTAGCTTTTATTTTAATAGTTGAAGATCTTGCTTTTCATGTGTGGATTTGAAATCTTCCATTTTCCTCTGTTTCTGGACTGCTGAAGATCAGTTGGTTGTTTTTCTATGGGTTTCGAATCCTCTCCCTATTGAGCTCGGAGCTGTTGGCACTTACAAGTGGCTGGAGATGGGTGAGGGGCTGGGAAAAAGATGGCTTGGTGCCTGTCTTAATGGAAAAGGAGGTCCTGAGAGTGTCAGGGCCATCGAAATTCCTAGAAATAAGCTGGCACAAATAATCAGAGCCCTTAAAGCACCCAGAAGATAACAAAGACCTGAGTACTGTGAACAGGGACTTTTCAAGAGCAGGTGGCATCAAACAAATCTGATTTCCTCCTGTGTGAGGATAAAAAGGCTTCTGGGTGGAAGAGAGGTAGCTGGTGCTGTATTTCTTTTTGTGCAGGAAAGCTCCTGACACTGCCCCTTGTGACATTCTTGTAAATGAACTGAGGCAAAGAGGTCTACGTGGAACTACTGGAAGTTCTGCAGGAAATTTGCTGGATATCTGTAGTCAGTGAAATTACCAACAGATTGGATATTTAATCTGTGTCAATGCAGAAAGAGGCATTGAGTGGACTCACAGGGCTCTGATTTAGGCAACAGAATGCAGTTGAATGTATTTGGAGGGGAAAAGTGCAAGGCTGGGTGACATCAGAAAAGATGTGGAAAATATCCATGAGGAAAGCTGGAAATGTAGCCGATCCTACAGATAGTTTAATGGGATTGGGATAGTTTAATGACTGAGAGAACTGGGTTGTTTAGCCTGGAGAAGAGAAGACTCCAACTCAGAGCTCCTTCCAGTGCCCAGAGGGGCTCCAAGAGAGCTGGAGAGGGATTTGGACAAGAGCCTGGAATGACAGGTCCCAGGGGGAATGGCTTCCCACTGACAGAGGGCAGGGATAGATGGGATATTGGGAAGGAATTCTTGGCTGTGAAGGTGGGGAGGGGCTGGGATGGAATTGCCAGAGAAGCTGTGGCTGCCCCATCCCTGGAAGTGTCCAAGGTCAGGTTGGATTCCTTTGGAGCAACCTGGGCTAGTGGAAGGTGTCCCTGCCCATGGAAGGGATGTGGAATGGGATGATCCTTAAGCACCCTTCCAACCCAAAGAGTTCTATATGTTCTATATGTTTCTGTTGGCTTGTGTTTGCTGCATATTTCGAGGCTCAGGGTCTGCCTCTCTTGAATTGAGCTTAAACATCCCAGTAGCCAAGGCCATCATGTTTGTCACCTGCAATAAATGGAATTTTTGAATGTAATGTGTCTTTTCCTCTGCAACTGGACTGCACTGAGTGCAGGGCACAGTTCACACACGGAATAGAATTCATTCCTTTGGAAAAACTTGGTGAAACGAGCCTTAATTTCCATGGTGGGGGAGTTAGAACAAGATGATCTATAAGGTCCCTTCCCACTCAAACCACTCAATGATTCTCTAATTCCAGCCTCTCTTCTTTGTGAATGAGTCTCAACCTGCATCATCAATTTATCCTATGTCTTCTGAAATTCCTTTAAGAGAATCACAGTTGTGGAAACCAGCTTATCTCCTTGCTAAAAATCAATCCCAGAGCCAAGGGAAAGTTCTGATTCCTGTTTTCTCCTGGTTCATTTTATGTAAATCTCTCTTTCCATCCTGCACACGCAGCCACACACACAGAGCCAACACACCCCTTGGGATGATGTGTCTTCTTGGCAACTGGTGGGAGTTTTGCTGGCACTGGGAGGGACGTGCAGGAGTCAAGTGCAGCATTAATGGGAGTTCCCAGTGGCTTAGAGGGAAGCTCATTACTGACCCGGCCTCGGCGTCTTCTTCATTTACAGTAACACTTTAAATATTTAATCGATCTCTCCTTCTTTCCTGTCATGGACCATTTTCCCTCAATTGATTCCTTTATTTTGGGGGAGGGCAGGGATGGTTGGAATGCATTTATGTTAGTGGGATTCCATAAATTATCCTCATTAAGAGGCCAGATAGCAACAGGCCAGTGTGGGATTAAGTCGAAGCTTCATGTTGTATTTTTTGCCTCAGGTTCTCAAAGCATTTCAGAGGCACCAACTGGGTGAAGGTGAAGAGCAAAATTCTGCTGAAAGTTAAGAAAAAAAAGCTTGTTAAAGTTCCTGGGAGTTGTCAGGGCAGAAGTGACAGGATTATCCATTCTGGAGAGGGATGGGATACATCCTCACTAGGGAAGGCAAGTGGAAGGCTGGCATGAGAATCCCAGAATCCCAGAATGGTTTGGGTTGGAAGGGACCTTAAAGCTCGTGTCATTCCACCCCCTGCCATGAGCAGGGACACCTTCCACTAGCCCAGGTTGCTCCAAGCCCTGTCCAGCCTGGGAACACTTCCAGGAATGGGGAATCCACAGCTTATAAGGGAAACCCATGCCAGGGCCTCACCACTTTTTCCAGCAAAAATGTTTATGGTCTTCTTGGTTCCATCTCCTGAGACTACCCAGGTCAGGCAATGCCAAGGCACTCATGAGGTCCAGCAGTGCCCTCATCTCACACACTTCAGCCATCTTCTGTAAGTGCAGATGTTGTAACATCTGTTTCACAAGCAAGGAAATAGAGGGACAGGAAGGGCAGGGACCTGCCCCAGCCTCTCATCTGCAGCCTCATAAATCTTGTGTTGGCTTTGCAGGATCACAGATTAATTTTTACCACAAAGGGTTTGGCAGCAACTTTTTTGGCTGTATTTTTAATAAGGTGTACAAGCCTTGCTTTGTAATGCCACGGAGCTGGAATTAGGCAGGATGTGGATGTCAGGACAATCATAGCAGAGACATTAACTTTGTGTGGCTCCTGAATGCACCTGAGGGAATCATAAAAACAATCTCCCACCTCTGGGCTTGCACAGAGCTCTTGGAGCACAGTTTGGCCTTGTTCTTGATGAACATGAGATCACTTCATAAACCCTAGAAAGAAAGAGCTGTGGGGTATTTGCCTTTCACCAAGCCAGGCTCAGGGAAGAGAAGAAAAACCTTCAGTAGCTGGGGGTAAACACTTTTAATGGGCAGAAAAAGGGCCTTTCAGCAAATGTGCTTTAAAATAGAATCACTGATTGGTTTGGGTTGGAAGGGACCTTGAAGACCATCTAGTTCCAACCCCTTGCCGTGGTTCCACTAGACCAGGTTGCTCAAAGCCACGTCCAAGCTGGAGAGGACAACAAAAATATTCTGAGCTGTGTCATAACCATTAAATGCCTTGCACAATTCTGCACTTGTTATTGGTTGGGGGTTTATCCATCAGCCAAGAAATGCTCAGGTGTGTCAGATGTGCATTCAGAGTATTCCCACATCATTCCTTTGCACTGTCAGTGTTAAATCTAATGTCCTCTGGGAGCTGAAACCACAAATTAGAAGCAAACACCCCCAGACCTCACCTGCTCAGCAGGAACTCAGCATGAAGTGCTACCCCACACGTGTTTTCCTTCAAATCACACTGAGACAGCACAGAAGGAGGAGAAAGCTGGGTTCGTGCCCCGTGGAAAGAGAGTATTTTCATGGAAAAGGAATATTTCTTTTCATCACAATGCTTTGTGATACTCTCCATTATTGCACAGCTAAAATGCTCAGCCTTTGAGCTCAGAAACTCGGGTAGGATCCGAGGCCCGGGCTCCGTCCGACTCCATTTATGTCATCACTATTTAAGGCTTTGAGTAATGGGCTCTGAATACCCAAATACAAAGACAAACGCTGCTGTTGTCATTATTGATGGTTTGTGTCCTTGATACAAGTGCTGTAGCTCGAGGAGAGGATCATGTGATGGTCCACTGCTGACTTTCTTGGCACCCTTCATTTCAGTTTTGTTTGCTAAGTGGGGGAGTCTTTCAATAAAGATGCAACATTTCAATTACTCCTCTCTTTTCTTTCCTGGAAGCTGTCAAGGGATGAGAGCTGTGATTGTAATTGAAAATACCCCTGCAAAGCCTCCAAATTATTAGAACTGAAATTAAAAAATCTTCTTCTTGAACCACCGTTCGGTTTCACCTTGAAAAATCACGCCTGACTTTCAAAGAACAGACTTTGATGGCTAATTATAATAAGAATTGGATAATTTAGCAGATGTTGACCGTGGCCACAAAGAAATCTCAGTCTTCTAATGGCAGATTTGATTTGCTTTGACCTGGAATGACTGTGAGACCCTTTGGCACCTCAGCCTTGCCGGTGGAACTGGATGCTCCCCGTTTTAGGGATGTCTGACAGCTCCTCTCAGAAGTCTTTCCCTCACTTGATTGATACTTCGGCAAACATTCATTTGGGGAGGGGTGAAATTTTCCGTGCCAGTTTTCTGCCTCCTCAGACTGATATTTTTAAAGTTCCAGCCAAAATTGTTCAGAGCAGGAAGCTGGAGAAAAACATGTTTTCCATACTAAAATACTTCTCCCAGCTTGTCTACGAGGAGCCCTGATCCCTCCCCGCTGCAGAGCTGGGATGTGAATTTCAGGAAGGAGGCGTCTTTTTTGCGCATATCCTGCTTTTTTTTTTTTTTTTCTTTGATCTCCCTGTGGAAATTTCCTTAGCTTTTCTTAATTTACAGACATTAAAGGAAGAAAAAAACCCAAATCCTGACCGAAAAACCAACGCACATTTGGGAGAGATGTCACAGCGTTTAAAAGGTGGAGCCTTCAAGGGATGCTGCAGGGTTTGTGTTGTGCTGCTCTGCCTGTGCCTGGCCTGGAGCTGCAGCCTGTTTTCCAATGAAACCCAAAGGACAGGGATGATCCTTTCCATTCCAGCTGATGGTGGCTCTTTAAAAGTTTGGGACTTGGGTTCCCCCGGGGTTTTAAAGCAATTACACCCAGTGAGATGAGGAGGGACAAGCTGCTCTGCTGGAAGGCAAAAATGAAAGAAATCAAATTTTAAGGGGGCAAAGAAAGGAGGTTGGGACAGAGAGAGAGGGCCAAGAGAGCTCATGGGGGTAGAAATGTTTCAGGGCTGCTCAGAATTGTCGGAGGGGGAGATGGGACCAGGAACCTGGTGGGATGTACCTGGATCTGCAGCCACAGAGCTGGGAGAGAAGGGGTCCCCAGGGGAGTCAGCCCCACCTGGTGATGAGAGGGAGAGGCAGAACCCCAGGATAATTCCCATTGCTTGGCCCAAGTACTCTTTGTCACACCACAAGCCAGCAGGGTGACCCTGAATCATAGAATCCCCATATCCCAGAATGGTTTGGGTTGGAAGGCACCTCAAAGACCATCCAGTCCAACCCCCTGCCATGGGCAGGGACACCTTACAATAAATACACCTTACAATAAATACACCTCACAATAAATACACCCCACAAGAAACACAACCCTTCTCCTTTCCCCTGCATCTCATTTCTAACATCCTACACACGGCACAGGATCCTGCAGCTCCTGATTTCCCCCTGAACACCCAGCTTGAGGTACAAGAGCCGTGTTAAACTCCCCAGAACAAAGTGCCTGCTGGGGGATTTTTGCATGCCAGCAAGCCCAGGGAACATCCACTTCTGCAGCGTCAGGTGTTAGGAGGGAACAAGACACACACACTCGGAGAGAAGAAAAAGAGGGGAAATCAAGCCGCTTTCACGCCTTCTTTGTAATTATTTTCCCCCCGTTGTTCAGAATTCAAGTTAAAAAAAAATATAAAAAAGGGGAAAAAAAAAACCAAAAAAGAAAGGAAGAGAGGGCTCTAACATTTACTGGCAGTAATCATTGCACCATCTGCTCTGGGAGCTGCTTCCAGAACACACATTCTCAGCTGCTGAGCAGTCAGCTCTGCGCTCCCTTCCTCTCGGAGACAGGGATGCCAGCAGTTCCTAAACTGTAACAGCATGAACAAGCCTTTTCCTTTTTTTCTTTTTTTTTTCCCTCCTTTTTTTCCCTTTCGGTTGCTGGAATTTATTTTTTGTTTTTAAAAAGGCAGGAGAGTTTGGACTTCTCACCGGGTTGTTTCAAAGACTGAGCTCTTCCCGAGTTGAGGGTTCCCGGTGGGAGTGCAAGCAAGTGGTGAAAATGTGGAGAATATTAATATTTTAAGATTTTGGGGTGTCCCAAAGGGGTTTGCTTTGTAGTAGAGCTTCGCTGGCACCTGGGCTGCTCCCAAGGATGGATTTATCCCGTGTTTTTTTAGCTGTACCTGGGGAAAAGCTTTCCTAGTGGGATACCCTCATGCCTGGGCACGGACACTCTGGATTTCTGCTCTCCTGATCTGTAACACTGAGCTCAACACCAGTTTTTTCACCTCCTCTTCCACATGCTAAGTCAGCACTGAGCTGTTCCACATCCCTGTGTGCCCTCCAGCAGCCCAAATCCATCAGTGAATCACAGGATAAAAACCAGGAGGAGGTTCCTGTGGCTGAAAGGAGCTGGGACAGCCAGAGCTGCCCTCTCCCTGTGCTCCTGCCTCACTGCCCTTTGGCTACCGGGGAGCAGGAGCACTTAAGGAGCTAGATGACTAATTTAGAGGGCAGAGGGTGACCTTAATTAGCTCATCCTGTCCTTGGATGTTTCTGTGTCACCGACTCCCCATCTATGGCTCTCATTCTTGTTTCTCTCAGCAATAACAACCCGCGATCTCTGTTGGCACGTTGAAATTCGCAATGAAAAAACATCCACCAGTGAAAGCCCCTCTTCGGTCCTCCCACTGCAGAGCCAAAGGAATGAGGCAGAGGGAATGCAGAGCCCATTAGGCCTGTCCCAGGAGGCAGGATCTATATGCTCACAGATGTGCTTACAGAGAGAAATCTGCATTAGGCAAAAAAAAATCCTGCTTGACCGGCGGTATTTGTGCTAAAGCAGACGATTTGAAGTGCAGCTTTGCAGGGAGAAGGGACTCCGAGGGGTGGCTTTGTGTGATTTGATGCGTGTTTCATTGCACCAAGAGCGAATTTCCTCCTCTGCAAGCAGGAGAAATGGGATTTTTCCTTGAGCCTCACATGCTTCTCCCATTTCTGTAGCCCAGTCCTGGATCTGGATGGGTGTTTTCCCATCCTCAAATCAGGGCTGGGATTTATTTTGATCAGCGTTCGATCCAGCTGAACTGTAATGCAGATCACAGAGGTTGGAGCCTCAAAACCTCTTTGGGAATATCCCTTGTTACTCAGGGCAGTGTCTGTGTGAATGAGCCTCTATATTCTCACTTGGACCAGTTCTTTGCTGCCATTTAAGAAAAATGTCAGTCTCTGGGGTCAAATGAATTGGAGATGCTATTCATGAAAAGGTCAGAGGAGCCAAATATTTATTGTCCTCACAGCACAGGGTGGTGACACTGGGCAAGCCAGAAGGGGTTGGGAAGACAAGCAATGGAGAATAAAGAATTGTGGAGACAGGGAAAAGAGGAAAAGAGAAAAATGGGAAGAAGTTGGGGCCTTGAAGGGCTCCCAAATATTGGTGCTTATTGCAAATTCTCCCTGTGCAAGGGAAGCTCATCCATTGAGCTGGTGTTGCTCAGGGGCACAGGAGCAGCTCATAGTGCTGTTGTGCCTCCCCACATGATCCCTGATGTAGGGCTGTGTTAAAGGAGAACAGGAAAATGCAGGATGGCTGATTTTTAGGAACCAAAAGCCTTGTCACAGCCTGGGATGGGCAGGTTCCATCGGGTGAGTGGCTGTGCAGGGCAAGCTGAGCCATAGGACACAAAGCTCTGCTTGCTGGGGAAAATTAGGAGCAGTCCATGCTTGGGAGGTTGGGAAAGAACAAACTGAACGACCTTATTCCTTCAGTGGGAGCACAGATGCCCTAAGTGTGGATTAAGGGCAGCAGATTTGAGACCATCCGTGGTGGGAGAGGCCACGCTGACTTGTGATCTCGAACATATCGCTTGGATGAGCTTGGGAAATCCTTTAATGTGGTTTTTTCCTGCCCACTTCAAGTCCTCTCAGTGGTGGGACCCCCATTGCTTCCCCTGGAGCAATGGCAGCCTGGCAGGGCTGGCATCTGCCGGTGCCCACGGCCTTGATCACAGCAAGCTCTTGGACCGAGCCCCCTCCTCTCCTTCTGGAAACCCCTCAAAGGGCCCTCTCGGAGATGGACTTGAAGGAGAAGCAGTTGTTCTCCAAGGGAAGGGGTTGGGAATGCTGTGATCCCTCGGAGCAACCCGTCCTGGTGCAGCCCTGCCGTGCCAGGAGCGGCACCGAGCCACGCACGGCGTCTCCAAATGCTCCTTTGGCTTCAAGGGAAGGATGGAGAGAGGGCAGAGACCCCACTGGAGACCGGGGAGGTGTTTTGGGGAGCAGAGGGGGGGGAGCCCGATAATTTCTCTCCGCTTTTCGTAATCACCGAAATGAACAATTTTTTTTTTGAGGTTTCGTAATGCTCTTAATTAGGGCAAACTTGAAAATAAGGACCACTTGGCATCCTCGGCGGCGAGAGCCATGTGCTACCTGCAGCAGGCCAACTCCAAAATGCAACTGATTTCTCCTCTCTCACCTACATTCTGCATTCAAGCAGCTGCTCCTAACAGGTGCTTGCTCTCTCCCGAGCAGATGGCGACGGAAAAATGGGATTGTTGGCAGGTTTTGCCACGGAGCAGCCTCCTTATCACACGTAGCCGCGTGTATACAAACACACACGTGCTCTCAGGGCTTCCAGTTTAAAAAGGAATTCTCCTTCTCGTAGAAGGTCAGTCACGTGGGGGGGCTTTGGCAGAGCGGGTTGTGCTTCTTTCTTTTGTTTCCTGGGTCTGAAGGCATTTGGGGCTTTGCTGTGGCATCAAAACCCCAAAAGGATTTGGCTGTTCAACTCTTCTGCTGTATCGAAAGGGCTGTGTTTTAGCAGGAATGTGTGGTGTTATATTCGTATTTATCATTTATCTTTAACAGCTTAAATAGCAATTTGCTGGAAATCAGGCAGGTTTTGGGTAGGGAGCACCCTGATGGTTTTTCTCCTTGCTCTGATTTATGGATATAAAATAATAAAAATGCAGGATTTTATGGATATAAAATAATAAAAATGCAGGAAACAGATCACAGGAGGGATCTTAAAGATCACCTCATTTCAAGGATCTCTCTCCTTTAATAAAACAACCAGATGGAAATGTGCAGTGGAGTAGAGACACAGCAATGCCTTTGAACAACAAATATCAATGTTTTATCACTGGGAGATGCACCCAGGACTCTGAGGGCCAAAATGTCTTCAAAGCTGCCCTGGGAAATCACTCAGGGGAAACGATTTGTGCCGGATCCATCACCTGAAGAGACACAGCTGTCAAACTAATCCTTCCATCCCCGTTTGCTCCTGACTCTGCTCCCACCTGCCAGGTTTTGCCTGGTGAGGGCTGAAAACGGGTGCAAAGCAATGCCAGCTTTGGGGGCACTGTGGCATTGCCCAGAAGGACCTTTCTTGCTCTTATTCCTTGTGCATGCAGCAGCAGGCAGAGCCACCCTCGCCCTGCTTTGCTGTTCATTTCAAAGGAGCAGCCCGAGCCAAGAGAGCCAGATGAGGGTGACATCTGGCCATGGAACCTCTGCCAAGTCACTGCTGTTCTGGAGCTGGCAGGAAGACGATGTGCTGCAAATGCCAGGTTCTCTCTGAAATGTAAAGTGCATTCCCTGCATTTTCTTTGCTTCCCATCCAGCCTCAATCAGCCCGGTGTTTTGTTTTACTAATGGCCAGATTCAAACCTCCTCTCCAGACGCATAAATCCCTATTTCATTGGTGGTGGGAGGCTTATACAACGAGTGGAATTTGACCCTGAAGTCCAAAAATGGCCTTGTGTTTTCTAAGCTTCCTGACAAATTAACTTGTTGCGAGTCAATCTCGTTCAAATCCCCCCTCCTGTGGGGTATGTTTGTGGTGTGGGTTGCTAATCATCTCTATGAGAGTTGTTTGTGTCTAAACTCTTCCAGGGAGGAGTAGGCAGAGCTTGGAGCAGGTGGATAAGCTGAAGAATCCCTGGGGGTTTCCTTCACTGATATTTTTCTCTCAGCCTAAGGTGCACCTCGAATAGAAAATCTCCGGCTGTTGAGAAAAGCTCGGGGAAGAAATCTGTCGCTGATCAAAGCTGTGGTGGAGTTAAAAAGCAGCTTGTGGAATTGCAACTAGATGATTTTTAAGGTCCCTTCCGACCCAAACCATTCTGCAATTCTATGATTCTCCGGTTCTGTGTCCCCTGGACACAGAGTTGTCTCTGTTGTGCTCAGAAGCAGAAGCTACACAGAGGATGCTCATCCAGGGATGGTGTGTGAAGGAACTGGACCTGAAGGATTTGCCCCATTTCCTTGTGAAGGATTTTTATTTTCACCCTTGTTGCTGTACTTTCAGCGGTTTTGGTGGCTGGTTTTGCAGCTGATGTTCCATCCAAGTGCATTTTTCCTTCTCTTCTTTGCTTCATAGAAACAATTTTCAAAATTGTAGGAGAAAGGAGGTTGTGTTAAATCATTGTCAGGCTGGGAGAACTGTGGGGGTTCACCTGGAGAAGAGAAGGATCCAGGGAGACCTGAGAGCCCCTTGCAGTGCCCAAAGGGGCTCCAGGAGAGCTGGAGAGGGACTGGGGACAAGGGATGGAGGGACAGGACACAGGGAATGGCTTCCCAGTGCCAGAGGGCAGGGCTGGGGGGGATATTGGGAAGGAATTTGGTACTCAGAGGTTGGTGAGGCACTGACAGCTCTGGCTGCCCCGTCCCTGGAAGTGTCCAAGGCCAGGTTGGACGGGGCTTGGAGCAACCTGGTTTAAGGGAGGAGTCTGGAGATGGATAGGGAGGAGAGAAATTGGATTAATCGTGTTTTGTTTTGCCATGCTCAACCAGCAACTCACCAGCAGTTTTATCTTCACAGATAACTTTTGTGGAGCTAATTCAAGAGGAATGTCTGTTTGGATGTGGCCCTAGCAGGGTTATGAAGTGATTTACCCTGCATTTTGTAGCTCCTTGACTTTAGTAGCTTCTGTTGGATCCCAGCTGTGCCTTTTCCCCCTCAGTGCTGTATCAGTTTTGCCTGTCCTGGTACATGGACTGATTGCTGGGGTTTAATTCTGGTGCACAAGTGTCACAGTGACATTTGTGATGTTCTAGAGACGCGTCTTCCGTCCTTTGAATGTCATTCCAGTGGGATGGGGCTTCCCATCAGTGTTTTATCTGACCTGCCACCCTCCTGAGCATGTCTGTGGTCCCTTCAGCTCCATGCACACATGGGATTCACTACAATAAAAGCAAAGGGTGTGACTGAGAGCATTACCCTGCCTTCTGTGCTCACATCTCTTGATTTCAGCATCAAATAAGCAAACCCAAACTGATCCCTGTGGAAATTCTTGGGATTGAACATGCTTATTAAGATGTTTGCATCTGCTGGCTCACACGTCGCAGCTTCAAACTATAACACTTTTATTTTTAACATCTTCAAAAGTTTCTCTCTGTCTATGCCATGGGAATAGGTGAGAATATTTTGAATTAAAGACAAGTTTTATTGAAGATTTGCCAAATAAGGGGGATTTTTTTGCATTGAAAGATATGTATTGATACCAGAACTAACTTGAAGCTACCAAGATGATCAGAAAGATGGAGCACCTCTCCAATGAGAAAAGGCTGAGGGAATTGGGATTGTTCATCCTGGAGAAGAGAAGGATTTGGGGTGACCTAATTGTGGCCTTCCAGTACCTGAAAGGAGCCCACAAGAATGATGGAGAGAAACCCTTTACAAGGGCCTGAAGTGACAGGACAGGGGGGAATGGCTTCCCACTGCCAAAGGATTAGGTGGGATGTTGGGAAGGAATTCTTGGCTGGGAGGGTGGGCAGGCCCTGGCACAGGTTGCTCAGAGAAGCTGTGGCTGCCCCATCCCTGGAAGTGTCCAAGGCCAGGTTGGAGCAACCTGGGATAGTGGGAGGTGTCTCTAATCATGGCAGGGGTTAGAACTAGATCATCTTTAAAGTCCCTTCCACCCAAACCATCCCATGATTCTCTGACTCACTTTTGATGCTACATCACTGCTCAACATGAACCATCACCCTGAATATCCAACTGAATCTCTGTATCTTTAGATTCTGTCCTTATCAATTATCTTCGCGCACCCCCCTGTCGAATAATCAGGGAACTTCTGGAATTACCACGGCACTTTGTTTCATTGTCTGCCAAAAAATAAATTGCTTGATACTATCCCAACACTTGAGAGCAAAACTTATTTTCCCAGCAAAGATAACAAACAGCTAATTCAGGTTTTCCAAAGCACGTGCGCTGTTATCGCTGATAAGAAGCTTAACCAACCTGAAAGCGAACGCTAAATGATCCACATCTCGGGCTTATTAAGCTTCTGTGTTTTCTACCACTTAAAAAAGCCTCTCAAAAAAACCCCTAAAGATGTGGGTAAATGAGGTTTTTTCTGGGAGGCTTTCAAGTTTCCCTCCTTCTTTTAGAACACGGAGGCGATGCCTCGAACGGCGCGAGTGCATCCCTGCTGCAGCGTTTCGTGGAACATCCTTTGTTTATTCACACTGTGCCACTTTTAAACTTCAGATGTAAACAACAAAGGCTTCTTTGTGTTTCACACTAGCTCGTACTCACTACCTTCTGAAGTCCAAAGCCAAAACACTGTGGAATTTTACCCTCTTCACACTTTCTTCTGCTTGTTGGATGCGTTCTTCCAACTTTTTCTATTTATAGGAGCTGGAAAACTACTTATCTCCTGATTAAAACACGCTCTGTTCATTTTATCTTGACTTTCCAGTCCTTGGTACGGGCTGAAATTTTATTGCCTGGTAGCCATTTCAGATATCATTTTAGCAGTAATTATGCGTATATTCGATAAGAGAAACAGTTTGTCATCCTGAAGGATCCAAATTGCTTCAAAATATTCGACCTGTCTGTGATCTGTTTACACGGATGAAAAATCCAGCAAATATCCCAGTGAAATCAGCTGGACAGAAGGGTCAGGAAGAGCCAGGCTGGAAATGCAGCATCTGTCTGACAGCACAGTCTGGGGGCAGAAGAGTTTGGTTTCCATTTCAAACCAGAGTGGGAATTCTCCTTGGAAGTTTCACAGAGGTTTAGCTGCTGATCCTTGAGATCCATCACTGGGGTACCCCCCCCTATTTTATAGCCACTGGAAAGGACCTCAATTTTGTGTTTCATTTCACATGGAGCGGATTGTGATGTTTGGATCAATCTCATGCTGGATCCATCCCCTTCTCTGCTGATTTTTAGAGAAGGTAGCCAAGGATTTTGCTCCTCTTCACTCTGTGCTTTTATCTCCATGGAAAAAAAAAAGGACAGAGTATCCAGAAAACCAGGGTAACATGGGGTTGATTATTTTCCCTTCCTGGGAACAAGTAGCATCCTTTGTCATCCCCTCTTCTTAGTCTGTGTTTGAGCATGAGCAAGATCTGATGAGCCCAAAGACTGAACCCTGGGGGCAGTTTTGGGCCCCTCAATTCAGGAAAGACACTGAGGGACTGGAGCATATCCAGGGAAGGGAACAGAGCTGGGGAAGGGGTTGGAGCAACAGGAGCAGCTGAGGGAGCTGGGGAGGCTCAGCCTGGAGAAAAGGAGGCTCAGGGGGGACCTTCTGGCTCTGAAACTCCCTGATGGATCCAGGGGAGGGTCGGGCTCTGCTCCCAGGGAACAGAGACAGGAGGGGAGGGAACGGCCTCAAGTTGCACCAGGGGAGGTTCAGGTTGGATATTGGGAACAATTTCTTCATGGAAAGGGTTGTCCATCCCTGGCACAGCTGCCCAGGACAGGGGTGGAGTCCCCATCCCTGGAGGGATTTAAAATCCCTGTGGATGTGGCACTTGGGGACATGGGTTACCTTGGCATTGCTGGGGGATGGTTGGACTTGATGATCTGAGAGGGCTTTTTCATCCTAAATGATCCTGTGGTTGTGTGATTCTATTTGATTGGAACATCCAGTGCATAACATGCAAATAGCTTTGCTGTAAATTGGTGGTGTGTTTGTCAGGTCCATGTTAGATCCCTCTCAGATATTTCCTCCTATCACACACCAACAGCACAAAACCCAGGGGTGGCAGCAGCTGAGTTAGTAGGTAAGTCCAGAGGTGGCTGTTCCAGGTGAGTTGGTCACCTCTCCAGAGTGTGGACAGCAAAATACAAATGATCTCCCAGCCTTTTTGGGGATGAAATGCTTTAGTATTACAAACTAATGGTCAGGGGAGGCTGAATAGAAAAGCAGAGCTTGTTATTGGAGGCAAAATAAGTGGCAGAGAGGACAGGATGCCCAACAATTTCCATTACAAGGATGTTTCAGGATATTCCAATATACCAATTTTTATGATTTTGGAAGTAAATACTCATGCTTGGTCTCTGAAAATTTTTCTGTCCAATCACAGCAGATGTAATTTCTGGATTTTTTCAGGATGAGTTTAGGAAAAGACAAATAGTTCCTCTTAAAAATTCATATATTTTCCTGAGAGACTGTCATGCTTATATGTCATGGAAGAAATACTTCATGTAAATCCAGTGAGAAAAACAACGTGATGGCAGAGCTGAACTGAGCCCTCTGCATTCAGTACTTGGAATGAACATTTTTACTTCTCCATTGCACCTCCCCTGAATGAAAAATAAATAATCTTTGGAGTGCCTTCCATTTGTTGCCAAGGGTTTGTACACGAGGGAGCACCTTGCGTGGCACGGGGGGCTCTGCACTTTGCAACTGGCGTGGGACAGACATAACTGAGCTAATGGAGGTGGCAAAGCCCTGTCAGCACAGTATTTATTCACGGAGTGGTTTCTTGTGCCCACAGGCAGCCTGGAGTTGCCTGATCTTGCATCTCTCTTGGACCTGGCTTAGCTTCTGGGAGTCGTTCGGGACCTGCACCCACGTGGAGATACCATTTGTGGTCTTCAGCAGCGTGGAAGGCTCTGCACTCAGCTGCTCTGCTCCATAAGTGGGTCATTTGCAGTGGCCCCATCTCGGTTTGGCCCTGGCCACTTTTTTTTTCAGGAATATGAGAGTAATGGATGAGTGATTAGTGGAGGAGACTCTGCTGTCTGCAACCGCGGGAGGGATTTGAGATCACTGGAAGTCAGAACGGGGCACGTCTTTTCTTAGCCATCATAAATTATCCATGCAGGATGTGCAGTAAAAGGCTGTTTGGCTGCCTTAAAATTGGCCAGACAAACAGAATTTCCATCTCTCTCAATGGCTCCTTCAACACCTAATTAGTTCCCAGATGCTGGTTGAGCAAGATGTCTTTTATCTTTGCTAATGTTATCTTCCTATCCCTCCTAAATGCCCCCCGGTGCCGTTCCCCACTTTCATCTCTCTTCCCTCAAGAGAAGGCAGGATGGGTGTTCAGGAAGCTCCACGCTGAAGGTCAAGCTTGTAAAGGCTGTGGGTCAAGCTGATCCTGTTATACCAGGCAGTATCTGGAGCAAAAAGCTTTGAATCCAGAATTAGATGGATGCGATGGAGAGAGCAGGATGCAACTTCCTTCCTATGCACGTTCGCGGGAGCAGCAT
This sequence comes from Thripadectes ignobilis, assembly GCA_035584755.1. Taxonomy (NCBI): domain Eukaryota; kingdom Metazoa; phylum Chordata; class Aves; order Passeriformes; family Furnariidae; genus Thripadectes; species Thripadectes ignobilis. Next base: position 113,190,526 of record JAWMRC010000110.1, on the reverse strand, counting down.
CCAACAGGAAAAAATAGAGCTGTGGATTTTATTCTGCTGTCAGTCCCATTTAATGCAACAGAGAGCAAACTCCGAGCTCTGGAAGGTACAAGCAAGGCTGTGTGGATGAACCTGCTGCTTCAGCTGGCACAGCTCGTTGTTGTGGGCAGGGAGGAAGCACCCTCAGATGGGAAATAGGAGGGAATATCAGACTCACTGCACTCCTGCTCCTCCCGAGACCCTCTGAGCACAACCACTTGGGGCCCCAGATGTGTTAACACCAGGCTATCAGCCAGCTGTGCTTTACCTTGGCAGGGCTGATGTGAGTCCCAGCCCAGCAATGCTGGGAGTGACCAAACAGCTCCCAGCTAAGTGTTCAAGAGAAAAGCATTTCAGGGGGAGCACATCTTCAAATGGAAGGAACAGGCTGTATTTCACACACAGCTTTCCCCCAAGGCTCCTGGGCTTCGGTTCACTCCATTCCAGTGATCTTCTCTGTTGGGTGGGAGGGTTTTGTCAATAGGCAGAAGCTCTGACAAAGCCAGTTTTGGAGTTTGATGGATGAGAATCAGGATTCTTCAGCTCAGGCTTTGCTCTACCATCTTTTTTGTTGTATTTCCTACATATCTGCATTTTCCCTGTGCTGCTCTGGAGGAATGCACTCATATGAACAATTTCCCATGAACAATTCCAGCAGGTTTATGTAACAGCATCTTTCCTCTTTGACCAGATAAGGAGTGGTCCCTGTAGGATGTAACCTGGGCTACATTCCCACAGTGTGGGCAGCAGGATGAGAGAAGAGAATTCTCCCTCCGTACTCTGCTCTGGTGAGACTTCTCCAGCTCTGGAGTCCAACACCACAAGGA
>JAWMRC010000110.1:113165566-113176680 GCA_035584755.1 Thripadectes ignobilis | reverse complement strand
CCTCTCCAGCTCTCCTGGAGCCCCTTTAGGCTCTGCAAGGGGCTCTCAGCTCTCCCTGGATCCTTCCCTTCTCCAGGAGACCCCCCCAGCTCTCCCAGCCTGGCTCCAGAGCAGAGGGGCTCCATCTCCTTGGAGATGCAAAGCATTGTCATCTGTGGGTACTTCCATGGAATGGCCCCATTTTCTGGAAAAGGGACCTGACAACTTTCTGTCTTTTAGATCCTCCTTTTGAGTCACAACCTCCTGAATGTGCTGGGAAGATTCAGCTCAGGGAAATAAGGAGTGAATTTCTAATGCCCTGAAGATCTCAGTTCTATCCTTCAGGCTCAGGTTCACTTTGGAGAGAAATGTGGGTGAAATTAGTGGGTTTTTCGAGAAGTCTGGCATATTTTCAATCTTTTTGTCACTTGCTGGTGATTTCTGTCACTTGTGATTGCTGTTTTCCCATCTTAAGGGAAGAATAAAGTAGTTGCTTCCTCTGTGTATTGTGATCCCAAGAGCCCCTTTGGGAGAGATCCAGCAGGTCCTCTGGGAGAGGCAGGGCCTTGCAGCCACCCTGAGAGAGCAAGGTTTAGATGGATGTTAGGAAAAATGGAAAAATTTCATCCCCAAAAGAGTTGCCGAGCCCTGGCACAGCTGCTCAGGGCAGTGGTGGACTCACCATCCCTGGGAGGGTTCAAAGCATGTGACATTTGGGGACATGGTTTAGTGACAGGCTTGGCAGTGCTCATTTAATGGTTGGACTTGATGTTCTTAATAGTGTTTTCCAATCTAAATTATTCCATGTTTTTATAATTCTAAAAGCTGGGACAAGCTTGACAGACTTTGCTCTGCAGGGCTTGCACAGCATCCCGTGGAGAGTCCCCCAAAAGACAGGAGGGAGAAACACCAGGTGTGCAGTGCAGTTCATCTCAGGTCATCACCAAGACCAGCAGGATAATGAGTCCCTTTGGGGTTTTTCCAGCTGTGCCACATCCCAGACTCCATCTACAAAAAGAAGGGAATTTTTTAAAATCCTATTCAGCAACCCTCCACCCCTCAGGATTTCAGCTTTGTCCTTTAACACCTCCCCCTTTCCACCTACCCACTCACTTCCTAGTCTGGCGTTCCTGGAAACATTCGAGGCCAAATTGGACAGGGCTTGGAGCAACCTGGTGTAGTGGAAGGTGTCCCTGCCTGTGGCACGGGGGTGGCACTGGATGAGCTTTAAGGTCCCTTCCAACCCAAACCATTCTGTGACGCTGTAATGAAGTCAGGAGCACAAATTCATCGTTGCTGACATTTGGAGGGCCCCATAAGCCCCTGTGACCCCAAACCCCCATGGCCTGAGATGCTTTACAAATTCAGCTGAGATCAGTGCCAAGGCAGGTCTCCAGCTGCTCTGCAGGTTTGTTAACCATTCTCTTCCAACTTCCTGCAGCAGATGCTGTGCCAGCATCCCACGTGCTGCAGAAAGCTCAGGTGAAGCTCCTCAGCAGGGAGCAGTGCTTGGAGCAGATCCCACAGCTCTGGGAGAACATGATGTGTGCTGAGGTGGAGGAAGGAGGACAAGGCAACTGCCAGGTAAAGTGACCTGGGCCAGGCAGGTTCCACGGGGAAAGGAGACAGGAAAGTTGGTCCTGGAGGGTCAAGCCAAAAAAACTGGGAGGGAAATTTAATCTGGGAGTGTTTAATTTGAATATTAGAAATGTTTCTCAGGTGAGGTCTTGGCTCTGATCCAGATGTCCTTTGCTAACATGGCAGGGTGGTCTGTGGGTGCCAGAACTAATCCCGTCTTACTGATAGAGGAGGATGGGCTTTTCAAGCTAAATGAGAAAGAGTTTGGGCAGTACTTGGCATCAGGGAGCTGACACAAACACCCAGATGAGGAGAACTCACCCAGAACTTGTGCCCTCAGAACGTATTCCACCCTCAGGATTGCTGACCCGATGTCAATGTCTGAAAGCCAAAAAACACTTTATCTTTTATAACATCCAACCTCCAACCCCTCCTCGGAGAGCCTGGTGAGGACTGGGCTCTCCTCCAGCCTCCATCCTCCACTGGGCAAGGATCTTAGAATCACAATGTGGCTTGGGGTGGAAGGGACCTTAAAGATCATCCAGCTCAACCCTCCTGCCATGGGCAGGGGCACCTTCCTTAGACCAGGTCGCTCCAAGTGCATCTTAGATGTGTGCCTGTGTTTGGAGGGAGATGGATGAGCAGAAACATGTATAGAGAGCTTTATCCTGTAGGAATCATTCATTGCAGGGACTAGAACAGCACCCAGAGAGAGATCCCCTGTCCTTTGGGCAAAGACAGTGGTTACAAGGACCTTGGACTGCAAACCCATGGCAAGCTGAGCCTGTAGATGAGCAGTGCAGGGGAAGTTTGGGTTGCCAAATGGTTTTTTGATTAGCCAGAGAGCATCTGCCTCTGCAACTGCTCAGCTTGTGACATTCACCTCCATTAAATTCAATCAGAAGTTTGAAGAAGGATCCTGCCACGGGATAACATCAACGTGATTAAAGAATGCACTTCCCAGCCCAGCCTGAAGTTCTGCAGGTGAATTATGCTGGCGAAACAGCAAGAGCACTTGTGCCCAGAGAAATGAATCTCCTGTATTCAGAAAGCTGATGAGGGAGCTATTTTGATCTACAATAATGTCAGAGTTGTCTGAGCAATGAGCCAGGACTGTGAGCTTTCCAAGCAGTGGAAGCACACGAGGATTTCACGTGGGATATTGCTGAGGATCCAGCGCCTGCACACTTTTTGGGGGAGCTTGACCTGGCAGAAAAGTCTCACAACCTGAAATAAGGAGAGCAGGACAAAACCAGACCCCAGGCTGGAAGTGGAGCTCTTCAGGGGAGAAGCAAATGACATGATTTTTCATTGGAATTTGCTAATTTGCATTTTGCTGGTGGGTGGCTTTCTGGGAAGTGCTGCTGACAGGCAGGGAGGGCACACCTTGGCCTCACTAGGGTGGTTCAGGAATCTGGTGGCTTGTCCATAGATGGGCTGCCTGGTAATGGATTGATGCTTGTTCTGCAGTAGGGACCACACACAGAATCCCAGAATCACTGAGGTTGGAAAAGACCTTCAAGACCATCGAGTCCAACCTGTGCCTGATCCCCATGTTGTCCCCCAGCCCAGAGCTCTGAGTGCCACATCCAGTCCTTCCTTGGACACCTCCAGGGATGGGGACTCCACCACCTCCCTGGGCAGTCTCTTCCAATGCCTCACAACCATTTCCATGAAGAAATTCCTCCTGATGTCCAACTTGAACCTCCCCTGGTGCAACTTGGGGCTGTTCCCTTTCCTCCTGTCCCTGTTCCCTGGGAGCAGAGCTCGACCCTCCCCTGGGTCCATCAGGGAGTTGCAGAGCCAGAAGGTCCCCCCTGAGCCTCCTTTTCTCCAGGCTGAGCCCCCCCAGCTCCCTCAGCCCCTTCCCAGCTCCATTCCCTTCCCTGGACGTGCTCCAGCCCCTCAGTGTCTCTCTTGTCATGGGGGGCCCAGAACTGGACAATTCACCTGCCCTGGGCAGAGAGTGAGGCACTGTGGACACTGCAATCTATTGAGCTCTGCTTATTTGTGAAGATTACAGAGTTTGTGTCAAATGAGAATGACACATATCAGAAGACCTAAGTCCTTTACAAAGTCATCACTGTCCTGGAGATAGAGCAGCCCTGGGCATGGTGTTGGTCTGTGCCAGCCAGCTGTCTCCTGGATGACTTCCAGACACAGCTCCAGCTTTTGCATGGATCAGGAGTCACCCACAATAATCACTTTGGAGAGGCCAGGAGGGAGCACAAGCTCAGGCAAAGCAGAGACCCCAGATGAGGGAACAAACCCTGGAGATGTTGAGTTTGTTGCTGTAGTTGTGGTCCCAGAAACCTGGAAGGCATGCACTGCCTTGACACGTTATCTGTCTGGACACAGGGCAGATAAAAGCCTTACATCAACGTCCTCTGAGCTTTGCTGAGTGTCAGGATACACGTGTTCATGTCCAGAGCCAGGCTAAGGCAAGCAAGTTGCTGGAATTGAGGTGCTAAGTCCACATGATCCACATCTGGATCCAAGTGTTTAATGGAATGACTTGTTATACAGGCAGATAGTGAGAGGATGAGGGGAAATGGTTTTAAACCAAAAGAAGAAGGATTTACATGAGATGTTGGGAAGAAATTGTTCCCTTTGAGGGTGGGGAGGCCCTGGCACAGGTTGTCCAGAGAAGCTGTGGCTGCCCCATCCCTGGAAGTGTCCAAGGCCAGGTTGGAACAACCTGGGCTAGTGGAAGGTGTCCCTGCCCATGACAGGAGCGAGAACTAGATGAGCTTTGAGGTCCCTTCTAATACAAACCATTCTGAGATTCAATGAGTTTACAGTTCCAAGAGCATCCTCAGTGTTTGTCTTGTGTGCCATTTGTGTCAGATTTCCCCTCATGCACCATGTTGATTTACGTGAGTAATGAAAGCCCCACCAATATCTCCACCAAAGGCACCATGTGGAAGGTTTATCCCACTGCCCACTGCCTTACTACCTCCATGTGACAACAGGACATGGAATCACAGCATCATTAAGTTGAAAAAAGCCTCCAAGATCACCAAGTCCAATCTGTGACTGATTCCCACCTTGTCACCCAGAACACTGAGTGCCACATCCAGTCATTCCTTGGACACCTCCAGGGATGGGGACTCCAAACCTCCCTGGGCAGCCTTTTCCAATGTTTGACCACCTTTTCAATGAAGAAATTCCCCCTGATGTCCAACCTGACCCTCCCCTAGTGCAGCTTGAGGCTGTTTCATGAATAGAAAGCACATGAATAAAAAGGCTCAGCAATTTCACCAGCTGCCATAATACCAGTACCAGACAAGACTAATTTGTGGATAACTGACCATATTCCTATAATAACTCAAGGGGATTGAATAGCAGAGCTCCCAAGTATTTGTACTTTATAAAAAAATAATCCATTCACTTAAAAAGAAACATCTATTATATCCCAATTCCCTTGCAGTTCTGCAGACAAATATATAGATTGACTGTGAATTAACACTACCAGGAGCTGTAATTGACTTATAGTTCTATTTAGTCATAAACATTAGCATTAATGGATGTTCATGGGGTACAAGTGCTAAAGAACAGACACTGGAGATGGCCTATGTATTATTTTTTTTGTGTGCTACATTTCTTCCATGACCCCATGAACCACAATTGATGTCTAATTCCTTGCTTTCTTAAGCACCTTTTGTTAGGCTCTGATGCAATGGTAAGTTGAACAATAATTAGAGTATAAGGGACTCACAAAGCAAATGCCTCCTTCAGTGCCTTCCCTACCCAGGCAAAATTCAGCAAATGGCCCAATTATATTGCAGAGAGGCTGTGGGGGCAGCTCTGGCTGTGGTGATTAGGATGGAGCGTGTTCAGCTGGAGTCACAGTTCATGTGCAGTTCAGGTCGGCAGCAGATGAAGGGGGGCCCAGTCCCTGGCCTGACTCTCATGGGGAGGGGTCTTTGGGTGGCCCCCAAGAGCAGTGGGGTGGTTCTAGCTCACATGAGTCACAAACTGGAGGTATCTGCTGCCCCCTCCCACCCACTGTAGCAGGAGGTGATTTTGGCTGTAGAATTGCAGAATGATTGGGATTGGAAGGGACCTTAGAGGTCATCCCATCCCATTCCACCCCTGCCAAGGGCAGGGGTATCTCCCACTATCCCAGGTTGCTCCAAACCCCATCCAGCCTGGCTTTGAACACTTCCAGGGATGGGGCAGCCACAGCTTCTCAGGGCAACCTGTGCCAGGGTCTTGTGACCCAATACTCAATCTAACCCTCCCCTCCTTCAGGTTAAAGTCATTCCCCTTGTTCCATCTCTGATAAATGTCTGAAACGATGCCAGGATGCATCTGGTGCTGTGGATTTTCCTTCCTTTAGTTCTGTGAAGAAGCAGAGAAGGACCTCTTTCCTTCAGCTACAATATATCCTGCCCGCATGTATTGTCAGCAGTTTGGAAAGGGAAAAATCCCTTTACAACATCTAGGATGCTCAGGGCTCTCACCCTTCATATCTGGAGCAATAGCAGCAGTTACTGTGCAGCCCTGGGTGGGATTTATGCAGCCAGATGTCTTTTCTATAACCATCAGCATCTACACAACCATCTTTCCATCAATAGGGATGAAAAAACCACTTCTGGCATGTGAGTCACTGCGACTGTGTCAACCACCTATGTTAAAATGAGCAATCTCTGTATGTGTGTTTATTGCTCCCCATTAACCAAAAGCTGGAGGTATTTAGTTTGGAGACACTTGGCTCCAGGGCAGGACAGTTGCCTCCATCTCAATATCCAGTGCTAATTTAGATATCCCAGGATATCCCCATGGTATCCCCCTGCTCCCACCTCAATCCACACCACAGTGTCCGTAAGGTGACTGCAGTGGAAACCCGACATTGGAAAAGCTCTTGCATCCTTTCACGAGTTCTTGAGTCCTTTTGCTGGTCCTAAAGTGGCTCCAAAATTGCAAAGGAAGACTTGTGAGATGGGCTTCTTTAAAGGAAGAAAGTCTGCAAAGGAAAACTGGGTCCATGTAGGTAAATTGTCATGGATTCAAGGAGAAGACCACAAACCAGGGTAGTGTGGTCATTCCCTCAGGCTGCTCAAAGTATCCAAACAGAGGTGGATGGATGATGGTCTGGCTGCAGCCCATAGGGACAGGGAGTATCCATAGGAGGTTGTAGATCCTTCTGCCCATGAGACAAAAGTGTCCTTGGGGCCAGGAGGAAAACTAACCACATTTCAGCTCGAAGTTCTTATGAACTACCCAAAATTCCTTTATTATTGTACCTTGCCTTAATGTTAGAATCACAGAATTGCTGAGGTTGGAGAAGTCCTCAAAGATCATTGAGTCCACCCAGTCCCTCAGCACTGCCAAACCCACCACTAAACCATGTCCCCAGGTCCACATCCACATGCTTTTTTGAACATTCCCAGGGATGGTGACTCCACCACTGCCTTGGGCAGTCTTTTTAATGCCTGACCACCCTTTCAGTAAACAAATTCTTTCATAATATTCAATCTAAACCTCCCCTGGAGGCTGTGTCTTCTTGTCCTATTGAAAAGAGTGATCCACTCCTCCTCCCTTGTCATGGATTTTCCATCACTGAACTATCACTAACTCCAGGAGGTGAGTTATTTCCCTAAGTGATAGACTAAGTAGGAAGGTGTCCTGGGAAATCCCAGAACAAAGCAGTAGAAAGGTGTTTCTGCATTTGCAGTCTCTTGAATTTGCTCCGGAGGGTGCTTTGATGTGCAGCTCACCAGAACAAAACACTTTTCCCATGTCCCATGGTTTTATAGGGCTTTCATCCTTGTATCATGTCATGATGTGGGCAGACAAGTGAGCACATTCAGGCTGTGGTGGCTTGATTTCATCTGCCAGAAATTAATTCCTGTTGCAAGGGCCTGGGGTGTCGATGATGTTGGATGTCTCTTCTACCTTCTTCTTTTTGGTCCTTCAAACTGAAGATGCAAAGGGGTCCAGCATGACTTTGTGTGCCTGGTGAGTGAGGTTGTGGGGAGCAGAACACCCCTGGATCCAGCTGAACACCAAATCCCAGCGTGTGCTTGCCCTGGGAATGGGGGAATGGGTATGATGAGTCAGAGGAGCCACTTCTCATTCAGTTCCCAGTGAGTCAATAGAGCTTTGAGGGAAAGCCATGACTCACAGGCAGATCCAAATTCTTTGAAGGTGCCGCCAAGCAGGTGGCAGAGGGTGATCCAAACATCTAACACATGCTGAGGTTTCCAAAACTCTCACCAAAGGTTCATGGAGAAACTGAGCTGTTGTGAAGTGGAAGGGTTTCAGTTCAAAAGGGAGGCAACACAGAGGAAGGATTTAAATGGAGAAAGGGCTTACAAGGAGAGTCATGTTGACATCCATCAAGGAATTTTGATGCTCAAGGAGGGCAAATGCTGAGATGACCAGTTGGCCAATGCCACAGCATTATTCAAAGTGGTCAGAATGAAAGCTGGCTGTGCAGGACTCACCGTCCTGAGTGACTGGAGGTTAAAACAGATGCAGGAGGTTAAAAAGCAGATGCAGCTCATTATTGATAAAGAAAAATAATGGATATAGGGAGAAGCAACTCCAGCTGTTCACTTGTGATAATAGGCTCTAATTTAGCTCTTACCACGCAAGAAGAACTTGGAGTGACTGTGGATAGTCCTTCAAAACATCAGCTCGAGGCTCTGTAGAGGTCAAAAAGGCACAGAGAACATTATGAATTGTTAGGTCAGGAACAGGTAGCTAAGCAAAAGTGTTATGCCAGGGCACCAATCCTGGGACCCCACCCCTTGTGTGCTGTGTGAGATTCCCATCCACTCCACCTGAGAAAGGAGTGGCAATTTTAGAAAAGGAGGGAAGTAGAGCAGGAAGGGTGAACAGGGACGTGGAGCAGCTTCTGGCAGAGTGGGGAATAACACTGCAGGACTCTGAGGCTCATAAAGTGATGTTTGACTGGGATGTGACAGATTTCTGAGTTCCTGAGCAGCACAGAGAGGAGTCAAGGGCTGTCCTCGTGTCACTGCTGCTCCAAACACACGAAAGGAGGGGTGTCTGATGGCCCTGTCAGGCAGCAGATTTAAAACAAAGAGAGGTGAGTGTTTTTTCATCCATCAGATAATTAAACTATGGAAGTCACTGACCAGGATGTTGCGGGTATTTATCCTAAGGGATAAATGGATTCAAAAAGCAATTAGGGAACTTCCTGGATGGAGATCTCTCCGAGGCTATTAACCACTGTGATGTAAATACAACTCTGTAAATCCTCGTGCTGTTTGTCATTCCCCTTCCCTGAGCACTTGCTGCAGATGACAGTCAGAAAGAGCAGTCTGGGCCACAGGGGGCTTTGGCCAGATGCATTTTAGCTGTCTGTGCCACCACAGTTGCTAATGGACCCTGGTGACGTCAGGGTGGAAGGATTTGGGTGATGTTCTCCCATTTTCCAGCACGGGGACAGAGTAGCTGGAGGCGCCCACCTGAGATCTCAAAGGGTTTGCACGGAAGGATTCCACGTGCCCTGAGTTTCCTGGTTCAGGTTTGATACCTGCCCACTAAAATGGCCACACAGCCTCCTTCCCCCCAGCCTCCTCCAAAGACAGCTTGAAATAAGCTGAAGAACCTGGTGTTTGCCTTTGCTTCCAGCAGCCAGGGCAGCTCTGATGGCCAGTGTTGTGATTCACATGCTGATTGCCTCCAATTTACACAGAGCTTACCAACATGAAAATGAAACAAGCAGTGACTTGCAGGGATTGTGTATCCACCTAATGAGGATCAGACGAGTTGTTCTCCCTCCCCCGGAGCTTCTCCCACCTCAGAAGATTTATGTGGCTGAACGTGTTTGTTCTGATCAATTACTGTGTTGCCGACACGAATACAAATACAAAAGAGAGAAGATTACACTCAGGATGCAAAGCCCACTGAAGTCAGCAGAAAGGCTCCTGATGCTCACAAAAATGAGGGTGAAAAAGATGAAACTTTTGCTCTGCTTCAGTGAACAAAGCACCTTGTTAGTCAGTGACAGATTTTATACAACCCAGAGCTATTTATCAGTGAATACATCATTGCTCTCACCTCTCCTAATGGGAGGATTAACATGTTTAAGGCACGAATTCAGCACCAGATCTGATTTGTCGGGTTGCTTTTCACTCCTCTTCTAGATGACAAGGGTCATGTAACAGAAGCAAAGATGCTATTTTTAGGGTTTTTTTTTTTCCTATGCAGAAACCTGGCACTTCCACTAAAAAGCAGGAACAGGTATCTGGTGTGTGTTGCTGACCAGAAGTGTTTCACTACCAGGATACAGGAGCAGCATTTAATAATTCTTCAATCCTCAGAGTCGTTAACAGGAGCATTCATTAAATTAGTGTTACTGGAAGCATCACAGAGCTGAGATAATTGTCCCAGCACTCAAAAACTCGCTCCTCCCACACCCTCTCCTACACAAGGATGGAAAACCTTGGGCTGGCATTTCTGAGAGCTTAAGGTGGATACAGGAATATTCAGAAGTGTCCAAGAGCTGAGTTCATTTTCTCCATCTTTAGTCCTATAAAAACCAGGTTACTCATTCAGCCAGGCTACTGCTATAATTATGTGAGCGAGATTATCACACGGAGGGGATGATTTAGCCCACATTGTGATAAAATCATCATGTTAAATAGCTGAATTTGAGAGAAACTGCTTGTTGGAAGCAGCACCCATGAAGCAGAGCAGCTCAGCCCACATGGAAAGGCATCTGAAGCAGGATTTGGGTCTCAGGGCTTGTGGATTAGGGAAAATGGATTTGCAGCTGCTGCCTGGGTTGTCACAGCATTGCTGAACTCCCTCCCTGCCCGGGTTTTAAATCATTGATCCCCCTTTCCCCGCCGGCCAGGCAGAGAACCAAATGGACATGGTTAAAGAGGCGAACAGGGAAGAGCAGAATCGATTTGAAAGGAAAACTGCGGGAGGAAGAGCCCAAATAAGCATTCCTGGCTCTGCCATTGCCTCGTGCAAATCGCATCCCGTTTCTGCCGCCGATTTCTCAGCTCTGAAACGCGATAAGACACTTCCCCCAGGGACAATCAGGAGCTAAGCAGGACAAGGATCCTTTGAGTGTGTGAACAGCCCCCAAACTGGACACTGGAACTGATCTGCCCCACGGTGTGTAGGGGCTCCACCAGTGATAAAACGTCCTGTGTTGGGAAGAGCATCACCTGCATCACCGCCGCCTGTTTGGCTCCCACTCCCTCCACTCCATTTATTATCTCTTTGTGGGAGACCCTGAGTGCCTTCCCCTCACTACAGGATAACACTGTTTGGCCTGTTCCTGCCCCGAGGGAACGGGCAGCAAAATTCCCAGTAATTGAATTGTGCGTGGATGCTCATTCATTCCAGCAGGACGCCACCACCAAGGACACTGATAACGTGTGGGGTCCAAGGTCACTGCAAGGTCACCCGTGTGCTCCATGTGAATCCTGGGCTGAAATGGGCTTGGGAAATGTCTTTAAGTGCTGAGTCTGAAGAGGGTCCTGTCCCTTCCCCTCCTTTCCCCTCCCCTCCCCTCCCCTCCTTTCCCCTCCCCTCCCCTCCCCTCCCTTCCCTTCCCTTCCCTT
>JAWMRC010000110.1:113132928-113144135 GCA_035584755.1 Thripadectes ignobilis | reverse complement strand
TCTCTCATTCTCCTTCTCATCTGTCCTTAAAAGTCTCCTTTTTGGCCTTAAAATCCTTTTTCCATCCTGCTGCCCACGCATCATGAGGAGGCCACAGCCTTGAGCATGACTTGTCATTGCTGCCCCCTTTCCCCTGCCCCTCTGGGGGCTGGTTCTCCTTCTCACAGGTTATATTTAGGTTTGGAGACCCTTTTCAGGGCAGAGATGGCCCACTCTGCTTTGGAGTAGCAACCAGCACAAGTATTTCTCCTCCAGCCCGAGGCTCCTCGCTGCTCCTGCAGCGGAAATAGTGAATTATGGCAATTAACGGTGCCGTAAATCAGAGAGCGTGACGAGATGAGGTCACCGAGGGCTCAAGGGCTGCATCTCACCAGTGAATTACCCCAGACAGGAACTCCTTCATCCGCACCACTGAATTGTCTGAGCCTTTCTTGACATGGTTTTGGCCCAGCCAGCATCACCCAGCCCAGCAAAGGCTCAGGCTTTAGGAAAGCTTTTAGCTGGGCATCGTGTGTGGCACCTGATGGGTTAGAGGGCAACCTTCAGAGGGCACGGCCTGGCTGTGGTTAGTAGAGACACAGCCCATTTTTAATGAGCCTGTTTGCGTGGCAGTGAGGTTTCTGCATGAGGAGAACGTGCTCTGCTTCCCAGGTCACCATCACAGCCCTCCCTGCCCTTGCTGCTCTTCACATTTCTGCCCTTGCAAGGTGTTAGCTGAGGGTGTTTTGAAGGGCTGCCCCCGGCTCAAGCTGCTGGTCCTTGTGATTTCCAGGGGGTGCCAGACCCCGTGCCACTCTGACCAGAGGTACAGCACAGCTCCTGCCCTCCCTCCCAAGCTGTCTCAGCTGCTTGGAAGGTGCCACACTCAAAGCCCTGAAAGCCTTTGCTGCACAGCAGGGGCTTCTCTGACCAGATGGAATTAATTTTTACCTCTTTGGCTTTTAGGGTGGTTTTCTGGGTGCTCTTGTTTGACTTTATTAGATGACAAGAACACTTCTAGATGACACCCAGTACTTTGCAATAGGGGCACTGAGTGTGGTTGAATGTGCAGCTCGTTTTCTACCCTGACAAGCTGTACCACTCCTACCATAAGGCAGCTACTTGGGTTTACACCATCATATGAAAAGTAAGGACTAAAGCCAAGGTCTGATTTGCATCTTGTTTGACCAGGCTGGGGAAGAGGTTGAAATCTCGGTTGCCTCTCACTTCATACATTAATATTTCAATTTGTGGGCAGCCTGGACTTGGGCAGCCAATGAATCCCACTTGTCCTCCCAGGACAGGATCCTTCCTGGATGACTGTTGCACTCCCAACAAGGACCTCCACACTTTGGGCCCTTAGGTTTATCTCCCTCTCTGAACTGGCTGCCCAGGAACACCAGTGGTGGTGCAGGATGGTGCTGCAGTCAGCAATGGGATCCTGCCCCTGGGTTTAGACTAGATAGAACAACCTGAGTTGGAAGGAACCCACAAGGACCATCGAGTTCAACTCCTGGCCCTGCACAGGACACTTCTAGAACCCCACTATGTCCCTGAGAATCTCATCCAAACATTCCTGGAGCTCTGGCAGCCTTGGGATTGTGCCCACTGCCCTGGGGAGCCTGGTCAGTGCCCACCACCACCTGGGAGAAGAACCTTTTCCTTATATTCAACCTAAACTTTGCCAGGATAGGTGGTTTGACCACTACCTATGCTTGTTTCACAGATGGGATGATGCAGACAGGAATTAAAGCCATGTGAGCAGGGGCAAAACTAGTACCTGCTCATTGAGTGGGAACTGAGCCAGCAGTCAGACATGTCAGAGTGGGAGAAGGATAACCCAGGAGAGTTGTGGCTACAAAGAATTATCCTCCAAGAGGAAAGACACTCCAATAAAGAGTTTTTCAGTCCAGTCTGACTCCATTGCCAGCCTTGGATTCGTCAGTCAGAAGAAGGAATCATCAGTCTCTTCCTTCCACTTCTCTTAGTCATGGAATCACAGGATTATTCAGGTTGGAAAAGCCCCCTTAGGTCATTGAGTCCAACCATTCCTTGAGCACTGCCAAGCCCACCACCGTGTCCCCAAATGTCACATACACATGTAGATGTCCTTGAGGCACCAGAATTACTCCAAGACCATCCCTATGGTGCTTGGTTCCTGTGTCTGGGTTTGTCCAGGGCCACCACCACCCTGTTAGCCCTGGCAGTGAGACAATCCCCACCTCTCTCCAGCTGGATCCAGTTTAGACCTCAGACCCAAATAACACCAACAAATTATGCTAAGGTGCCTGGTCTGAATCCCACCCACGGACAGAGATTCTCTCCATCCCACCATCCTAATCAATGAAAACCTCATAATGTGATGGTATGGGGCAGCTGTTCAACTTTCTACGTGGTTCCCCTGTTTCTTGTCCATTTTTACATCCCTTATAGATCAATGACAGTAGGACTTGAGGAAAATGAAAGATAGGAGACCTTCATTCTCCAGCCAGCCAGGCCTAGAGCAGTGTGATATTATTTCTAAAACAGGACATGCAGAGAATAAAAGAGCTGGCACTGACAAGCAGAGCTTTGTGCACCTTTCTGCCAAAGGAAGATTGAGGCTCACATACCTCCCCATCCCACACCCAGAGCCCTCCTGCAATGGGGTTTTCTTGTCAGTCCAGGCAAAGCAGGGAGTTTGGAGCATCAGGAAAAGGTGCCCTGCCATCAGTGGCCAAAGGTGCTTCAAGATCTTCATGGCTGAGACATCTGGGGCCAGCAGGACAAGCTCTTGGCAAAGACTTCTGCCACCCAGGGAGAGCTCTTCATTTCTTTGAGAGCAAAAGAGGCCTGGGAAGTATTCAAAAGGCTGTTAGGACACAGCAGCTGAGTCTTTACTGCTTTTCTTCCAAGATGTAAAAGAAGGGCAGTCCATGGGGGAAAGTTGGGAAATGATTCATTAAACCTTACTGGGGTTTGTGGAGGGGCTGGAAAAAGGCTGAAGCCCTTATAAAATAAATACAGGAACCCCAGAATGGGATATATAGAACGCCAGAATTGTTTAACTTGGAAGGGACTTAAAAAATCCTCTTCTTCCACCCCCTGCCCTGGGCAGGGACACCTTCCACTAGCCCAGGTTGCTCCAAGCCCTGTCCAACCTGGCCTTGGACACTCCCAGGGATGGGGCATCCACAATCCCTCTGGGCAACACAGGAGCTGAGTAGCAGTGGAGGTCATCCTCCTCTTTTATTTTGCAGTCACTTTCAGAGGGAGAAAAAGTGCATCCAACACTTACTCGGTGAGAAATTGATATTATCTGATATTTCTCCTGCCACCTTAGCAGAGACACTCAGAGCATCCCTGTGGTGGATGCTGTGTGGAATCAAGGAGGTAAAAAAGGCAGCTCCAGCATCCATTACCAAGGTCAAGGAAGGGGGAAAATGTTCCCACTCATTTTTTTGTTTTGCTTCTGGAATTTAATTGAGATGAAGGCGGTGACTTTGGGGCCAAGCTTGGATGAGTTCAGCAGCTGGGGCATTGAAATGCAGGGATCACAAACGGCAGGAGGAAGGGAAACCCAGTAAACAGTTTGCAGATCTCAACCAGGGTGCTGCCTCTGAACTACAAAGACCTGCGAGAAAGTGCTCTCAACCAGCCAGCTCCTCCTCTGACCCCTGCCTGAGGGGAAATGAATCAATGTTGGGAAAAGACGGAAAGCAGGATGAGATTACCTACTGTATAAAAGGAGCTGGAAGAGATGCCTTGGGATATTTGTGTATTGAGGCTCCTTCCACGTCCTATTCCTTTATGGGGGGGGGGGGGGGGAAGGATTGTGCTATTGTACCTATTGTGGCAGATCTTTATCAGGCCTGTTTATCACGTTGGGTGCAGGGAATGTCACATTGCTGAATGTCAGGTTGTTGACTGTTTTCATAACAGGAAGCTGCCTCCTGTCTTGCTGTGTTAAGGAACTCCCATACGCACAATATTTTCCAAAACAACCCCCCAGAAAGAGAAAAAAAAAAACCCCAACCAACTTCTAAACACTCTGCTGTGGTTGGGCAACCACGGGGACTTGAATTTCCATTGTTCCTTGTAAGGCAAAATCCTGTATAGATAAATACACTTGATACACACACGCCTGTTATTTCTTTTGTGTAAAGACACAGGAAATCGGGCTGTTGTTTTGTCGAGATGAAATATTTCCCAGCTAAATCTCCACCCTTTCATCAGGGCTTGGGAGCCTGGAGAGCTGCCACCTCTGGGTGCAGGTGGGACGTGGGAGAACAAGAGTGGGTCAGTCATTGCAACACAGAGCGTTGCAGGACCCAGCTTTGAAGTGCCTTCATCCCTGGGAGATGGAGTTTGGCATCCGGCTTCCCCCTGAGCACTGCAGGGAGGGGGTGGCTCCTGCAGGTTTCTTACTAGAAAATTGTTCCTCACTCGGGATAAAAAGTGACCCAAAAAACTTCCTGGCTTCCCTGGACATCAAAATGTCTC
The DNA here is from genome assembly GCA_035584755.1 of Thripadectes ignobilis. Taxonomy (NCBI): domain Eukaryota; kingdom Metazoa; phylum Chordata; class Aves; order Passeriformes; family Furnariidae; genus Thripadectes; species Thripadectes ignobilis. The sequence continues at coordinate 113,139,674 of JAWMRC010000110.1, read as the reverse complement.
AGGTGGAGTCTGTGTGAGGAGAGGCTGAGGGTGTTTGGTGTGTTCAGCTGCAGAAGAGGAGACTGAGGGGAGACCTCATTGCAGGGACAACTTCCTCGTAAGGGGCAGAGGAGGGGCAGGCACTGCTCTCTGCTCTGTGGGGAGCAGGGACAGCACCCAGGGAATGGCCTGGAGTTGTGTCAGGGCAGGGTTAGGTTGGATTTTAGAAAGAGGTTCTTCCCCCAGAGGGTGGTGGGCACTGACCAGGCTCCCCAGGGCAGTGGGCACAGCACCAAGGCTGCCAGAGCTCAGGAGAGTTTGGGCAATGCTCTCAGGGACATGGTGGGATTCTGGAGGTGTCCTGTGCAGGACAAGGAGTTGAACTCGATGATCTCTGTGGGTCCCTTCCAACTCTGTGTATTTTTGTGATTCTGTGAGTCTGGGAGTGGAACGTCACCCATGTGAGCTGGCTGAGAAAGTGAAACAGAGGGCACCTTTTGCAGGGTGGCCACATCTCTGCTGGTCAGTTTGGGCAGGAGGGGTTGCAGTTTGGGTGAAAGGAGGTCCTGAGCAGCTTAGGGTCCTGAACAGAGTCCTACTAGTAAATATCTTGATTATTCATTGGAGCAATGCTCTAACAAAGCTCCTACTCAGGTGCTCTCCAAGTGGCACTTTGAATGGTCCAAAGAGAGGTAAATGACCTCTGCCCACAGCCAGGCTCATCCTAAAGTACAACACACCTCAGTGCAATGAAGAGATGTTGGTCTGAAGCACCCCCAGGATGAGGAATTTGAACCTGACCCTTCCCTGATCCATCTGATTGCTTCTATCACTGGACAGAGGCGAGGATAAAGTTTTCCTACAAGACTGAAATAGTTTGGAGTAGGCACCTACACTTTGGGCATGGGTTGTCATTCCCCAGGTGTTGGGATTTTTCAGACACCAAGGTGTTGAAACAGGGTCTGTGTGCCTTCAAACCTCGGCCAAAGCACAGCCTGGCAGCTGCTTCTGACTGCAGGGCTCCAGAATTCAGTCCTCATGATGTGTATCTTCCCATGAGACCCCACAAGGCTGTCCCTCACAGACATGAGCTCTCTCAGGTTGCTGCCTGAACAAGAGATACTGAATTAACAAAGGGATTTCTTAGAAGTTCCAATGAAAGGATCTTGTTACCAATGTAAAATGTAGATTTCTGAGTCTGCACAGGTCCTATGTGGTCAGCATCTTCATATTTGTGCCTGGATAAAATCCCTCTCTGCTCTGTAGCCCCACAATTATTAACTCAGCCTTTGCACAAAGCAAAATATACCCCTCTCCAGTGACCAGGGAACCTCAGGAGGTTGCCAGTCCAGTGTGGAGATGTTGGTAGAAAAGGTGGGCAAGTCACTGAAAGGGTTGTCCATCCCTGGCACAGCTGCCCAGGGCAGTGGTGAAGTACCCATCCCTGAAGGGATTTAAAAGCCTTGTGGATGTGGCACTTGTGGACATGGGTCAGTGGTGGCCTTGGCATGGCTGGGGGATGGTTGGACTTGATGGTCTTAGAGGGATTTTTCTACATAAATGGTTCCGGGGTTCTAATACTTGTTTCTAATTCAAGAGTCTGTGAGAGACAAGCAGGTCACTCCCCAAGAGGGAATCAGTCCGTGCTGGTGATTCCCTCTCACTGCTCTTCCATGCAAAAAAATGTACTTTCTGCCTCAGAACAAAAAGTTGCAGTTTATGAAGGAGGAAATTGCCAGATCTGTACTTAGAATTAGTAGATTTGTTTGAATTTTGAAAATTTTTGGGAGAAACCTGAGTGGTCAGCTCTGTGATCTTAACTTTATGCCATCCAGGGGTGGGGAAACTCATGATCCTGGGAGAAAAAGCTGAGCTAGACACCTCAGAGCTTCAGAAACTCTGTGAGATATTGGGGTGATGGTTGTGGAGACCTCAATCGTAGAATGGCTTGGGTTGGAAGGGAATTTAAATCATGTTCTAACCCTCTGCCATGGGCAGGGACACCTCCTACTAGCCCAGGTTGCTCCAAGTCCCATTCAAACTGGCCTTGGACACTTCCAGGGCTGGGGCAGTCACAGCTTCTCTGGGCAAGGAGAAATTGTGGATGAGCTCCTGAGGAACTCAGAGCCAATGGCTGTGTTTGTACTGCTGGGGTACAAACACTGGAAATCAGCTGACCATGCTGTTAAACTGGCACATGCCAGAACGGAGCAGGGTAAAAAAAAAAACCTTTTAAAAGAAGTTTCAAGAAGAAGATGGACTAAATTATGACAATCAGAATTCGAGTAAAAGTAGTTTTGGTTTTGGGGGTAAGGCATGGCCCAGAAGGCTCTTCTTTTCCATATTTTTGTTATTTTCTCCTCATGCAAAACCAGAGTTGTCCATGGTAGGGGGGCTGAGATACGATCTTTAAGGTCCCTTCCAACCCAAACCATTTTGTGATTCTATGGTTCTATAATATGATGATTGTGTGAGTCTGAAATTCAGTGATTCTATAATTCAATGATTCTGTGATTCTATGATTCTATAATTCAATGATTGAATGATTCTATGAGTCTACAATTCAACAATTCTATGATTATATAATTCAGTGATTCTGTGATTCTATAATTCAATGATTCTCTTATTCTACAATTCAGCAAATCCATGATTCTATAATTCAATGATTCTCTTATTCTACAATTCAATAATTCCATGATTCTATAATTCAATGTTTCTGTGATTCTACAATTCAACAATTCCATGATTCTATAATTCAATCATTCTATGATTCTTCAATTCAACAATTCCATGATTCTATAATTCAATGATTCTGTGATTCTACAAGTCAACAATTCTATGACTCTATGATTCAATAATTCAGTGATTCGATGATCCCATAATGAATTCTATAATTCAGTGATTCTATGATCCTATAATGAATTCTATATAGAATCCTGTGAGTCTGTAATTTAATGATCCTATAATTCAATCCTTGAATAATTCAATGTTTGAATAATTCACTGATTCTACGACTCAACGATTCGACAATTCTATGACTCTACGACGTTCGCTCCGGCTTGGAATCCCCACACTAAAAGAGAAACACCCTTTACTCATCTTTACCATCAGCAGAGGGCGTCCAACACCCGCGTGAATCCAAATCCCAGCCGGGAGCTGGAAGGGCAAGTCCAGTGTTGGCCAACTCTTCCCCGAAGCGCCGCCGATGCTTCCCCGTCAATTGTGCGGTGCCCCGGGTTTCCTTCCCCGCTCCGTGTGCGGTGCCATACGGTGGATGCAGATCCAATTGTTCCCCTCCCTCGGCCCCTGCAGACAGGATACAAGCCCCAGTGCCAGGTGTGGGGTTATTTTCCTCCGTGGTGGTACGGTGCATGGGAATTGTTGATAAGGCTAACAATGCGGCAGAGGAAAAGTGGGAGAGCGGGAGGACAATTAAGCGGCCTTTGGAAGCCCTGGGGACATGTAAAATACCCTCCCTCTATTCATGTGTCACCAAGTGCAAGTTCTTAAGGATAGAAACGTGGGTTGTTACTGGGAGAATGGGTTTTACAGGCTGAAGCCTTTCAGTGAGGCTTGTCTTGTGGTGACATTCACCCCACTGGCCCAGTGGAGTTAATTTTGGTTTATCCCAGGGGGCTGTTCAGGTGGAGCATCTTCCCAGGGAAGAGCTACAGATCCCTGCTAGGTTTTGGTTGCACTGGGGGATGAGTCAGGGTTGGGGTCTTGGTGAAAAGGGGGTGGGGACAGTCACTGCACCAAAGAGGTGGGGACTTTGGTGAAGGAGGAGTTTTGTGGGAAGAAGGGGTCAGGCCCTGGTTCCAGACTCCCTTTTTGATGTGGAGAAAGTCACTAGTGCTTCTTCACTCCTGAAGGACTGTAGGAACAGTCAGATTTTTAGGGTTGAAAGCTTATCCAGTGCTAGAGCACCATATAGCACTACAGAATTTGTCACCATCCTGTAGGTCTTTCAGAAGAGTATTAAGGGTTGATTAAGGGCCTGATGCCATTTCTCCTGAACTCCTGAGCTCTCCAGGACTCAAGGTGAGACTTTAGCTGAGTTTCCATGCCCACACAGGGCTCTTCCAAGCTGGCTGTGCCACCAACCCTGCTCACAACACCGACCTCTTGCACCATCCAAGAGGCCACTTTGTCCCAACAAGCTGAGCCCCTTTGAGTTCATTGCCACGATGACCCTTTCCTGTTGTCCAGCACACAAAGCCCAGCTCAAATCACTGGCACTTGTGATTAGGAACTGTTTTGTCAGCATTTGGCACCGTCCCAGCAAAAGCGACACCAATTATTTGTGTCAGCTCCACTCTGAAAGCAGGAGATATATGAAATTTCACCCTGAGACAATCCATCACGGCTTGCAGTGGCATTTGGGACCTGTCATCCTGATGGGGTATTGACTGAGAGTGGCTTTTTCCAGGACAGAGAGGTTATGGGGAGCTTTATCTCATCGCCAGTAAGGCATCACAGATTCAAACTGAAAAATGAGCCTCAGAGTCTCTCAACTTGAGTAAATGGCCCAACGAGAGCAACTGAAGTGAATTCAGGCTGCTACTTTTTTATGTCATGAGTTTTAATAACAGAAACACGATTAAATACCAAATATTTGCTTTAAATTAAGCTGGGCCAGGTCTTATTTCTGCTTTAATTTCATCTTAGACTGATGCTGAAGCCTTTTCACCAGAGTATATGGAGATCTCTTGCCTTGCTCAAGGACCACTGGATTTTCCAAATAGTCCTTTTTTCCTGGATTTTCCAAGTGCTCCTTTCTTATTTTTTTCTGACTTGTAGCAGCTGGGGTTTTGTGCTGATATCATGGTCTGCTTGCAGATGGGATGGGAAATGGTGGGCACTCAGCTTGGAGAAGAGGAATTGAGCTGTGCCTGAGCTTGTTTTGCGAAAGTCACGTTGCATCCATGAATCCTCAGTGCCTCTTTGCAGTTGACTGAAAAGGATAATAAACATCTGGAATTATGGTTGGAAGACCCTTATGGCAGCTGGGATTTCTACACAAATTTACAGTGATGGCTCAGCAAGACCATGAGCTCTTGGTTGCACATGGATTTACTGAGGAGTGTCCTGTGCTGCTCTCACTTCTTAGATGTTCTTCCTAAATACTGCTGAACATTGCAGAGACGTGCCAAGGGCCAGAAAAACCTCTGGCTCTGTAATAAAAGGCCCCTCACACAGATATGACTAGTTCGTAAAATGTGTCCATTCCTCTCTTGCAGTGGTTGTTGCTTTCAGATTTTCCCAAAGCATGAAGTTTGCCATGGGCATCATTAAGAGATAATCTCATGTCAACAAATTCATCTTCCCCTTTGTGTGTCACTGTCTCCCTGTGCTTCTGCTCATCCCACAGTTCATGTCAGCTCTGTCCTGAGCCTTATTCCTCATTTTGGTGCCTTCAGCTCCACACTTCTGCTGAAGGATCACCATGGATGAGTGTAGAACACCTTCCTCTTTCTTCATAACCTCAAACTGGGATAGTCTAGGGTGAGGATTTGCAGGTCTCATCCCGCTGGTGCAGGAATGATTAGAACAACTCATGTCCTGAGAAGCAAATAGAGAAAATCAAACAAGAGAACAATGATCTTCCATCCCTGGAAGTGTTCAAGGCCAGGTTGGATGAGGCTGGGAACAACCTGGAATAGTGGAAGTTGTGTTGGAACATGAGTTTTAAGGTCCCTTCCAACCCAAACCATTCTAGGATTCCATGATTCTACCTCTGTTAGAAACTTGCCACCATCACCATGAAACAACCCACAGGTACCTCACCTCCTGCCCTCCCCAGCACTCATGTCCCAGCCCACCCAAACCCAAAGCAAGAGAATTCAGGACCCTGGGTGCTGCTCAGCAGAAAGGTGTCCCCTGAGCTGCCCTTGGTATTGAATGAGCACCCAAATCCTCACTCACATTAAAGCCATTGCCCAAGAAAAGCTCACAGCAAGGCATTGATGAGGGGCAGAGTCAGCCCAGGAGGTGTGCCTACTCAGCAGGTTAAAAGTGCATTTTCCCACTATTCAGAATATTTATGCTGATTGTTTTATTGTTGTCCTTCACCCAGCCACCAGGAATAGGTGCTCTGCTCATGGAGGAGAAGAGTAACATAATGAAACAACCTCTGAGGGCTCTGTTTCCTCAGCAGCATGGTGAGGAAAACCTGCAAATTTTGAGCTTTCTCCTTCCCAAAGGGCAGGTTCAGCCTGGTGCAGGGTTTATGAGATTTCTCAGTGCATGCAGAGAACCAGGGAAGTCAGAAAATATGTTTTTCTCAATGAAACATCTTCAAAAACCACCCCAGACCTCAGTGCCAGTCAGAGCTGGAGCAATCCTGACATGCTCCATGCCAAAGCTTTGGGAGGAACCCTTCACACTCACCTTCTCTGCATTGACCTTCACCCAGAGCAGCTCTCCCTTGGGTGTGCCAGTGCTGAGTTGCTCTTCTCTGACAGTTCACTCACCCAATTTCTTGCCACCCATCAGCTTTCCACTCTTTCCTTGTCGTTTTGGGCTGACTCACTCCCAGGTCAGGTCATGCCCAGTCCAATCCCTTTGGCTTTCCCAAGAGAGGATGCACCTGGTCTGATGTGAGCACAGCCTTTCTAGTGCAGGACAGGACAGGGACACAGGGGCCAAAAGAGATTTAGGATCTCAAAGGCTGCTGTCACCCATCTGGGGACTGACTCTTGACCACAGACAAGCAGAGATTTGAGGAGGAAGGGAGAGGAGAGGAGAGGAGAGGAGAGGAGAGGAGA
>JAWMRC010000110.1:113119463-113132828 GCA_035584755.1 Thripadectes ignobilis | reverse complement strand
GAGAGGAGAGGAGAGGAGAGGAGAGGAGAGGAGAGGAGAGGAGAGGAGAGGAGAGGAGAGATTTCCAAGGGACAATACTCAGTTGTGCTGAGGACACCAATAACAGTGGGGTTTCTGCACTTCTGACCATTCATGACCAGGGAAGGTGTTGGCTGAGTCTAACACACCTTTCCCCAGCCTCAAATGATGGGCCTGTGCCCAAATCACAGCCAATTTCTCCCAAATGCAGAAAACTGACTAACCACTGAGATCCCCACTCAGGAACCAGTTAGTGATGACTGTTTTACCAGTTACCTTCATGGAAGGACCCTAAAAGCAGGGCTTTAGCAGTATTTCTAGACCAACTGGCTTTCCCTGGGCTATTCACTCTTTTGAAAGGAAAATAAAGCCTTTGGCCTGTGAAAGTGCTGCAGTGACTGTGGGCAGAGCTGTTCATTTGTGGTCAAAAGGCACGTAGGCTATTTTAAGTAAGGAGGGAGTGTTTTTCTGTTGCTTTAAGATACCACATACTCTTTCCCTGCACCAGGAGTGCAGAATTAAATCCCAATTAAAGGCTGTAAAAAACCAGTGAATCCAAGAGGCCACAAACAGATACATATTATTGCCCTTTTCATAGATCATATGAGCACTCTGGTGACATAATAAATAATCCACCCCAAGTTTTTAAAGGTAAAACCCAGCAAATCATTAATAATGTCTCTGGCACCATATATCAAAGTGAAGCCTTCCTCTTACAGCTGATCCCCAGCTATTCCCTGCTGCCTTTTTGCATTGCTCTGTTACATTTCTCCCTCCCTTTGCACTGCTCTTTCTTCCCACCTTCCCTGCTGCCACATTTCTGTGCTCTGTCCATCTGCATTTCTTTCTGCAGTTCACTGACTGCAGGTATGAATAACACAAGCAAACACACACCACACTGTTCAAACCCAGCCTGAGGAGCTTTAGAACTTGCCTGGGCAGGAAAAGACTGGCAGCAAGTGTTTTGCAGGGTAGGGAGCGGAACTGGATGATGCTGTGGTATTCTCATTTCTTTCTGGCTCACAGGATGTGTTTACCCTGCTGGCTGGGATGGTGGAGCACTTCACTCCACGGACATTTTGCTGTCCTGTCACCCTCTCTTTTTGTTTTTGTTTTGTTTTCCCTTTAATCACTTAAGCCATTTCACTATCTCAGTCTGTCTCTCAGTAAGTCCATTTTTTCTGAAGGATTGGGATCCAATCTGTCATTACTCGTTCATGCCCCGTGTAGGTGAGTTCTTCCAAGCTCACAGAAACATGGAATGGTTTGGGTTGAAAGGAACCTTTGAGACCATCTTGTTCTAACCCCCTGCCGTGGGCAGGGACACCTCCCACTATCCCAGGTTGCTCCAGCCCCTGTCCAACCTGCCCTTGGACACTTCCAAGGATGGGGCAGCCACAGCTTCTCTGGGCAACCTGTGCCAGGGCCTCAGAGGGAAGAATTCCTTCCTAATATCCCATCTAACCCTGCCCTCTTTCAGCTTAAAGCCATTCCCCCTTGTCCTGTCCCTCCAAGCCCCTGTCCCAAGTCCCTCTCTAGCCTTCTAGTTGCTGAGCTTCTTGGGATTATCATAATTAATATATCTCCATATCACTATTATTTAATAACACGGGTTCTTCCAATGATGCTTCAGTCCAGCTGCCTGATTTCTCTTTTGTCCCACGATGTGGGGTTTTATCTTACCTCTGTTTAGGCTTTGAGACAAGACAGGCCACATATGTGTCCCAAAGGAACAAGGAACTGCAAACACAGAGACAGGGTGGCCTTTACCTGGATTCCTCTACCTGGAAGATGCACCATGAGGTGGCAGGTCCAAATGAATCCCCTTTCTCCCAGAGAAGACAAAAGCAGCAGGGAACCCATCCCAGTGGCCAAACTTCATAACTTATGCTTGGATAATTTTTCCCCCCAAGATCTGGGAGTTACTGCGGGTGTTTACCCATTCCTAGAACAATTATCTGCCAGTGCTCTGGGATGGACTACACAGGAAAGGCAACATTTCTCAGTCTGTGAGTACCTGACTCACTGTGTGAGGACCTGCCCAGAGAAGCTGTGGCTTCCCCATCCCTGGAAGTGTCCAAGGCCAGGCTGGACGGGGCTTGGAGCAACCTGGGCTAGTGGAAGGTGTCCCTGCCCATGACAGGGGGTTGGAATGAAATGATCTTTCAGGTCTCTTTTAGCCCAAACTGTCCCATGACTGTATGACTTATCTTAAGGCAGGATTCACCTCACCTTGCTTTACTTTTAGCTTCACTTTGTGGGCACCTGAAGTCAGGACACCTGCAGGTGTCCCCACGTGAACTGCCTGTCTCAATACCTGGTATTGAGTGCTGACTCAGCTGCCCTCACACAGGTATTAATGCCTCTTGAGATGCCCTCTGGTACCTGAGCTACCCACATGCAGCTGGAAAACCCGTGGAGTTTAGGCAAATATTCAGGAGAGTCTTGTTGATAACAACACAGCTGCACTTTGTCCATGGGGCACCAAGTTAGGCCAGGCACATTCATCTGTGAGACATGGCATTGCAGCTTTTGGGGCTGAGCAGAGCCCAGCATGGAAGGGACATGGGAGGGCTCCACACATTCCTGGGTGCAAGGCAGTGATGGAATGTTGCCACGAGTGTCAAAGGAGCTGGACTGCAGGGATTTGTACAGTCCTGAGGTGACACACGTCCTTACTGCCGGTAAGGAGGAGGATTGCTTTGCCCTTCCCTTGCTGAGTCCACACGAGGATGGGTGATTCTATCATGGTGACACTGGGGGTCCCCAACAACTCATGGCTAAGTTTCAGTGCAGCACCAACCAACCTTAAACACGTGGCATTCCTCAAACTGGGAAGCAATTTCTTACCTTTCAGATGAGACTTCAATCGCCTTTGCAGTGGCCCTTATCTCCACCTCTTCAGTGTTCTGTTGTCATGGGAAACTCATAGAATCCTGAGCTGGAAGGGACCACAAGGATCATCAAATCCAACTCCTGTCCCTGAGAGTGTTGTCCAAGCACTCCTGGAGCAATGGCAGCCTTGGGGCCATGACCACTGCCCTGGGGAGCCTGTTCAGTGCCCACCACCCTCTGGGAGAAGGACCTTTTCCTGAGATCCAACCTCACCCTGCCCTGAGACAGCGCCAGCCATTCCAGGGTCCTGTCACTGGTCACACACAGTGCCTGGTTCTTCTAAAGAAGTTGTTTCTGCACCAGGGATGAAGACAATTGCTGAGTGTGACTTCAAAATGTGGTGTTTGGTTTTTCTGAGCTTAGCAAGGGCTCTGTGCTGTCCATTCCCTTGGGGTTTCACAGACCTGCAAGCCTTTGGAGCAGTTAATTTCCCGAAGGAAAAGTTTGCAGTCACCTACCTCCAGATGCACCAGATGCTCTTTTACTGCCATCAGTCGAGCCCTCACAGCATTTCTGGGCATGTTTGGAGCTGCCTAAGTCTCCAAGGTGATGATCAGTGAGGAGCTTACTCACCTCTAAACCCTGCTGGGATTCACCAGCCGAGCATGTCCTTACCTGCTGAGATTTGGGGATTGATCCAGTGGGTGCAGCAGAAGATCCCAACCTGTTCCTTGCATACATTTTAGCAGCAGTCACAAGCAGCCTTTTGCCTGCTCAGATGTGAGAGCCTTTTTCCTCATTTCCAGGATGCCCTTGTTAAAATGACTCCACGTGGAGCTTGAACATCCATTTCCCATGTTATAGGAAAGGGCACTAAGGAACAGATACTCTGCACTGTTTCTCTTTTATTAAACTATCCACTGGTTTATGGCAGTGATTGAATTTGCCCTGGAAGACCATGTTCTTTCCACTGACATGTCAAACAAAAGAGTTTCCAGCTGGGATATCCTTAGATCACCCTAACCCCTGACTGGAAGACACTGGTGGGGCTTGAGAAGGGGTTTCTGTGGCTGTTTTTTGATGACTGTGTGTGGTATAACCTGCTCTGAGAGCATTGACCAGACCATTGGATTGGATATGAGGATATTGGATATTGAATATCATTGGCTGGGAGGGTGGGCAGGCCCTGGCACAGGTTGCCCAGAGAAGCTGTGGCTGCTCCATCCCTGGAAATGTCCAAGGGCGGGTTGGACAGAGCTTGGATCAACCTGGGCTAGTGGAAGGTGTCCCTGCTCTGGATGATCTTTCAGGTCCCTTCCAACCCAAACCATTCTATGATTCCACGATGGTCAAAGCAAACGAGTACAATGCCTGGAGAAACACCAGCCTATATTTCTCAGTGTGACCAGGGCTTGGGTGGCTGGATATGACCAATATCAGGACAGGAACCTGCAGTGTCATCCAGGCAGCTGCAAAGGGCTCAGGGAAGAGCTGTGGTTTAAGTACATTGTCTAAATGTCTGTGGCTGCAAAAGCAGTGTGGTTATTTGAAGTTCCTCTATAATTTTGGACAACCCCTGCTAGAACAGAGTGGGTCTTACTCTCTGGATGATCTACATACAGGAATAAGACTCTGTTATGAGATCCAGGTCATGGAGTTGTCTCAAAGTCCTCAGGGTCAGGAAACTGTAAAATGCCTTCCCATCTTAACATCAACTGCAGATATAATTAGTATAGACCTGAATTCTAATTCTTGATTATTAATGACACTAATCCAAATCCATCCCTTTCATTCTCCACAAGCTGGTCTGCTCCAACAAGGCAAAAACCAAGAGAAGACTTGTTTGAACCACTCCTGATTTTGAAAAGAGGCTCTAAGACTCTTGTACTTGCTCATGTGTCCAGAACCCTGGCTGGGGATGGATCCTTTGCTCCTTCCCTTTTCCTCAGTGGCTGTGGGACATGGAATGTCCCAGTTCCCCTTGGTGCCCTCCTTGCCACCCTGGCAGGGAGTAGCCCTGAGCCCAAGAGGGACATTGGGTTCCTGCCATCTTGCTGGGAAAACGTTGGTGTCAGCCAGGATCACCAGACAGGAAGAGACAGGGATGAGCAAGAGGAAAATGAGGGAAAGGAGGGGGTGCTCAGCTTTTCCCCATCTCCTGTCCCTCCTCTCCAGCAGCAGCGCTCCCACACGTGATGCAGATCTGGGGTGCAGCCAGAGATACACAATCCTCTTTCCTTGCTCAAGGCATGTCACAGGAAGGTGAATCCTGATGAGATTAGATGTGGTACCTTGCTGCCACTGGCTGACAGCTCCAAAAGACGCCTGATGTAACCAAATCCCTGCAGTTCAGCATGGGCAACGGCCATGGGAGATAATAAAAATCTCACAGAGTGGGTGTATTTTCCTCCCCGTGTTCTGCTTCCCTCCCAGCACATGTTGCTGTCGTGGATTGATTCTGACAGGGGTCACTGTCCTCACTAGCTTGGTCTCATCCCTGAAGTTCTCATGTTTTTAAGTGCATCATCAGGGCTGTGGCTCAGAAAATGAAGTTATTCCGTGAATAACCTCCAAAATTTTACTCCCTGGCTGTGTATTTGTCTTCTTGGGATGGGATTTTCAGATGTGCACGTGGCACCAAGTCTGAATGAAGCATTTCTCATCTCTGGAATAAGCACTGTAGCTCTCTATCTTCAGGGTTCCTTCTATTCCCTCTCCATTGCAGTGGGGTCAGAACTAGCATTTTAAGGTCCCTTCCAATCCAAAACATGTAAGATCTTGTGATTCTAATTCAACTCTCCAGATTTCTTGGGAAGCCAAATGAAATGCAATTTAAATGAAATCCTAAAAATGTTAAGATTGATGGGTATTTGCCTTCAAGGTTAGGTTTGGGACAAAGTGGGAGACTGGGGAAGAGATCAAGGTTTCGGCCATAAAATATAATCTGAGACACACGGGATACTTTTATTAACAGGAAAACCCCCATTCTTCAAATCACTGTAGATTTTAGTGTGAAATCTCTGTCCTCTTGTTTGCTCCATCATCTAAGTGGGTTTAGCAGCCCAAACCGACCACACATGTCTAAAGTCACCCCAAAGGAAGCCTTAACATTCCCCAGCCCACACCTCGGGTGGTCCATGGAGTCAGTGAGGGTTGTGCAGCCCACAGGGTGAGACAACAGACAAGGATGGGTGTCCTTCTTCAAGACAACCTGATGCATCAGCCTGTATAAACCCAGAGGAGTTATGAATGGACACTTCCATCCCTGGAAGTGTCCAAGGCCAGGTTGGATGAGGTTTGGAGCAACCTGGGCTAGTGGGAGGTGTCCCTGCCAATGGCAGAGGTGTGGAATGAGATGAGCTTTAAAGTCCCTTCCAACCCAAACCATTCTGGGGTTCTGTGAATTCCTGCAGGGATTGCAGCACTGGGCTGTGCCTGCCCTCCCTGGTGTTTGGTGAATCATGTGTGTGATGCAAGGGGGAGACTGCAGGACAGACAGACAGAAGAGTGAGAGCCAGACCTGGCTGCATTCCTGGCCTGCTCCTGACTCTTTCATAAGGGTGAGTCCTGCTGCTCAGTGAGGTTCTCAAGAGCAGAGTTTGGCTCATTTTACCTCAGTAAAGCCCCTGCTCTGGCTGACTTGGGAAGAAATTGATACTTGAAAAAGAATTCATGACATTTGAATGTTTGTCAACCAGCAAATTATTCTTCAAATATTTTGGTGTAGAACAAAGAGGTTTTTGCGTATCCCAGAGACTTTCCCATGGCATTCACGAAACTTGACGTGGAATTATCCTGGAGTGATTGATGTTGCTGGGATGGACAGGAGAGGCACCACTTCAGGACAGCAGTGTTGTGGGAAGGGTGATGTTTGTTGGGTCTGAGTCCTACAGCCTTCTCTGTGCCTCAGCACAAGGGGTCAGGAGAGCCAGAAGAGGAGCCAAAGTAGCCACTGCCCTAAGGCAGTCGTGGAGAATTCCCCGGGAGGGGGAGGATTTCTGTGCTGTACCACACTAATTAGGCACCACAGGGAAGCATTTCCATCCGCTTAGGAAGCCCTGTCCTGACCTTGCTCCTGCGCCCACTCCCTCTCTGTCACAGCACTGAAAGAGCCTCACTCAGCTCTTTTGAAACTGGAAAATGAGCCCGAGCACCCTCCTTTATGCAAGAGCTGAAAGGTTAATACATGTCATGTCTGTTGGCCGGGACTCTGCAATAGGCAAAGCCCTTTTTACCGAGGGGAAAAAAAAAACCCCAAAACCACAAGCCTGCCACAACCTGCCCTTTCAACCCTCACACTCCAAGCCCACTTTCACACCACGGGGCTTAGAATAAACATATCCTTTCCCTCCCGAGCAGGGTTGGGTCCTCTCAGCTGCAGCAAAGGCAAAATGCCATTCGCTGCCAAGGGTGCAGGTTGCTCTTAGGTAGGGGTTTTCCTGTGGGTTGCAGGGATAAGCAAGCATCAGGCTCCTGGAATTAGAAAGGTCAGCAGGGATGCTTCCTGTTGGAGCTGCACAAGCCCTGCTGCTCGGATCAGAGGGCAGGGAGTTAAAATTAGAAGCGGCTGTGGGGTCACTGGGATTGCTCCCTGAGCCTGACATGGTGATGGGGTCTGTGCCTCAGGGGCATGAGAAAATAAACAGCTCCACACTTCATATGTGCTGAAGGATCATGGAAAATACCACTTCTCCTTTGCTTGGACACAAGGGTTGAGACATCAGGAATTTTTCCCATAAATAATCCCTCTTTCCCCCTGGCACATAGAGGATGTGTATAAGCATGGGTGTTCACATTGAAATAATGACTGAAATAATTAGGGAATCCCCAGCTGAGTCGCTTCCTAGAAAGGCTATGCTGGATGAGCAAAGCCCAGATGATGTCTTGGTGCTTGGCACTTTTCTGGCCTACAAAAGTCTGAGTAATTCAGCATTCAAAGGCCCAAAAACTGAGCCCCCCTCTCTGCAACTCTGTCCCTGGGAAAAGCTTTCACCAACAGCAGGGCAGCTCCAGCAGAAGAGATGGAGAGACATCCCACAGCCCAAATAGCCTGTGCTTCCTTCAGACCTTCTTAGACACCCTTTCCCAGTTCTTTGTCATCCAGGTACTCAAGGTATCCAACCCAGAGGAGGAAACATTGCAGGGACTGTAATTCCTGGTCTTGTGCAACACCCACTGCTGTGTATTCCTTATCCCATCTCCAAACCACAGCCCACTCCTCCTGCAATCCATGGGGAAGTGCCTCTCTGGAGGAGCAACAGGACTGAAGAATGTACCCCCAAGGTCTGTCTTGCTGAAGAGTTGCACTTTTAGAGCAAAGCACTACGACTCCCAAATGCCTGGAGCTTGATGAGTGCACGGATTTGAGTGTTTCCATCCCATGGTATAAGGAGAAGCTCTGAATTCCTGCCACTTGCCAAGGAGCCACCAAGCCCTGCAGTGCAAGTTCTCTGCCTTCCAATTAAAGAAAAAAAGAGGCTTGCAAGGCACATAAACAGCCAGCTTGGAAGCCTTCCCTGCCCTCCAGAGCAAAACCTACTGGAGGAGCCTGAGGTTCAGAAATAACCACAAACCACCCTTTCCTGCCAGGCAGCTGGGATTTCAAGTGGTTGGAACTGAATATGGCACTATGTCAGCAAGGAAAGGGGGGTTATTGCTCTCCATTAGTGAGGGGAGTGTCTGCTCACACACTGCTGTGAAGACCTCAGCTTCAGAAAACACATTTCCTTTATTTGTGTGGTTTGAGCTTTAATTTTCACCGTGCTCCTCCTCATCTTTCACTAAGCGGTTCCTATTTCGAACACAAACAAGCAAACAAGAAGCAATTTGTCTGGCTGGTGAAAACCCAAAAACAACCACCCCAAAAGCCGAGCAGAGGTGCACGGGAAAACACATTGCACAGCTGTGCAAGTCTCACATTGCCTCTCCTCCCTCCTCCTCCTCCTCCTCCTCAGCTCCACTGACAGACAGCAGCTGTAATCCCCTCCAGGTGGTGACAGGCGTGATCTTCCCAGCCAGTACGAACGTGACAGCCCTGGAGCTGGTGGGAACACGTGTTGGGAGAGGGAGAGGGAAGCTGCAAGACCCAACAGGCACGTGAGTCATCCCAGCCAAGGGGAAATGCAAAGCTGGGAAGGGAGAGATGTAACTGCGAGGGATCCTTTTTAGCTGAGTGCTTCCTTCATGGATGCTCTGGGAGAGACTGATGGAGGAAGGAAACACGTGCTTGAGGAACATCTGTCTCTGGATCCACGATGTGACGGCTCTCCAGCCCCTCTGAGTGGGGATTTGGGTGAGCAGGCTGTGCTGGTGGCACACATATGGCACTGACCAGGCTCCCCAGGGCAGTGGGCACAGCCCCAAGGCTGCCAGAGCTCAATGAGTGTTTGGATGATCCTCTCAGACACGTGGTGTGACTCTTGGGAATGGCCCTGTGCAGGTCCACGAGTTGGAGTGGATGATCCTTGTGGGTCCCTTCCAACTCAGCACGCTCTGTGATTCTGTGAGTCACTGCCTGAACATGAAGGTGACAAACACAGACATGAGTGGGACAGGTCTCCTGGGCAGGCACTCTGGTGATTTCAGTTTTGATGGTCTGACATTCTTGTGTTCTTTTTGATTTCTTTTCCTTGCTGGTGCTCTGAGTGAGGAACTGTCTGACTTGACACGAATAGGGAGTGACGTTGACAATGTACAAGCAGCTTTAAAGTGATCAAAGTCACCAGCTGGAGGAGAAATCCTGGGAAATGTTTCCCTTTCACTAACCTGTTAAGTGCCAGCAGTGACCTTTAGCAGAGAAGGGTGATCACAGAATCACAGAATGGTTTGGGCTGGAAGGGACCTTCAGAATCATCAAGTTCCCAACCCCATGCCATGGGCAGGGACACCTCCCACTAGCCCAGGTTGCCCCAAGCCCTGTCCAACCTGACCTTGAACACTTCCAGGGATGGGGCAGCCACAGCTTCTCTGCCCAACCTGTGCCAGGGGTTCCCCACCCTCACAGCCAAGAATTGCTTCCCAATATCCCATCTAAACCTACTCTTTCAGTTTAAAGCCATTCCTTCTGTGACTTTGGATCCAAAAAAACCCCCATTTTTAAAACTTCCATGAGTTGAGCTGTTTCCTGAGAGCCTCCAAGTAACCAACATAAGATGCTTTTGAGCAGGTGTGCTAGGAGCAACTTTTGCCACATGAGACATTTTGGAAGAGGCTGCCTAGGGAGGTGGTGGAGTCCTCAGCCCTGAAGATGGTCAAGGAATGAGTGGATGTGGCACTCAGTGCTCTGGGCTCGGTGACAAAGTGGGAAAGGTGTGAGTCGATGATCTTGAAGGTCTTTTGCAACCTAAATGTTTCTGTGATTCTGGGATCTTCATCTGACCAACTTGTCTAGTGCAGTCAGCAGGGAGAAATGTGCCTGCTGACAGTGTAGTTCCTCTCCTCCTGACACATCTCACTCTATCCCCACTGCTTATGATGGGAGTCTGGATGGTGGGATCAGAGGGAGACATTTCACCAGGAATGTTTAAAATTAAGGCCATGTGTACCACTTCCAGTGTGTGTCCCATGCCAAGGTCAGAGCTCTAACTACCAGTTCTTTTCTGAATCCTGCAAGAATTGATGTGGCAGAGAGCAGGTATTTCACTTTGCTCTTTATGAAACCAAGATGGTTCTACACATGATGTAGAGCTCAGGGACATGGAGAGGCTTAGCAGTGCTGGATTAATTGTTGGACTTGATAGCCTTTATTGGTACAAATTGAAAGAGAGGAGATTTAGGCTGGGCACTAGGAAGGAATTCCTGGCTGTGAGGGTGGGCAGGCCCTGGCACAGGTTGGGCAGAGAAGCTGTGGCTGCCCCTGGATCCCTGGAAGTGTCCAAGGCCAGGTTGGATGGAGCTTGGAACAACCTGGGCTAGTGGAAGGTGTCCCTGGGCATGACAGGGGGTTGGGACTGGATGATCTTTCAAGTCCCTTCTATAATTCCATGATCTTAAATGTCTTTTCTAACCCAAAGGTTTCTATGATTCTGTGACTGTGAAATACTAAATAATAAGCTTCTTCTGGCAGCAAACACCTTTTCCCTGGCATCAGGAATGCCACAGCCTTCACCTACTGTCCCTAGGCTGGGTTTGGAACCAAGCCACACAGTGGTACCTGCCCAGCTTCCAAGCTGTAGGGATAGTCCCAGCCTGATTCAAACATTTGGGTTAAGATGTTACAGCCCACAGGATTCACCTTTCCAGATGAAAGCCCTGTATCACACTCTGAATAACTGCTGGGACATCCTGCCATTCCACATTGCCTGAAGAACCCAGGAAAAATCACCTGGCACACAAGAATTAGTGGCATCAATCCACTCACTCATAATTTTCTCCTTGGTGCCTTAATTATGAATTGGTGGATGTAACTGTATTTTTGACATTTCTCATGCTGGACACCTCAAAAAGTATTTTTGAATTCATGTGTGGAAACCTTGAAAAGGTTTAATATAGAGTCTGAATAATGATATCACACGGCATCATCACAGAAGGGGAAAATTGCCCTATAGCAGTGCTGTTTCTTCCTGACCTGGACAGTAAATCCCAGAGGGGTCACTGATCCTGTGTAAGGGCTGTCTTTAACCACCAGCAGAAGTCTGGGAAAGGAGGATTCAGGAGAACTATGAAGTCCTGCATGAACAGTGGGTGCTGGAAAGGATTTGCAATGAAGTTTGGCTCATACAAGCGATGTTCATTTATGTGCAAAGCCCAGCACTGAGCTCATGCACCACAGTTTCTGCTTGAATCTTCAAATAACACTTATAGGTGGCATTTATTGAGACAGAAGGGATAGCACTGGCCTGTGGAGCAGGGATGATGTCCATCATATGCTCCAAAAGTGAGAATTAACCTGTCAGTGCCATGCTGAGATACCAGAAAAAGTTTAAGCATTTCTATGTCACAGGGGGAGTAAGTTTTCATTTTCCTTTAGTGCTGATTTTGGCTGGGGTAGAGTGAAATTTCTTCACAGTGGGCTGGTATGGGGCTGTGTCCTGGATTTGTGCTGGAAGCACTGTGGATAACATGGGGATATTTTCCTGGATTTGTGCTGGAAGCACTGTGGATCACAGGGGGATGTTCTCCTGGATTTGTGCTGGAAGCACTGTGGATCACAGGGGGATGTTTTCCTGGATTTGTGCTGGAAGCACTGTGGATAACAGGGGGATATTTTCCTGGATTTGTGCTGGAAGCACTGTGGATAACAGGGGGATGTTCTCCTGGATTTGTGCTGGAAGCACTGTGGATAACACAGGAGTGTTCTCCCGGATTTGTGCTGGAAGCACTGTGGATAACACAGGGATATTTTCCTTGCTGCTGAGCAGGGCTTGTACAGAGTCAAGGCTTTTCCTCTCTTTCCTCATTCCACCCCACCAGAGAGTGGGCTGGGGATGCACAAGGAATTGGGAGAGGACACAGCCTGATCCCAGCTGACCACAGGGATATTCCAGTCCAAATGTCATCATGCTCAGCATTTAAAGCTGGGGGAAGAAGAAGGAAGGAGGAGACATTTGGAATAATGCCCTTTGGCTTCCCAAGTCACCGTTCCGTGTGTTGGGTCCCTGCTCTCCTGGAGGTGGCTGAGCACCTGCATTTCCATGGGAAGCAGTGAATTAATTCCTTGGTTTGCTTTGCTTGTGTGTGTGGCTTTTGCTCTGCCTGTGAAACTATCTGAGCCCACAAGCTCTCTCACTTCTCCCATCCTTGCCCCATCCCACCATGGAAGGAGTGAGGGAGTGGCTCTTTGGGGCTCAGTTGCCATGTGGGGTTAAAGCACAACAAATGCACTCCGAAGCCAAACGAGTTTCAACATTTAGTTTTAAGCTGGTACTTCAGTTTCTTGAGGTAGGATTTGTTTACACAATTTCAGGGGTGGATTCAGTTTATTTTACATCTGTGACTAACCCAGCTGAAGATGCCCTGGAGCATCACTGACATTTATAAGGTGTTTGTGATAACTCTGAGCCTACAGGAGATCTTCCCCTTTTTAGACCAACACCGGGCTGTGATCCTGGATTCTTTAGGCCATCACAACTGGCACTAAACACTGATGTTTAAACTACAGGCTCTGAGCTGTCTGAAAGCATATCTTAGATATGGAAATGTCTACAGAATAAAACATGGAACTGAGACTGACAGATAGGATATCGGACTTGGAGACAGCCAAGGTTTAACTGAGTTGCATCTAGAAAGAGGTAGAGGTGCTGTGCTGTCTGAGATGTCCTTGGAAACCCAAGACATCTGCATGAGAAGGCTCCGGAAATAACTTAGAGCTCCTTCCAGTGCCTAACAGGCCTCCAGGAGAGCTGGAGACAGACTTTGGACAAGGGATGGAGGGACAGGACACAGGGAATGGCTTCCCAGTGCCAGAGGGCAGGGACGGATCTGATATTGGGAAGGGATTGTTGGCTGGGAGGGTGGGCAGGCCCTGGCACAGGTTGGGCAGAGAAGCTGTGGCTGCCCCTGGATCCCTGGAAG
>JAWMRC010000110.1:113104364-113119363 GCA_035584755.1 Thripadectes ignobilis | reverse complement strand
TGGGAGGGTGGGCAGGCCCTGGCACAGGTTGCCCAGAGAAGCTGTGGCTGCCCCTGGATCCCTGGAAATGTCCAAGGCCAGGTTGGATGGAGCTTGGATCAACCTGGGCTAGTGGGAGGTGTCCCTGCTCTCCATTGACTACTCCACAAAGAGCCCAACTTCTCATATACCTAAAGTTAAATGTGAACCTCTGGAGCTGAACCCAGTTCTTCATCTGAGTGGAATAAAACCTGATCTGTGCAACTGGTTGCATACGAGTTAAGGACTTGAGCCTGAAGAAATGAAAACAACATTACCAGTTTGATTTGGAACATTGATTATTTCAACATGTCTGCATACATCTTCACAAACCCGGCACGACACTACACACAGACTTTTTCACCATACAGTTTAAGGCATTTTGTTTTCACCCTCTCTGTTTTACTCTCCCTGCACATTATTGATAAAATAGACTGGTTCCCTAGGGGTTTACACGTGTATGCAGCTGAGGTATGGTCACACTTCTCCTGGCATTAGCTGGGCATTTATTCAGAGATGTATATGTTGCCCCAGGGGAAGGAAGAAAAGAAAAAAAAAAAGAAGATATAATCTGATAAAAAAACCCATTTCTAAATGAAGTTTGCAGCTCTATTGTGGTTTGTAAAGTCCAATCTCTCCAATAAATGCTTAAGCCCCTTCCAGCTGTTTGCTGCAGCACAAATGCCCAAACTTTTTTCCCATGTAAAGGTAAGCTTAGTTTCAATTTTGCTGGTTGTCTGCAAGGGCGAGGCACTGAACAATTGCAAATCCCGTCAGCTTCTAAACAGGGCCTCGTGCAAAATTGTCTGAGGGATCCCAGATGGTTGTAAAGTGCTTAGATACCATCATTGGCATATAGAGGATATCCCAAGGGACTGACTCTATTTCTAATTTGTTCAATATTACATTCAACCACTTCTCAGACACCTGACAGGTGAATTAACTCATCTTTTTTATCTACCACTACAGTGATGAGTGCAGTACAAACAGAGGGAGGGTGCTGGAAGAGGAGATCTACTGGAATGACTCTCCGTGCTTCCCAATGAAGGAAGGAATGAGCTCGGCCTCTCCTAAAGGAAAAACAGGGAAAAAGGGGGAAAACTTTCCTATCTGAGACCATTTCTCTGAGTGCAGAGAAGCCAGGGCAGGCTAAGGTAGGGGAAGGAGGAAAAGGAACGTACATCTCTGTGGGCTCTGACCAGACTTTGGCAACGAATCCCGATTTTGCCATGTTTCTGTGGTTGGCAATCTTCCCAGGAAAATGGTGTGCAACACACGAAAGGCATCCTGAAGTCGCTCCGAGGTGATGCCCAGCAGAGCCACAGGTCATTCAAGCAGCAAACAGCACGGCTCGAAGAGTGGGAACAAGAAGGTGTCACAAACAAAACGGCCTTCCCTTTCCCCAAACCACTTCTCTAGTGAAACCACAAAAGAGGAATGAGTTGACCAGCCCTCTAGAAACGAGGGCGGGCAATTGCAACGGTACTCACAGGATTTGAGATCAAGTTTACCACATTTAACTCAGAAGAAAAGCCAGTAAGGATGGCTCAGCTCACTGGAGATACTGGAATATGTAGTGAAAATATACTTAAAAAAAAAAAATAAAGGAAGGAAGAAAGGAAAATAAACAGTTTGTAATAAGCAGTTCTAGAAGTCCAGGTCATCCTGGTCAATCTCATCAGAGTTTTCCTTCTTTTTAGAAGCCTGAACGTCTTCAGTGGGTTCAGCCTCCTTTGGGTCTGCACCTTCAGCATCTGCCTGGTCCTCATCTCCCACAGGATCAGTGCACGAGGAGTCTTTGTCCTCTTCTTCTTCGTCCTCGCTCTCGGGGTACATCTGTGAGGGTTTGGAGCTCTCATTGCTTCGAACCTCTCCATTGGGGGGGTCACTCGCAGGGTTGTCATCGTCTTTGCATTCCTCTGCATCTTCTCCTTCACCTTCATCTTCAGACCCCTTCTGGGATTGCTGTGAGAAGTTTCCTATAGAAGAGTAACAAGAGATGTTGGTGGTGTTCTTCAGAGTCTCCAGCTTTTTGCTATTTTTCTTGCCTTTGGCCTTTGAGACTTTCCGAGAAACCTTGTTGGTTTTGTCTTCGTGTTTCTCCTGTGCCTTGTCAGGGTCATCATTGGCAGGTTCCTCATCATTCTCATCACATTTCTCACCTCCTTCACCATTTTCCTCCTCAGCCTCACCTTCTAACTCTGGTTTCGCATCTTCTACTGCCTCAGCTTCATCCTGCTCAGCTTCTTCATTTCCTTCTGCATCATCTTCTTCAGGATTGTTGTCAGTTCCAGAGCCCTCAGCGTCTCCTCTGCATTCTGATGTCTCTGCCTCATCATCTGCCACAACGTCCTCATCCTGTGGCTCCTCTGTTTCTTCAGCTTCATTTTCGGCTTCATCATTCTCCTCTTCAGCTTCCTCCCCTTCATTTTGAGTTTCTTCTTTTTGTGCTTCCTCTTCCCCATCTGCTTCCTCCTCCTCTTCCTTTGTTTCTTCCTCCTCTTTTTCTCCCTCTTCTTCCTCTTTTGCTTCTTCTTCCTCTTCCCCTTCCTGTTCCTCTTGTTCATTATCATCTTCTTTTGCTTCCTCATCCTCCTTTGTTCCTTCCTCATCTTCCTCCTCCCCTTTCTCCTCCTCCTCCTCCTCCTCTTCTTTTGTTTCTTCTTCCTCCTCTTTTTCCTCCTCCTCTTCTTTTGCTTCTTCCTCTTCTTCCTTCTCTTCTTTCTCTTCTTTGGCTTCTTCTTCTTCCTCCTCTTCCTCCTTTCCTTCCTCCTCCTCTTTTTCTTCTTCCTCCTTCATTTCTTCTTCCTCCTCTTCTTTTTCTTCCTTCTCCTCCTCTTTTTCTTCTTCCTCTTCCCCCTTCTCTTCCTCCTCCTCTTTAGTTTCTTCCTCTTCCTCTTTCCCTTCCTTCTCCTCCTCTTCCTCTTTTGCTTCACCCTCTTCCTCCTTCCCTTCCTCTTCCTCTTCTTTTGTTTCTTCCTCTTCCTCCTTCACTTCTTCTTCCTCTTCTTCCTTTCCTTCCTCCTCCTCCTCCTCCTCTTTGGCTTCTTTTTCTTCTTCCTCCTTCATTTCTTCTTCCTCCTCTTTAGTTTCTTCCTCTTCCTCCTTCCCTTCCTCCTTTCCTTCCTCCTCCTCCTCTTTGGCTTCTTCTTCTTCCTCCTTCATCTCTTCTGTCTTCTCTTTAGTTTCTTCTTCTTCCTCCTCCCCTTTCTCCTCCTGCTCCTCTTTTTCTCCTTCCTCCTCCTCCTTGTCTTCCTCCTCCTCGTCTTCCTCCTCCTCTTTAGTTTCTTCCTCTTCCTCCTTCCCTTCTTCCTCCTCCTCTTTAGTTTCTTCCTCTTCCTCCTTCCCTTCTTCCTCCTCCTCTTTAGTTTCTTCCGCTTCCTCTTTCCCTTCCTCCTCCTCTTGTTCCTCTTTTACTTCTCCCTCTTCCTCCTTCCCTTCTTCTTCCTCCTCTTTTTCTTCATCTTCCTCCTTCCCTTCCTCCTCATTTTCTTCCTCTTGTGCTTCTTCCTCTTCCTCCTTCACTTCTTCTTCCTCCTCTGCTTTTGCTTCTTCCTCCTCCTCCTTCACTTCTTCCTCCTCCTCTTTTTCTCCTTCCTCTTCCTCCTTCTCTTCCTCCTCTTTAGTTTCTTCCTCTTCCTCTTCCCCTTCCTCCTCCTCCTGTTCCTCTTTTGCTTCTCCCTCTTCCTCTTTCACTTCTTTTTCCTCCTCTTCCTCTTTCCCTTCCTCCTCCTCTTTTTCTTCTTCTTCCTCCTTCTCTTCCTCCTCCTTCTCTTCCTCTTTTGCTTCTTCCTCTTCCTCTTTGCCTTCCTCCTCCTC
Source organism: Thripadectes ignobilis (assembly GCA_035584755.1). Lineage (NCBI taxonomy): Eukaryota > Metazoa > Chordata > Aves > Passeriformes > Furnariidae > Thripadectes > Thripadectes ignobilis. The sequence continues at coordinate 113,115,526 of JAWMRC010000110.1, read as the reverse complement.
TTGTTCCTCTTTTGCTTCTTCATCTTCCTCCTTCCCTTCTTCTTCCTGCTCTTTTTCTGCTTCTTCCTCCTTCACTTCTTCCTCCTCCTCTTTTGCTTCTTCCTCTTCCTCCTTTACTTCCTCCTCCTCTTTTGTTTCTTCATCCTCCTCCTTTACTTCTTCTTCCTCCTCTTTGGCTTCTTCCTCTTCCTCCTTCACTTCTTCCTCCTCCTCCTCTTTTGCTTCTTCTTCTTCTTCCTTCCCTTCCTCCTCCTCTTTGGCTTCTTCCTCCTCTTTGGCTTCTTCCTCCTCTTTGGCTTCTTCCTCCTCTTTGGCTTCTTCCTCCTCCTCCTTCACTTCTTCCTCCTCCTCTTTTGTTTCTTCCTCTTTCTCCTCCCCTTCCTCCTCATTTAGTTCCTCTTCTTCTTTATTTTCATCTGCTTCTCCCTCTTTTACTTCCTCATCTTCTTTCATTTCTCCCTCCTCCTCCTCTTTTGTTTCCTCCTCTTCAGCCTTAACAATTTCTTCATTGTCTTTCTCTTCCTCCTCCTCTTTGGTGTCCTCTTCTTCCTCTCCTTCTTTTGTTTCTTCCCCTCCTTCTTCTGCTTCATCCTCTTTGGTTTCTTCATTTTTCACCTCACCTTCCCCATCACATTTTTCACTCTCTGCTGTTTCAGGTTCTTCTCCATCTCCATTTAAATCATTTAACTCCTGTTCTTTTCCTTCATTGTCCTCCACTTCTTCTTCACCTGCCTGGGGCTCACCTTTGATATCCTGAGCTGCTTCTGCGACAATGTCTTCCTCAATATCACCTTTCTTCAGCCTCAGGATTTGCTGCAAATCAAATGCTTTCATGACCGGGGCATTGATAGCCACCTCGATGTGTCTTGCAGGCTTGGAGGCCAGTTTTTTCCTCACGCACGACTCACACGGACAGTATTCCTCCTCGCTTGATTGCTTACTAATGCTGGCCTCAAGAGCTGCACTGAGTGCAAAGTCTTTATCTGCATTGAAGGATAAGTCTGAGGTGTCCCCCAGCCTGTTCTGGTTGCCGTTCTTGTCCCCAAAGAGTGACCTTTTATGCATAGTTTGCAACCTCCACCTTCTCTGCTCCGTCTGGAGTTTTGACTCAGGCGTGCGTGGCTCGTCTGGAGGTCTCGGCACCCTCGTCCCAGCCCTGCTTCTGATCTTCCTCAACTCCTTCTCTATGCTCTTTTGTATCCTTTTACTCACCTCTTCCTTCAGCTCCAGTATCATTTGGTCCATCTGCTGGTTGTCCTGCAGGTTCCACCTGACTTTCAGCTCATTCATGGCATTGACATAGTGAGCCATGAACTCCTTCTCGATTTTCTTGAGCAGTCTCAGGACCCAGACTGGGTCTGGATCCACCGAGTTTTGCTTGACAAGGGATGTGTCCACACTGGTGGATGTATCGACTTTGGGCTCTGGATCATTCGGTGACTCTTTTTCAAGATGCTCTTCCAAATCAGCTTTTAGCTCTGCCCCACCATCAGCATCGTTGGCATTTGTATCATCAGTGGTGGCTGGCTGACCACCTTCCTCTTCAGGATTTTCTTGTGGGAGTTCATCATTCCCAGCTTCAGCTTCTTCTTGTTCTCCATTTTCAGCTAATTTGCTGGTTTCTTCGTTTTCATTTTCTCCCCCTTCCTCCTGATCCTGGTCACAATTGGTGGGCTGATCCTCCTTATTCTCTTCTTCCTCCTGAATTGGAGAGTCTCCTCTAGCAGACTGAGCTTTTTCCTCTTCTCGTGATTTTGAGCAGGCTGTTGAAGGGCGGGAGGGCTGCTCTTCCTCTTTGCTTTGCTCCTCAGCCTCAGTCACTTCAGTGCCAGTCTCTGTATTTTCCACTTCGGCTGATTTGAATTCCACAGTTTTCTGTGCCACTAAAGCGGCACCAGCTGCACATTCTTCTCCTGAGCCACCAGAACCACTGCAGACATCAACCCCAGAGGAGGACATGTGAGTGAAGGTGTGATCCATACATCTGGGGCCTTTAGACCCAGAGGCTGGCTTTGCCTGCTCACTTGCCTCTTGGCCTGAGCTTGGACCGCTCCTTTCAGCTGTGCATCCCAACCACAGGGCTTGAAAAATATTCAGCAGCTCCGTATACCTCGACTTAGTCAAAGACTTTGAGTTATCTGGTGGATCTTCTGACTCCTCATCAAGGAGCTGGAGACTGGCGAGACAAGTGATCAAAATGTTGGCGGAGTTGCTCAGTTTCCTCCCCATAGTGGGGGACACTTCAGGCAAACTGTTGGATCGGTCAAACTTGGTCTCATGTTTTGAACTGAGCAAGGCCTTCATGATCTGGACAGAAGTCTGGACAGAGGTGGGCAGGTCTCTCTTGTTGTTGTTCTGGCTGGAAGTCACTGACTGGTTGCATTCTGCCTGCTCAGCTTTGACAGTCTCAGATGCAACCTCGGCAGCTTCTTGCGGGTTCACGCATTCTTCAGCCTCTTCAACAACTGTTGAGTCTTCTGCTGTCTCTTCTTCCACTTCAACCTTTGCTTCATTTTCAGCCTCCTCTGCATCCTTTTCCTCGGCTTTCTCCTCCTCTGGGGCTTCCTCGGCGTGGGTACAGTGTGATATGTCAGTGGCTGTCTCTGTACCTTCTTCCTCTTCCCCATCATCTTCCATTTCATATTTCAAGAGCAAAGTTTCTGAAGGGATTTTCCGGAGCCATTCTTGCACAACTTCTTCTGGAGATGCATTTGGTAGAGCAGAAGGCATTAAATCACTCCCTTCCTCCTTCACACCCGTGCCCTCTGACTCTTCCTCCGCTATTTTCTGACAAGATTCATCAGTCTCTTTGTTATCCTGGTCATTTATTTCGGGCGCTGCCGATTTCGACCCGTAGGAAGTTTCCTTGGAGGAATCCACAATTTCCTTCTGCTCTTTTCCTGCGGTCAGCACCGACTCGGTGCCAACGCTGCTGATGGAGGAGTTCTTCAACATGGTGGAACGCATGTTTTTCCTCTTTGGCTTCCCTTTGGGCGGGGCAGGGCAGTGCAGGCTGCACACTGACATCGACTCAGACAGCGACGCCCGGCTGGAGTTTGACACCTTCACCTGAAGGTTGTTGCTTTTTACCGGCCTTGATCTTGAAGATTGAGACCTGTTTGATTCGGAGCACCTCTCATCCGTTTCCTGGGACATCTGTGTCAACAAGGCCTTATCTTTCACTTCTGACTGGGAAGAGGCTCTTGTGGAGCTGCTTGTAGGATTTCCATTTCTACTCCCATTCTCAACTGCATGGTCAACTTTGGAACACACACTTTCACTCACACTTCCCTTTCTTGAAGAAGAGGGCTCTGAACTAACCTTGGCATGACCCTCTGCAGCTTTTCCATTAGGACTTGAGAAACTCGAGCAGAGGGAGGATAGTTTGCTACTTTCTTCTCTGTGGCTTGTCTTCTTTGAGCCTCTTGAGGATACACTGCAGCCATTGGCAGTACTTTTAGAGCTTTTCTCCTCAACTTGACCTGCAGTTGCTTCTGCTTCACTCGTAGATGAAATGTTTGATTGAAGAGATCCTGACTTATGAGACATAGTGTCTCCAGCAGATTTTTTCTTGGTTTCACATGAGCTTTTGGAGTATTTGGATGCCCTGCTGCATGATCTCCCATCATCTGCATGTAAGGAACCCTTCTTTTTATTCAGAGTGGATCCAAGAGAAGACACAGACATTTCAGACTGTGCATCCAAATGAATGTGGCTGTGTTTGCTCCTTTTGGATCCTCTGGATGAGCAAGAGATGTTGCTTGGAATGTTCTCATCACTGTCACTTTTCCTGCTGTTCCTGTCAGCAGCCCTGGTACTGTGGCTTCCTTGTGTAGAGCATCGTTCCCCTTCACTGCTCTCACCTCTCACTGACTGGCTGGGCTTTGTTTTTGCTGACACGGTGCTGACTTCATTGACTTCACTTTCATCTTGCTCTGCTTCCACCTCTTCAGCCTCTTTCTTAGGGCAGGACTCGCTGGAGACAGAGGAGACCACTGGATTGTCATCAGAGTGGTCATCCTGCTCACTCTTTGCTTTTGGGGTGGTACAGTTGCTGGACTTACTGTGAGCACTGTTGGCAGGGGTGGAGCTCCGAGAGTTGTCTCCTTGGTTTGCCTTCTGAAGGCTTGAGGAGGACATACTCCTACCCACGCTACTGTTCTCCTCACAGACATTCTTCTTGCTCTGTTTGGACTGCAGAGATGACCTTGACATGACACTTCCAACTCTGCTGCTCTCAACCTCTTCCACATCATCCTTTAAACCCTTCACAGAGGAAGCTTCGAAACAATTTTCCTCTTCATTTTGCGAGATAGTTTTGGTGATCTCATGGTCTTCAGGGCTGTCTTGAGTATCCAGGTTGTTTTCACAGCTTGAATGTGACATTAAACCCAAGGATGAAGGTCTCTGGCTATTTCCTGTACTCGCCCGAGTGTTTTCTTGCTGTTCTTCTGCGTTGGAAGCACCTGTAGACAAATCACTTCGGCATGTGCACTTCTTGACGGAGCGATATGCCACTCTGTTCTCTATAGTCTCTGAGTAGGACGAGGACTCTCGCACAATGTGCTCAGAGAATTCCTCGCTGGATGTGGTGTGGAGGCTGTCCAGAGAAGTGATTTTCTTGTGGACAACTCTCCTCCGGGAAGAAGTGCTGGAGCACGACGAGCGCGTGCGCCATGTGCTTCGTACGCCGGGCTCCTCCCTCTGGGACATGTGCATGGGGTTCTTCCAGATGTCGTAGTCCTGGTGCTTCTTCCCACAGCTGTGGCAGTGAGCCTCATCACACTCGGATTCCTCGAGCTTTGACATGTAGGAATCGATATCACAGGGATACAAGGAGTCATCCGCCTCCGAGCTGACTTCTGGGTTCAGTTTGTGCAGGGGGTCCACTCCACTGTCCTCCTCTGCTCCTGACTCCTCACAAGGCAGCCGGTTCATCAGGTTGGACTTTTTGATCTGGGTGGACCACTGCAAAGTCTCATCATTCAGCAAGCGGAAGCGGACCTTCATCTCTACGGACAAGCTCCCGTCCTTGTTGACGTGTACCCGCTTCTCTATGTCATCATTGACCAGGGAATGGACCAGGTCCCCAGCTTTGGGATGGGAGCAGCCATTGGAGAAAGGGGCACCATTATCCGGAGAGGCAGCGAGACCATTGGGAAATGACTTCTCTGATGACAAAGAGAACCTCATGGACCTGTTGCTCGATGATGACCGTGGGTGGATAACGCTTTTTTTGGCTTTCAGTCCGAAGTTCACTGGAACGAAGGAAAGGAAGGCAGAGAGAAGTGTTAACTCATATAAAGGTGACACAAAATGCCTAAGTCAAACCCTCAAAGTAGTGAATATTGGTATTATTCCATTAAAGCCAACCTTATGTCAATGTACATAATTTGAAAATTTGTCTTTGACTAAGTCATGGCTATAAATCACAGAATCACAGAATAATTAGGGTTGGAAGGGAACCCTGAAGATCATCTAGTCCAACCTCCTTGTAAAATGTTAAGTTTGCAGTTAATAACTTGTATTAAAATCTTCTATACCTTACCTTCATAATTTCTTAAATCTAAATTGAAACATAATTTGTTTTATTAATTGCATAGCAGGAAGTAAATTAATAAAGTTATATACACACACAGAGCAATTTAGTCTCAGAGCTTCAATATTTTATCATGTTGCAAATATTCCTTTATTTTATCCTTCTTATTCAGCCAGGGAAAAATATATGGAAAAGTGACCTTCTTCCTTAACTAGAGGTCAAGTGTTACACATTTCCAGGCTCCCCAGGGCAGTGGGCACAGCACCAAACCTGTCTGAGTTCAGGGAGAGTTTGGACAACACTCTGAGGCACATGGTGGGATTCTTGGGGTGTTCTGCACAGGGCCAGGAGTTGGACTCGATGATCCTGATGGGTCCCTTCCAGCTGAGGGCATTCCATGATTTGTTGTGCATCATCCGCTTCAGGAAACACATGGCCACGTAGACCAGAGCAAAACTCAGGCCCTGCAGGGATGTGCCACTATCAATAATTATAATGCTTATTAAAATACAAAAAACAAATAGAAAAGGAATTGTGAACTGGTGATAGAGAAACTGGCATTTGTAGAAGAAATCAGTGATAGAATGGGAATTCTGGAATTGCAGTCTAGAGCACATCTCTATGGCCCAGTACACTGAGGTCCTAGAGCCTTCATGTCAAGAAGAACACGTTGCTATCAGGCTGCTTGGAAAGACATCAATCTGTCTTGTTTCCAATCTATGTTTGTCCAAAATTTCCCCGTGTGTATGTCTGGACAGCCACGAGCCTCTGGATATGCAGCTGAATGGAGGCATTTTAGGCATTTTAGGAAGGAGTGTCAAGCAGGAGCACATCAGCCAAGATCAAGAGCACATGAAATAGCTCTTAGATAACCACCCTAATAAATATATTGATATATTTGCTCTTGAAGGACAAAGTTGATTCCCACACTTCCCTCTAATTTTTTATGTGTCGGGCAATGAGTGTGGAATGTCTCTGTCCAGAAATTTCTACAACTACCTGTCAACACACAAATGAATCTTTCCCAGCTCCTGATATTGACAGTGGAGACAAATAGGTGCTCTCCAGAGGACACTTAAGTTCACCCCACAACAAATCCCTAATACAGGTGAGATTAATTGCCCTTTGGAAGTGGGAAGTTTCCTTTCTTAGGCTACAGAGTGTGGCTGGTTTAGTTACCTGAAACTTTAGATAAGTCATGATGAAATGCCTAAGAAATAATCCTGAATAATCCACAAGACACTCCTTACTGGATGTAACCTTTCCATAAAAATATGCTTTGTTCCCAAAAGGGCAGCTGCAGCCTGCAGGAGAAACTGAGTGTCCTGCTGACAGAACCAGGGCATCCTCTGGTCCTGGTGCAGGGAAATCCGGGAGTGCAGGCATGATATGACAGGCAGACAAGGGGAGAGAGGATCCGTGGGAAATCTCAAGGGTTTGGGGAGACAGACACAGGAAAAGAGGGAGTTCTGGAAGGAAAAGGAGACACAGAGATATGAAAGAGGAGGGAAGTCAGCCAGACGTGGGGAGCATGTAAGAGAAAGACTGGGGGGTGTAGGGAGGAAATCCTAGAAGGAAACCAGAGAAAAAGAAGGGGAGGATGGAAAGTCCTGGGAGGCAAGGAGAGGGAAGTGCATTTTCCACATGAAATGTGCACTATAATAGGTGCCTGCAATCCCCACACTGTGGGACACAGGCTGGAGGGACTGTGCAACACACCCCAGGGCTTTGCTTACTGTCGTTGTTCTCGTTGACGTTGTTGCCATTGGAACGGGGAGGCAGGTTGGGAAGCTTCTCCACCGAGTGTTTCCTCAGGTTCTCCATGGACACAGGTTTAAAGGGCTCCCGGCCAACACACACCAGCACGTTGGGGCAGTGGAGAAGGGCCTGCATGCTGTCTATCTGGAAAGGGAAGAGCAAGTGGATGGCCATGAGATGATCCTTCCAGGCCCAGAATCAACCGACAGTCGGTCGTCACTTAAAGAAATGAACATTTGGATGATGCTCTCGGGCATGTGGTGTGATTTTTGAGGTGTCCTGTCCAGGTGTTAAACTCGAGGATCGTTGTGGATCATTGGGATCATTGTGGAATTGTCCCTTCCAACTCAGGATTTTCTGTGATTCTATGACTTTAAACCTGGTTCTGGAGAAGTTCAGGATCTACTAGAGTCTGTTGGCACGTTCTGTTGGAATGTTCTTCCTTTGAAAGAAAAGCTCTGCTATGCTTTAATCAAATTTCCCAGGGCAGGGAAGGGGTGGGAGAGATTGCCTAAGGGAGAAGATACCTCATTTATTATAAGGTTTCACATATTTTGGGAAAGATTTAGGATTAATGTGGTAGTGAGGAAAAGTGTGGAACTGGAGGTATTTCAATTTCCCTTACAGAGATTTAGGATCTTTAAATTCTTCTAATTCCTCTATGGGACAGCAATTACTACCTGGGAAATGCTACATCCCATTTTGACCCTTAGTTCTCTTCCTTTCTTTGCTCAGGAAGAGGAACAAGAACTGTGACTTCCCCTAATATCCTCTCAAATATTACCTCAAGAATTGCCTCAGTGCTGGAGGGCAGGAAGGGATGTTGTCCCTCAGTGTGGGAAGGAATGTCTGTTCCTCCATGAGAACCCAGGTTCTCACACTTCATCTTCACTGCATGACCTGTTTCTGGATTACACACCAAGTCCTACAGGAGTCACTTCTAATGGAATCATATAATCACAGAAAAGTTTGGGTTGGAAGGGACCTTTTAAATGTCATCTAGTCCAACACTTCTGCAATGAGCAGGGCCGTCTTCAGCTAGAGCTGGTGGGTCAGAGCCCCATCCAGCCTATCTAAATACAATATTTACCTCTCTAAAAAAATAGGAGTCGATCCTGTGATGGGCACTGCACCCATCCTCAGTGACAGGACCACAGGGAATGGCCTGACATTGCATCAGGGGTGGTTAAGGTTGGATATTAGAAAGAGGTTCTTCCCCCAGAGGGTGGTGGGCACTGAATAAGCTTCCCAGGGCAGTGGGCACAGCCCCAAGGCTGTCAGAGCTTAAAAAGCATTTGGATGATCCTCTCGGGCACATGGTGTGACTCTTGGGGATGGTTCTGTGCAGGCCCAAGGGTTGGACTTGATGATCCTTGTGGGTCTCTTCCAACTTGGACTATTCTGTGATTCCATCTGTCTCCTGCAACTGCATATTTGAGAGACTGAAGTTAAGCTCTCAGCTGAGACTGCAGTTAAGCTCAAAGCTAAGACTGAAGTTAAGCTCTCAGCTAAAACACTTGATGGCTTTCAAAAGGAGGAAGAAGCTCTCTTGTTGTCCAAGGGGACTTTATAGTGGCCAACATGGGGTGGCTTTGTGCTGCCAGGGGCCTCCACAATCCAGCTGGGACATCCCTTTCTCCTCAGTCTGCTACATCAGGAGAACATCTCTAGAGCATATGGGAACTCCCCAACAAGAGGTGACCACACCAAGCCAGCACTGGTTGTGGACTCAGCACTACCTTGCCCATAATATGTACCTTGTCCTCACTGTCATTTAATCATTATCCCCTTAATGAGCAGCCGAGTGTGGAAGGCAAGGAATCTCTGGGGAGCAGTGGTGACAGCTCTGCAGTTGTCACATGTGCTTGGGGTAAGTGGACATGAAGGACAATTCGGTCTTTAAATATTGCCAGGCTCCCTTTGGAGCCCAAGCCCTTGGTTTGGGAAAGTCCTCTGGGATTTTCCAGGGCTCAGAGATTAGTGTGGATCAGGCACAAATAAGAGGAAAGTAAACATGTGGAGGGTGAAAGAACAAGACAGAGATAAATAGAATCCCATTCTAAATGCAGTTAATCACTTTCCTTACAATCATTTTTTCTTACAATAAAACATATGGCATCAAATTTTAGTGGGAATACATTGAAATCTCATCATCTTCCCATTATCTTTTCCTTTCTGTCTGCGCTCTGAAAACACTTGTGCCTCAGACACATCGAGTTTGTTGCTGTAAAACCCACAGTAAGAGAAGCTCTGCTCACTAAAACTTGCATGAAACACACTGTGCAAAGCAACAAAACTGCCCAGTCCTTGTGATGAGTAACAGGAAACTGAAAAATAACCCACAAATCTCAGTCTGTCCCTGTCTACTGCTTGTCATTAGTCAATAAATGCACTTCTGCTCAATATATTCCCAAAGAAAGCAATTTGCTAAGGAAAACTTTTTTCTATCTTACTTAAAATTTACAGAAAGCCCATAATTTAATAATTCAAATATTTTGAGCAGGTTTCTAACACCTGTATATTTCTTCTCTTTCTTTACTTTCCTGTTCTTTTTTCCTTTTATTTTTATTCCCTTGGTAAGATCTTTCCTCCTGACCTCATGCAAGTAGAAAAAATAATGACAGTAAAAATGAAGAAACAGAAAAGGGATAAAGAGGAGAGAAAAGTAGACATTAATATTTTTCTATTTCTAATGTAAAGCAACCTGCTCTTAACCCCCCTCTAAGTTTAGATTTTCAAAGGACATTTTTGTCAGTGAAAGCTGTTTTTTGTTCAGGATATTCCCTCACATGGATCTGTGTCTGGGTGTAGGTGCTTCAATCACACTCCTCACCACTGTGTTGTGTGTGCAGATAATTCAGGGTGCCAATGACAGAGCCTTGGCCAGCGGAGTTATTGAATTTATACCCACTGCACCAACCGAACCCTTTTCTATGGACACAACTTGTGTTATGTCACTTAAAACAATCTGTCTTTGAGCATTTCTGACGTCATCAGCTCCTTAGCAGTGTTTATACCTGTGCACAAATTTCCTTCCTATTATCTTGCAAGTCTTACTTAATCTCTTGGAATTAATAATTGTAGCATTTTATCTTTGCTGTGCTTCATTGTCAAAAAAGTCTTGTTAGTGTAAAACAGCTGATGCTTTATAAGGGCTAAAGAAATCATATTTCTCACGTTGATTTGTTTTAATGCAACATCCCCTCTGCCAGGGCAGTGCTGTAGGGTTGGGATGATGGTTCATCTCAGTTGGTCCAGCATGGACTTTTCCCACACTGCTGGAGGAATCCCATCCTCTCCACATGTCACTACCTGGGCTATCCAGTTGACATTTGCCTTCAGGGCACTCAATAGGACATATTTTAGTATTTAGTGTTTTATTATCTCCCAACAGTGTGTCCCCTCTGAGGTGTTTAGTGACTTGCAGCTCACTCGACAAGTCCCAAGGTGAGGTCCCTGCGTTGCTTCTTTTTAAAGAATATATTAAATGATTTCTAATCTGAAGAGATCAGATCCTGGACCTGCAGCCACGTCAGCGTCCACTGTTGGTCCTGAAGGTGATGAGTGAAATACTGACCCCATTTCAACCAGTGGTAGAATCTCCCCTGGCTCTTCTAGGGTCTGCACCACTCTGCTTACAACCAGGAAACAACATGGAAACTGGGAGCTTTCTTTACATCACCATCATCATCATCATCATCATCATCATCATCATCATCGGGTTGGAAGGGACATTAAAGATCATCTCAGTCCAACCCTCTGCCATGGGCAGGGACACCTTCCACTACCCCAGGTTGCTCCAAGCCCTGTCCAACCTGGCCTTGGACACTTCCAGGGATCCAGGGGCAGCCACAGCTTCTCTGGG
>JAWMRC010000110.1:113079203-113095165 GCA_035584755.1 Thripadectes ignobilis | reverse complement strand
AATAGAATAGAATAGAATAGAATAGAATAGAATAGAATAGAATAGAATAGAATAGAATAGAATAGAATAGAATTATTATATATATTAGACCTTTAGACAGGATGACCACCACTGCAGAACTGCAAATGTAAAAGATACCTGTGAATATTCAGATGAAAGGAAAGATGAAGGTTCAATAATACTGAAGGCATTCTGTTCATAAAATGTGTGTTTAAGACACATTGCACCTAAAATATCGGTGTTTAGAATGACCAGAAGGAAAATTGTGGGGAATTATTCCAGGAAATGCAAAGAGAACATCAACTGCACTAAGAAGCAGAAGGCAAAACTTTTCTTTAGAGAAATCAGTGAAAATACCCAAAAATAGAAGAAGTGGAGATGACTTTGTGATCACTACACAAGATTATTTAGGTCCATGTGGACTGAACCATCCAAGTCTCGACAACTGGAAGAATCAGTGACAAATTAAAATATTTATCTGTAGATTATAAGACATCTTGGTGGCAGGGTTGGGTTGGGTTGGGTTGTTGAGCTTGACTGCTCAACCACAGCCTGGGCTTATCCAAATCTCCAACAGTGAATGGTCCCAGGCCCGAAAACTGAAATATTTAGAGGCTTTTACTCTGGCCCAAACCAGGGAATATGTCATGAATGTAGCAGAATGGAGAGAGAAGAATGAAATCCTGCTCTAACACTCCCAATCCAGTGCTATAGTTGTGGTACCCAGCAAACTTCATCTTGCAAATAATATGATGGAAGCTGGGAGAGAAGAACCTCAGTGATTCTCAAGGCCCGTAGGCACCTATTGTGGGCAGCTCTGAGTTCAGTGGACTGTCAGCTTCTTCTCGACATCTCTGTGGGAGCTCAGCAACTCATCTCACTTGCAGAAGCATTTAGGCATGGACTTCAGGTGGTTGAACATGAAACGAATCCAGCTCCAGATACCTGCAGCCATTTAGAGAGTTACTTGGAAAGTGGCCACCTAAAGTGCCTGTTTCTTTTCATTTCACAGAACAATTTGGGTTGGAAAAGACCTCCAGGATCATCAAGTCCAACCTGTGCCCCGTCCCCACCTTGTCACCCAGCCCAGAGCTCTGAGTGCCACATGGAGTTGTTCCTTGGACACCTCCAGGGGTGGGGACTCCACCACCTCCCTGGGCAGCCCCTTCCAATGCTTGACTACCCCTTCCATGAAGAAATTCTTCCTGATGTCCAACCTGAACCTCTTCTGGTGGAGAGTGATGCCTTTTGTCCTGTCATTTTTATCCTGGGAGAAGAGGCTGACCCTCACCTCGTTCCACCCTCCTGTCAGGGAGTTGTAGAGGGTTAGAAGGTCCCCCCCGATCTTTTTCTTCAGACTAAACAACTCCTTCAACCCCTCCTCATATGACTTAATCTGTAGACCCTGCTGAAACAATCTATGGCATGGCATATGTCTTGTCTACCCTGCAGTTTTTAAAATGTGAAACCATTTTTTTCTCTCGTTAGGAGAAGCACAGCCTTTGGAGACACTTAGGAAAGAAGAATCCTACAGTGGGATGGTCAGCTTGCTCATCTTGCACTTAGACAAGCCCATAAACAAGACATAAAACTTAAGATTAAATATCTCTTTGGTTTAACCTAAGTCATGTATGGGTTTCTTCCCTTGCTCCTGTGTCCCTTTTCATAAATCCTGAGCTTCTGCAGGACCCTCAGTTTCACTTGTCTAGCACATGTGGAGTGGCACCCTCCTTTCCTTGAGGTTTCATCTCATGTGACTCAGTCAGGCTGACACTCTTTGAGGCTGTAGATAAGTAAAGTTGGACAAGCTAGAGCTGTAGGATGTTTGGGAAGGACATTTCCCTGGGATCCTCCAGGTGAGAACAGGAAGTTCTTTGCAGAGTGGTGGGTTTAGCAGAAAGCACTGTGATGTGGCACGTTGCCTCCACCAGGAAGGATGCATTAAAGCACATTATCCCTTCCCTCTCTCCCTCCTACTGCACATTCCTGTCCCTGTGCCAAGTTGGGTTAAAAATACTCCTCCATCTTTTCCCCCTCCTGGAGAGTGGGTCATTTGAACCCGAGTCATTTCAGTCACCTGGCTCCGAAAGTGACACCAGGAATGGTGGTATTCTCCCCTCTGAGGAGCTGGCACACAGCCCTGTAAGGGTGGGAAAAGTGTCAGGGAGCAGGATAATGCTCCACTTGGCTGCATTTCCAGGGATAAGTCAGGATAACATGTGAAACCTCTTCATTAAAAATGGAAGTAAAGGATAGTCTGTGTTACAAAGAGATGGAGAAGAAGTCAAGAGAATCTCAGGTGTGTCAGGAAATTCTCTTGGGAACAGAAGAACAAAGGAGTTGTCATGCCCTGATTTCATTAGAAGAGTCCACCCCAACTGGCACTTTCACCAAATCATCGATACAAAAGTGCCTCCTGATCCCACTCATACCCTAATTACTTGTGCATTTGTTAGTTATCTTACCATGATGTTGAGGATCCCACATCGTGAGCAGGACCCTGTTCTGTGAGGAACTCTGCACCCATGAGGTCCTACCTGATTCTGATTCTGCTGAATTCCCAGTGGTCAGGTTTGGGAAAGTTAAGCATTTTTTCGGGACATGCCTCCCAGCAGGGTGGGAAACTCCATTACTAGAAGTTTATTTAGGGTTTTATAAAGAGTCGAAAAATATTGAGTATCTGAACCCTTTGAAAACTATATTTGTGTGAAGGTCTTGAGTGGCTGAACAAGATTCTGCTACATCAGACTTTTGAGTAATTAATGGGGAAGTCATTAATGTGACAATTAAGGTGATGTGGATAAACTACTGGTGGCCCCATGATTTGCATCACCGGGAATGCTGATGTGGTAACACCTGTTTGAACAACTGACCAGCCCCAGGTATCAGCTAAATTACCTTCTTCCCATCAATAGTGTAGAGTTTCTTCACTGGGAACTGCAGGATCTCCGTGATCTCATCCAGGAGGGTCTTGAAGCTCCGGGCGTTTCTGCGGTTCAAGATGATCGAGCGCCGAAAGCCACTTTCCCCGTTCTTAACCAGAGTGATTTTCTTGGGTATTCTGGGGCCATGGTGAGTGAAAGGTGTGGAATAATCTTCCAGCTTGGCCTCCTGAGCCGTTCTTCTCATGGTACTGGAGGGACGGGCGTTTCGTGGAGGGGCTGGCCTGTGTCCCCCAGGAGTGATGCCAATTGGCTTCACGTACTTCTTGTCGGAGCACAGGTAGCACCCTCCATCCTCCAGCTGGTCCAGCTCACTGATGCAGTGTATTCCTCGTGGGGTGGTGATGGTCCTCACCCCGAATGGCAGAGGGACCCGATGGGAGAGGTCATCCATGAGAGCGTTGAAGCTCTTGAAGCTTCGCTGGTTGATGGCCATCTTGACTCCTGCAAACTGAGGGTCTCCACTCTTGAAGAAGGTTATTTTCTTGGCTGGAGGTACCTTGGTGAGAGCACTTGCCCGAACCACGGAGGGAAGGGGGGGCTCATAGTTGTAGGAGCTGGTGGTTGACAGGAGGTCAGCAGGCACCTGAGACATCCCTCTTGCTTAAAGGTAACTGCAAAGAGAAGAAAAGACAGAGTAGGGTTTGTTTGGGTCGTGCAGAATCACAGAATATGATGAGTTGGAAGGGACACACAAGGATCATCGAGTCTGACTCCTGGTCCTGCACAGGACCATCCCCAAGCATCACACCATGTGGCTGAGAGGATCATCCAAACCCTCCTGGAGCTCTGGCAGCCTCGGGGCTGTGCCCACTGCCCTGGGGAGCCTGGTCAGTGCCCACCACCTTCTTGGGGAAGAACCTTTTCCTGATGTCCAGCCTAACCCTGCCCTGACACAACTCCAGCCACTCCCTCGGGTCCTGTCCCTGGTCCCCACAGAGTAGAGGTCAGTGCCTGCCCCTCCTCTTCCTCTCACAAGAAAGTTGTGACTGCAATGAGGTCTCCTCTCAGTCTCCTCTTCTCCAGCTGAACACACCAAGCACCCTCAGCCTCTCCTCACACACTTCTCCTCCAGGCCCTTCACCAGAATCAGTGCCTGACCAACATGGGAGCAAAGTTTGTGCTCCTCACAACACTTTTACCACCCGTTCTTGGTCCAGAGCACATTGTACCAATATGGGAGCAAAGTCTGTGCTCCTCACAACACTTTTACCACCCATTCTTGGTCCAGAACACATTGTACCAACATGGGAGCAAAGTCTGTGCTCCTCCCAACACTTTTACCATCCCTTCTTGGTCCAGAACATATTGTACCAGCATGGGAGCAAAGTTTGTGCTCCTCACAACACTTTTACCATCCCTTCTTGGTCCAGAGCAGATTGTACCAATGTGGTGGTCACGGCTCAGGTGGACATGAGGAAGCAGAGCAGGAAGGGCAACCACAACCTTTCTCCTCACAGTCCAACCCTCCTCGTGCTGCAGATGCCAGTGAGAACCCAGTCAGTGTTAGTCACCCCCGAGGCACAAAAGGCATGAGTCAGACCCCAAGCGAAACCCACAAGAAGTGTATTGTTGTCTTTTTGAGTTTTGTGCCTTCCTTGCTTATCCTTTTGAGGTTTTCTCCGAAATTATCAGAGCCAGTGATTATTTCAGCTTTATTTTTACAAGCAGAGCGCTGAGATTCTCATGCAACCCTTTCACCCCGTGAACTGAGGCACAACAAAAAAAAACCAAACCAAAAGTGAATTTGTTCATGGGGTGATTACACTTTGTAGCACACAACCAGTCCTGAGCAGGGGTGGAGGGGCAGAGTTGGTCTGGTTTTAGAACAGCTGCACATGGTCATGCCACGAGGTAAGTTCTGGGTGAAAAAGTTATGGCAGTTATGCAAAGAACTGTAACAAATATCAAAAAACCTCAAAGAGAACTAATAAAACTGGTTCTGCCAAACTGTGGAAATATTTGAAGTTGGTAAACATGGATGAGAGGAGAAGGATCTGCCCAATTTGTGTCGGAACTATTGCTATCCTTCATTTTTAAAGCTAAAGTGACTTTGGTGTTTCAGTGTGGTGGTTGAACCCCCACCTTTTGAACACAAGAGTTTTGAATGTCTTTGCCATGATGGAGACAAGTGGAGAAGAGACTGGACTCTTCCTTACTTGTCTTTATCAAAGGCATTGTCCTGGAAGTCAATCACTTAAAAATTCAGACCTCACATGGAAAGAAATTATTATGCAATAATAAGAAAAACACACTTTGATTTTGACATGGAAAAAAAAAATTAACAATATTTACAACTGCTCAAATACGAGCACAACAGATGCTTATTTTATGAATATGAACAGTGGCTCCACAGTTTACCCTGAGTTAATTCCTCAAACTTAAACGGAATCTCTAAAAACAACATTAAGGGATGTCTCTTCTGACCATCCCTCTGCTCAGAGATGGTCCCAAAACCTCTTGAATTGTGAGTAAGGAACACAGCAGGATTGTAGTTTGCAGAAGGCAATTCTGGCTAAAACTACACCCAATTTACTTCCCAGATTATGTTCTCAGTTTTCTATGGCAACTTTTAAAAAACCTCTCAAAAGAAAGAGTTTTTTAGTGTTCACAAATGACTTAGAAAGCAATAAACATGTTTATAACTGTTTGGCTCCTTCAGTTTGCCCCTGGTTACCCCTCTTGCAGCAGCTGAGTAAAGTTCTAGTTTTGAGAGTTGCACTAATCACAAATTATTCTTTGAAGGATCGATTTGCCAATTTGCCACTGCCATTAGCGGGAATTTTGTACCAGATTGCAGAAGTAGAGCATTCAAAAAGCTGTAAATGTTGATTTTCTCCCCATTTTAGAACAAAACCTTCGTATTCTCACTATGCAACTCTCAAGCTGCACTACAGCAAGTTCCCTCCTGAAATAAATGGAATTTTAACCTGGCCTAGGTGGGAAAATACATTGAGATACTATTATTTTGAAAAATCCCTGCTTTTTGATATATCCAGGACCACCAAACAGTCTCCAGCATGATTTATTCTTTCCACGTGCATATTCCACCAAGCAATTATTCACTTATTTATTTCCCAGTTAAAGGCCAATCCATCACTCAAACTCATCACTTCCAGGGGAAAAAAATATCTCATTTCTCTAGTTTTCAACAGCTTTCAGAGACGGGGGTTTCACTTTTTCTGCACAAGTTCCATTTTAGAACTTTCAGACACGGGCAGCATAAATTCCAAACAAACCCATTCTCCAAACTGTAGTCACTGGACAAACTGAACCACAATATGTTGATAAAAATCTGCTTCCCAGGGGTTTATTCTACATTTTTCAGGCTGTTATATCATGTTATAAAAGGCCCCAAAAAATTAAATACAGGACAAGTCATAATATACTTTCCCAATGCTAGTTTTCATAATAATTTAATGGGATTGGGAAGGGATCAGCAATGTAAAGGAATATAATCCTCTAAGTTTTGGGTGATAGAGTTGGTTGCCCACCCAAGCCTAGACGGTCTGTCAAATCTGCTTTTATCATGTCAATAAAGAGCCTTCCACAAACACCTTGCAGGAAATATAAACAGTTCCCATACAGAGAAGTTTAGTACAATCCATTTGAAGTGTCAGAATTATTAAGGGATTCTACTGTTGATCAGCCAAGGCAACAAAAACGCTCATCTTGCCCAAATATATCTTTTTATAGACAAATAAGAGGAGTCTCAATGCATATTTTTGTACTTACATTGAAATACTTCATCCCTCTTGCTGAAGATGACTTTTTCTTACAGAATATCCAAGGGATTAAAAAGAAATCAACAAAATGGGAATA
Organism: Thripadectes ignobilis; assembly: GCA_035584755.1. Lineage (NCBI taxonomy): Eukaryota > Metazoa > Chordata > Aves > Passeriformes > Furnariidae > Thripadectes > Thripadectes ignobilis. The sequence continues at coordinate 113,088,401 of JAWMRC010000110.1, read as the reverse complement.
ATAATTAAAAAAATAAAAAGCAACACATCCAAGCAGGCACCTACAGGATCAAACTCCCCTGGACAACGCCGGGAAAAGCATGAGCAGGTTAATTACCTGCTGTCAATCAAACTGTCCTCAAAATGACTGACCACAGCTCAGAGGGTTAATCAGGTCTGTGTTGCTAAGGATAGAAAGAAAAGCTACCTAAGCTGCTGGAGAAGGCTCTCAAATCCACCAGGGCTTTAGGCACAATTTGTCCAATCCTTCCCTTGCTTGTGCCCATCTAACTCAGGTATAAATCTCTGAAATCACACCTGGACAAGTGGAAAGGCAGGCCAAGTAATCTTTTCCTCTTGAATATAAGCCTGCAGAGACCTGGAAAACTTTCCTGATCCAACCCACTCGACAGCCCTTTGGAATCATATCTATCTTTTGGGAAACTCCAGGGAAATCAGTGGAACTGCAGCAAAGATGAAGGATTTCTCTATGTTTGGTTGATAGTTTCTTACTCAGGGTATTGATGACTGAGAGTCAGATCCATTTTTTAATTTTTTTTTCCAGTGAAATATTATCCCAGTAAAGGAAAATTTGGTGAGTCCTAACCCAAATGTTTTCAAGCTCCTGGGAGATGTCAGTCACAGACGGATGCTCAACAGCTGGATCATTGAGATTTGGGCATGAAATAAGGACAGACAAGTGAATCATAAATGATGGGAGAAGACTTGCTCTTTCATGATTCACCTGTCAGAGCCTTCCTGCTGCCTCTCACACTTCCTCTTTGCAAAGAAAACACACACACAACAACAAAAGATTGTTTAGTTGAAGTTAAATGCAAAATCAGTGGCAAATCCCATTCCTGTGTGGACTGGAATTCTCAAAGGTTGGACCTGATGACCTCAGAGGTCTTTTCCAACCTGAATGATTCCATCATTCTCTGATTCTATTAGTTACACAGCCATTGTGCCTGTGCACCAATACCACTCAGAGCACTAAGCACCTTCTTTTTTAGAAACCAATTACTTGCAGAGAGATCAGGGTCATAGAGGGCTTTGATTGGGAGGGCAGGGATTTGGAGATCCTGAAAGAATGCCTTCAGCAAGTTTTACATCTCAGATCCTTAACAGGAATCTTCTAAATGTAAGAGCAATGTATGAGCCATTAGAGTTCCCTTCATACAGCATTGCTTTGCTGCCTGTGGCCAGCCCACCTTTCAGGGTCCAGAGGCCATTCCTGAGGCCATTCCTGTGGGATCCTTGGCCCAGAAGAGCAAGGTCATCACTTTGTAGGCTTGTATCTAGTATAAGGGGTCAGCAGCTCTACAGGAAACCTTGTGGGAATCCATCCATGGGAAAGATGGAACTCCTGACAGGGGCCATTCTACTTGATCTGGACTCTGCCAGGGAACCTGGTCCCTGTTTTTCAACTTCCATTAGAGTTCAAATCCACATCTGAAAAAGACTAAATAGAGCAGGCAGGCAAGTCTTGGACTTCTACTCTCCATCAAACCTCTGCTATTAGACTTCCCACAGAAGAAGTTGTGTGATCATGTGTGTGAACCCTTAGTCAAGATCCCACAGAATGGTTTGGGTTGGAAGGGACCTTAAAGCTCATCTTGTTCCTCCCCCTGCCATGGGCAGGGACACCTTCCACTACCCCAGGTTGCTCCAAGCCCCGTCCAACCTGGCCTTGGACACTTCCAGGGATCCAGGGGCAGCCACAGCTTCTCTGCCCAACCTGTGCCAGGACATCACCACCCTCACAGCCAAGACTTCCAACCTAATATCCCATCCAACCCTGCCTTCTGGCACTGGGAAGCCATTCCCTGTGTCCTGTCCCTTCGTGTCCTTGTCCAGCTCTCTTGGAGCCCTCTTCATCTGCAGCATTAACCTCTGTTCACATCAGCATTCACCTCCTGTCCCTCACACTTGCCTTGTTATCTTGGAAGGGGTTTTTTTTTTTTTCAGCCTTCTCTGTGTTGGGGATGTAGAAGAATGAGAAGAATCCAGGCATCACTGTAGAAGGAGCCTGAGCTGAGGCAGGAGATCTCTCAGGGAATGTGCCTCAATGGATGGAGCACCAGGCCAATAACCACTGTTTGAGAGGTAAGAAGCTTCCAGATTTGACTTAAATATTTTATATTATCAAGAATCTACCCTGTCCAGCAGTGACAGGTCAATAACCCCACTCAGCACAAAACATCTGTGACTTCTCTGTCACCTGAATAATTGGAGTGTCAGTGTTTGTGTGGCTTTTGTTGATTACTCAGTGTTCAGACATTTACTGGAAGTTTCTCTTCCCACACAAGTGGCTTCTATTTTTGAAAAGCCATTTCTTTCAGACAGCAGAAAAATTTACAGATCACCAGTAACGTTTGGAAATGCAGCTCGTTGAAAGACCCAGGTGTGTCTTCCAGGGAAATCATAAACAAAATGATTTCATTTGAAATTTTTCCCAGAAAAGGTGTGAGTTTCTAGCAAGGAAGAAGAATCATCATTTTGCAAGATTTAACAAAGTTTCTCTAAAAAAGCTCATTTGAATTTGCTCTGCACCCTTTTCAATAAATAAAAGTATTTTTTTAATGTCAACATGATCTTAATTAACATGGAGTATTTATGGTCTGATCAAGCTGAAGTATTTTATGGGAAACTACAAAAATGGAGACTTGATTAATAAAAGGAGAAAAGGCTTAAACTTAACTTAAACAAAAAGGCTTGTCCATGTGCCTGTGAATATATAACAATTCCCTGCAAACAAAACAGGTAGGGCACATATTTGGGAATTTACTGGGTAGATGGATGGGTAAATGCTCCACCTCTGAAAACATTCAAGGCCAGGTTGGACAGGGCTTGGAGCAACCTGGTGTAGTGGGAGGTGTCCCTGCCCATGGCAGGGGGTGGGACTGGATGAGCTTTAATGTCCCTTCCAACCCAAACCATGCTGTGATTCTGGGATTGACCGTATGGATATGTCCTCTCTTTAGTGGTGTCCATGTCCTGTTCCTCATGGGTAAGGATAGTCAGGGTCCTGAGCAGAAACAAGCAAGTGTTGGTCTCTCTCAAGTGCTCTTTTGGAGTCCACTTTTCCCTGATCTCTCATTTTGGTGTCCATGCCAGTGATCTGGATGTTTCCTCACTCCAAGCAAAAATACGACAGGCTGAGTCCTAGGGCTGGAATAGCAGGGGAAGGGCAGCACTACTCAGAAACCATCATAAGTGACCTGGACAGTGACAAAGGGCACACTCACCAAGCTCTCCAGTGAGCACTTGGTGGGCTGGAGGGCAAGACTGGCATTTGGAAGGACCCCAAAAGTCTGGGGAACTTGGCTGATGTGACCCCCAGGAGAAGAAAACACCAACCTGGTGTTGGGGATACTAAACCTACATGCAGGAGCTTTGTAGAAGTGGGGGTGGGGGTGGCAGTGGACAAGAAGTTGAACAGGACTCACACTGAGCCCACGTGGCAAAGAACATCACCCACATCCTAAAATGAACTGGCAAGAGTGTCCTAGAGAGGCCAAGAGGAGCCATAACTCCCTTCTGCTTGGCTCTTCTGGGAGGACATCTGGACACTGTGGCCAGGTTTCACTTCATAGCCCAAAAAAGACACTGGAATGATGGAGTGAGTCCAGCAATGCCACCAAGATGGTAGGACAAAATAGAAGGCCAAGGTTGGATAGGGCTTGGAACATTCTGGTCCAGTGGAAGATGTCCCTGTTGTAGTAGGGGGTTGGAACCAGATGGTCTTTAAGGTCCCTTCTATGGTTCTAGAGGTGCATGATGTGAAGGGGGAGGATGAGAGCACTAGAACTGTTGAACCTGGAGAACATCTCCATCATTCTGTATAAGTACCTAGGACATGGTGTAGGTCTGGTGCAGAGAGAGACACGCTTCCAGAAATGCTTGCCAAAGCACTAAGACATGGCAGACACGAGTGGAAGATGAAAACTAACAGTTTGGTCTGGAAAAACATTATTCATGATGATGATGATGATGATGATGAGAGACTGGGAACTTAGAGATGGAGGAACAGCCAACCCTGGGGATGTTCAAAACTCAGCTGCAAAACCTGATCTACTGAGCCTGGCTCTGAGTGTGTGGTTGGACCAGAGAACCTCCAAAGTCCCTCCCAGCCTAGGTAATTCTGGGATTTAGCAAAGGTAAGGCAGCTTCTCCAAAGGTTCTCTGCGCTCTCCTTGGCTCAGGCTCATGTGGTATTTAAGATCCAGCTTAGTGCCAGTTTAATGTGATCCATCCTTTGCAGCCATCCGGGCTGTCCCATCATCAGAGATGTTTTCTGGGATCTGGTAGAGCCTCTAATTATTTTAACATTACCAGCTCTTCCCTTTTGTGGTCATTGGATTTCTTTCTAAGAAACTGAAATACTCACTGATCCATGTGAGGCAGATCTTAGTAAATAAAATCTTGTTCTTGTTCCAAGGTTTTTAATGATTTTTGGTGGGATTTCTGTTTTATTTTTTTTTTGGGGGGTGAGAATTTTTTATTAGTTTATCAAGGGGGTTTTTGGAAAGAATATGCTGCTTTTTCTTTAGGTGAGTCCATATTAGTTTGAAACAAGTCACTCCTCAAAGCATGACAATCCAAGTTGCATTTCCAGGTACAGCCTCCAATGCAAAGGATTACATTGCACTTAACCTGGGTAATAAAGAAGCCCAGCTTTCTGGAGGATAAGAATTAGTCTCAGGGATAAGATTCACCTACATCAAATCCCCCTGCTATTCCAGATATATTATCTAATTAGTTTTTCAGCCATCAACCACAGGTGGAAAAAAAAATCATTGAAATTACTAAAAAAAATAGGGTTTTTTAATGTTGCTTAATTTTAAAAGCATTTCTTCTGTTGACAATGTCTCTACAGTTGATACATCTGTCTCCATGGGTTTAAAGTGTGAACTTGAGTCTGTTCAACATGAGATAAAACATGGTGGAGAAACTATTTCTTTTCCAAGAGTGACACCTGTGGCAAATACCAAATAAGAAGTGCATTTATGAAGCTGAAGATCAAAGCTCCTGGTATCAGCAGAACTGCAGAGAACAGGGACTGAGCTATAAAAATCTGGTTATAGGATCAGGACCTCAAACCTGACAGACATTACTGGGATTGGGAACTCAGCTCCATACTTTGTTCAAACACCTGAGTGATGTTTTTTGCTTTCTGTTTAGGAGGACAGTTGTACACGAGTACAACAGAATAAAACAAGATGATGGACAGCACATGGAGCATCCATCAGGTTCTCTTTGGCTGCTCAGGGAAGTGGTGGAATCACCATCCCTTGAAATGTTCAGGATGTGGCACTTGGGGACATGGTTCAGTGGTGGCCTTGGCAGTGCTGGGGGAACACTTGGACTTGATGATCTCAGAGGGCTTTTCCAACTTGAACAGTCTTGGGGAGAAGAGACAGGGACATGGTGATGCCCATGTTTTATCCCTTCCCTCACACATCCTGTTGCCTCACATCAGTGAGTTCTCAGAGTTGACTCCTACTGTGACAGTTCCCCTGGGATGCTGGTGAGTCCACTGTGACACCAAAGCATTCACCCACTGCAGGGAGCAGAGAAGCCCAAATGCAGAGGGTTGGTTTCCATTCCCTAGAGAAAGGTAGGATTTGTCTTCCTGAAAATGAAACTGAGGGCTTGAGAAACCAGAGGCGGAGAGGCCACTTCTGCCACACACTATTCAACACCCAGCTGTGGTCTACTGAAGTGACAACCCTGAACCACAGAGTGATTTGAGTTGGGAAAGACTTCAAAGATCATTGAATCCAACCTGTGCCCAATCCCCCCCTTGTTCCCCAGCCCAGAGCACTGAGTGCCACATCCAGTCATTCCTTGGACACCTCCAGGGATGGGGACTCCAAACCTCCCTGGGCAGCCCCTTCCAATGCTCACCAACCCTTTCCATGAAGAAATCCAACAGCCACATCTGGGTGTTCCAAACTGCGCCTGGTTCAGCAGCAGAAAGAAGTCAAAAGTACCTCTAGAATTAGGGGACAAAGTTGTTTCCAAGGGTATTTCCAGTGCCTTAGCCAGGCATTTACCAATGACATTGTTTTAGAGATCCCTGGTTTTAGGTGATCAGCACTGCCCTTTACTCCCAGTTCTGGCAATATCAGGGAAAATAACTTTGAGTTTCCTTTTGAGGTGAAGCTGAAAGTTTTACAGCCGGCCCGATCTGTGTGTTTGTGCCAGGAAACTCATAAACAGATTTGCTGTTTCTCCTGTCTCTGGTGAGCAGTGATAGAACCCAAAGGAATGGCCTGAAGCGTGGCAGGAAAGGTTTAGACTGGATATTAGAAAAAGGTTCTTCACCCCCAGGATCCTCAGGGAAGTGGTCACAGCACCGAGGCTGCCAGAGCTCAAGGAGGATTTGGACAACACTCTCAGAAACCTGGTGGGATTCTGGAGTTGTCCTTTGCAGGACCAACTTGAAGATACATGTGGGTTGCTTTTAACTCAGAGTGTCCTGTGATTCTGTGATTATCACCTCAGACAGAGCAGGCAACGTGGCAAGACTGGTTTGCCAAACTCCAGCCTAGAATTGACACGATTGATTATACAAAAGGAACACCATGCCAAGAACAGATGTGTATCACAAGGATTAGGCATGGGTTGAGCAGATGTTAACAGTCCTTTTGTCTCCCCACAGAGACTGTCTGGTATTTATGTCCCTTGATTATGTGATCACAGCCACACCAGGTGACTCCTCCACCACCCACATCTCATCCCAGGGCTGTTTCCATCTCCAAGGAGGAGGCTCAGGCACACAAGAGGTTTCAAGACAACCAGTTAAGATTTCCTAGGCTGGTTAATTCACATGCACTCACTCTCCTCAACAACTCAAACTTTTCTTCCCATCTTCCTGTCTGCAAAGGGGAATGAAGAAAGAGGCTGAACAGAGCTCAGCATCCATGAAGACAAACTAGCTAAAGAACTAGGAATATCCACAAAAAACAGGATCTAAGGCAAGACATGCCCAAAAATTGACACTCAAAAGCCAATTGCTGAGAGATGGGCCAACCAAGTCACCACGAGCTTTGAAGAGGTTTCAGTCTACAGCTGGATCTGGACTTGGCAGCTCAGGAGAAGAACTTCACCAGAAGTTCCAGTGCCTGCAGGTGTTGGAATCTTTGAATTTCCAGTTTCCATGCAAACCTTTCTTTGTCAGGGCACTGCCCTGCTCAGCAAACACACAGGCACTTCAGTGCATCAGCCACCCGAGCTCAGTGTGGGGCTATCCATGTGTCCAATACCCACTTGCATCTCAATGTTTCCATCCATCCTAAGGCACAATTCATTTTCCTCCACACCATCATCGTTTCCCTGGTTTACATTTCTAATAAAACATTTATTTGAGATTATTAAATCCTTGATATGCAACATTTGCTTTTTTCCTCCAGTACAGGTTTCATTTCTCTGACCATTATCAACATTTCCAGGCTCCTGGATACTATTTCTCTTTCCTTTCTGATGCCCTCAGCTCCTTCCAAATGATTAATAATTTTGATTTTCATGAACATGCCTTTTACACTCTTTGAAAAAATAAAAGCCTTAAAATACACTAAACCAAATCAGATCTCCCCATATTTCAACAGGTATTTTCTCTGTCACTTTTTCAGTGTTTATCACTGAGTCTGTGGCCAGCATTTGCTCATCCAACAACATCTCTTTCTCAAATCCTTTTAAATAACTTTCCGAGCCAAATCAAGCACGGTGTCAAATCTGCCAAACAGTAGAAGCTGTCAGGTTTCTCTGGCATGGTGTGTTTATTTAGCCTTTGGTCTGCAATGCCTGTGCCACACAGCTGTGCAATTACTGGGCCTTAACATTTGCTCCATTGTATTAGAAGGCACAAAGCCTCACCTGGAGTGACCCTCTCCTTCTGGCTTTGAGCAGTAGGGGAAAAAAGCCTTTTCAGGTGTATTATCCCAATCTTTTCTCCCTTATTCATCCCAGTTAGCATCAGATGCCTTTGGGAGGTGAGACACTTGGTTTCTCAGTTCATTCTCTAATATTTGACTTGCCAACATGATCAGCAAAGCTGATCTCTGTTCCTTCCATTTTTATTTTTTTTTCAAGAATTCCTTCATTTGTTCTTTACCCCTTACGTTTTTTTGTATAGTGACTTCCTTCCTCACTTTAAATCCTGTCCAAACCACTCTCTTACAGTTTTCTTCCTTAGGATACTTCTTTTTTAATATGTTCAATAACTCAGCCAGTTTTTCATTATTGTCCTCCCTTTAAATTTATTAATGACCCCGCTTTTTCCACTGCTTTTGCTCTACCCCCCAAGATTTACATCCTTCCAACTTTTACTTATTCTTGATTTTAGTTCATGTCAGCTGAACTCTGACCTCTCATCAAGGGCAGCTAACCCTGGTACCCCGGCCAAAGTCTAAATGTGGTGTTTTCTGTTTTATTGCTTGCCTCCACTTCTCACACAATGAACTGTTCTTTCTCTTCCCCCTCTATTGAATCCCAGGGCTGGACTCTTGGATCGGATGAGCCAGCAGGACTCACAGGAGCTCATGGGATCTCTTGGGATCAGCACTTGCCCAACACCTGCTCCGTTTGGGCACTGAGCAGGAGCAGAAGGGACAATGCCCCCCCTCCACCTCGAGCTGTGGGACAATGGTGGGGATTTCCTACACATATGGCTCCTTCCCAGATGTTTTGAGGCTGTTCTGGAAGAACAAAGTGTTCTGGTTGGGTAGTACCATCAGGTGGTCCCACAGCAGCTCAACCTCAAACAGGGTCAGGGAGATCATGTGCAGCCAAGCAGGAGGGACAGGGATCAGCCAGTGCCTGGATGGCAATACTGGGACAAATAAAGCCTAGCTGGGCAGGATACTCCAGGCTGGATGTGGATGTCTGTGAAGTGTCTGCTCGAGACAGTGTCTCCAGCCCTCCTTCAGACCCACCAGGAAGATACGATGTATTTTAGGCTGTGTGTTCATCTCATGGAAACAGAGAATGGTTTGGGGTAGAAGGAACCTTAGAGGTCACCCAATTCCACCCCTGCCATGGGCAGGGACACCTTCCACTAGCCCAGGTTGCTCCAAGCCCCTTCCAACCTGGCCTGGGACACTTCCAGGGATCCAGGGGCAGCCACAGCTTCTCTGGGAATTTCAACCCACTCCCTTCCCCCCCTCCCACGCAAGAGTTTCTTCTCCGTATCCCATCGATCCCTGCCCTCTGGCAC
>JAWMRC010000110.1:113066925-113079125 GCA_035584755.1 Thripadectes ignobilis | reverse complement strand
GGCTCTCAGCTCTCCCTGGATCCTTCCCTTCTCCAGGTGACCCCCCAGCTCTCCCAGCCTGGCTCCAGAGCAGAGGGTCTCCAGCTTTGCAGCATCTCCGTGGCCTCCTCTGAACTTGCTCCAGCAGCTCCACGTTCTGAATCCTTAACTGGATGCCTCAAATTAATTCAATCTTAAAACTATCATTTCTTTCCACTATCTGGAAAAGAAGCTCAAGGTGATGAACACAGACAGTGACAATTGAGTTGTTTCATCAGTTGTGTCTCATTCCTTGTACCCTGACTCTAAATTACCAGAAATGAATACTTGAATTGCTAACAAGGAAGGTGATTGTGGGGGAACACTCCTTGCTGACCCTTCAAAGTACATGTTTTTAAGTTATTTTTTTAAAAAATTGGATCAAAAAGAGTTGCTTAGAATTAATACCTGAAATACTGAAAAGAAAAAAGCCAAAAACAAGCACTGCATTTCCTCCAGGGTTGCCCCTTCAAATAACATTCCTTTGGTATTTTTGAGAGATGAGAAATTAAAAGATCATTTAAAATTAAATGAAAAATTGTGCTTCATGTTAATTACTCTTGTAAAGCAGCTAAATTAATGTTTTAAAAAAATAACCACAGAAATTTCATATTGAAACCTTCAAAACTTCATGAACAGAATGGTTTGAGTCCTTTAAAAGATTCTACATTTGAGGTTGATATCTATAAAAAACAAACCAGCTTAAAAAGCCACATCCTGCCTCTCCTCTGGGTGAGCTGCAGCTGAGATCCAGCTCTCCTCCATAGCATTGGACACCACAGTTTGTAGACTCTGTTTGCTTTGCTGCCTCCACCCCACACCTGGTCTGAATGTCCTGGTCCTTCTTCCTCATGCTCTTTGTCTCTCCTGTTGACATCGTGCTCCCTGTGGTGTCAGCAGGTGACATCATTCTCCACGTTCATGGTGGCAGCTGTCACCCTCCTCTGCTGGGTCTCTCCTGTCCTTCCTGAGCTCCTTCCCGGTGGCTCTGCCAATGCTTTTCAGAGAATCACTAAATCATTAGGGTTGGGAGGGACCTTTGGACACCAACCAGTCCAACCCCTGTCCCAAGGCAGGGTCACCTGGAGCAGGTGACACAGGAATACATCCTGGTGGGTTTGGATTGTCCCCAGAGAGGGACACTCCATGAAAACCCTTGAGCAGCCCTTTCTCATGGCTAAGAGAACACCTCCTTATCTCCCACCACAAACCCCTCCCTCCTTGCTGGGAATAACCCACACTCCCATGACACTCAAACTCCCAATCTCTGTGTTGTGTTCAACACCCCCATCTCCTTCACACCAAACACCCACATCTGGGTTGCTGCCAAATCTTGCAGATTCTTGAGTGTAATTGCTCCAAACTCTCCTGCTAAAACACCTGTTTCTGAGTTCACTTATCTCAGCCTTTATAAACTCCACCAGCTTGCACAATATTAGCCAAGGTCTGTTCAAAAGCCTGCCTGTAAAATTCTTCACTTCTGCAGTCACAGAATCACAGGATCATTTAGATTGGAAAAGACCTCCAAGATCATCAAGTCCAACCTTTGACTGACCATCACCTTGTCAACAAGACCAGAGCACTGAGTGCCACATCCAGTTGTTTCTTGAACACCTCCAGGAACGATGACTCCACCACCTCCCCGAGCAGCCCCTGCCAATGCTGAGCCACCTGCTCTTTATCATGTTTTCACATTTGCCCTTACCAGCCTCAGCTGATCTGAAATTCTTCCCCTTCCTTGCTCCTGCCTCTCCTGAAGGCTGAGGGTTGCCCTATCCAGCTCACACCTGTCAATCCACAGAGCAGAAAGTGTTGGTACCATGGGAATAGGTGACAAATGGAAGTTTAGGGAGAGATTTAGGCCTTCTTGCTGCCCTGCGTCTCCCTCCCTTGGCCTCACACCCACCCTAAAAACACAGATCTTCTAAAACATGTAGGAGTTAACACCAAGCTTATATAACCCCACAGTGATCACTCAGCTCTTCACTACCACCATTTCCCAGCTTACATCTGATCCTGACCTGGATTCAGATGGGAAGGCTGTTCCATTTGTCCTGTCTCTCACTTAAAGGCAGATGTGATAAGAAGTAGTGAGATTATTTATAAAGAAGCTTTGCATGCCTTTGAGGAAGCTTAAAGTGATAGCGTGTTGAAATGGGCAAGTGAATTGCCAACAAAATGGGAATAAGTCTGGAAAAGTACTGCAGAATACACCTGGAATTATCTGTCCTGGCTTTTTTTTCCCCATGGATTGGCCAAGTGCCACATTTTTCTGCCTTTGCCTGAACTTTAATGGCAAGGGCATCTGCCAAATGTGCTTGTGGGCTTGCTGAGGTGTTCGTGGAGGGCAAGTCAGAACTCCCTCCCTGCGAGGCCTCGTGGCCACATCTCAGTGACAGGAGATTGGCTTGTGCAGTCAAGAAATGAGGATGACACCAGGTGACTAAGCCTGGTCAGCTAATGCAGAAAGAATGCAAAATGCAAAAGAAACCTGTGAGTGGTTTGTGTGGGACAATTCCAAATAAAATTTGATGCAAGCGTGAACGTTCCCACAAGTAGGACCAAAAAATCCCACCAAATTGCTGTGATTTATGGGAGCAACTGTAGTAGGTGACAGTTACAGCCTGTGTTTAGGCTCTCATTATTCTTAGGGGCACTTTTAGTACCAGAAGTTAAAGTAAATATGTTTCTTTCCAGTAAGACTAGATCAAATATTCTACATTTATAATCACAGAAACATTTCAGTTGGAAAAGCCCTCTGAGATCATCCAGTCCAACCATTCCCCCAGTGCTGCCAAGGCCACCACTGACCCATGTCCCAGAGTGCCACATCCACATGGCTTTTAAATCCTCCAGGGATGGGGACTCCACCACTGCCCTGGGCAGCTGTGCCAGGGCTGGACAACCCTTTGGGAGAAGAAATTGTTCCCAATATCCAACCTAAACCCCCACTGGCACAGTAAGAGGTGTTTTCCCTCAGCTTATTGCTTGTTACCCAGGAAAAGAGACTAACATTCACCCAGCTCCCCCCTCTTGTCAGGGAGTTGCAGAGAGTGAGAAGGTCCCCCCTGAGCCTCCTCCTCTCCAAGCTGAGCCCCCCAAGCTGCTCCCCATCAGATTTGTGTTCCAGACCCTTCACCAACTTAGAAATCTGCAGGTTATTTTGATAACCTTCCAGAGCCCCATTACTTTTTGGGTGCTGCAACAGGAGCCAGCCTCTCTCAGCTGGGTGACATCCAGGTCTTCCTTCAGGTGTCATCACCAGATCAAAGAAACGTGGAATGGTTTGGGTTGGAAGGGACCTTAAATGATCATCTCGTTACAACCCCATCATGGGCAGGGACACCTTTCACTAGACCAGGTTGCTCCAAGCCCTGTCCAACCTTGAATACTACCAGGGATGGGGCAGCCACAGCTTCTCTGGGCAACCTGTGCCAATTCTTGACCACCACAGTCGATGTTTTTGTAACAGCCTGTATAAATCTACTCTCTTTCAGCTTAAAGCCATTTCCCCTTGTCCTGTCCCTCCAGGCCCTCATCCAAGGTCCCTGTCCAGCTCTCTTGGAGCCCTTCTAGACACTGGAAGAGGCTCTAAGGTCTCCCCAAAACCTTCCTTTCTCCAGGTTATCCAACTTATCTATTCTCCAGATATCCAAGCCTGGCTCCTTCTAAGCACATTTTGGATGCTGAGTCCCAGCTGCAGCCCAGCACACAGCACAGAAGGTGGGGGGAAAATCAGGGAGCTTGGAGACCCGCAGGGCTTGGGCTCTCTCCATCCCAGAGTTGTGGAGACACAAACCTAAGTGATAGTCACAGAATCTGGAATGGTTTGGGTTGGAAGGGACCTTAAAGACCATCCCATTTCACCCCCTGACATGGGCAGGGACACCTTTCACTATCCCAGGTTGCTCCAAACCTCATCCAACCTGGTTTTGAACTGTTCTAGGGATGGGGCAGCCACAACTTTTCTGTTTTTTTTTCAGATGGAAGAGACAGACAAAGCCTAAAATGAAAACTGAGGTTCTGACAGATCAAGTGACTTGCCTGGTACCACCTATTTGGCCTTTTGGACAGCACTGGGAGCACAACCTTTGTCTCCTTGGTCCTGACACCATGATATACACTTTATTAAAATAAAGGGACAAGAAGTGTGACACAAGTGCATTGTTTCTGGGCGAGCTGCTCCGAAACAGGCATGGGAGGATTTGCCCTCCCATCTCCAGAGCCCACCTCCCCTGCTAAGCCCTTAAGAACTCTCTGGATTCTTCTCACGCAATCCGGGGCACCAACGTCAGCAGAAACACCTCAAAAAGGAAGGCAACAAACTCAACTCCCGTGCCCTGCAGGAGGAGGGACACTGAGGGCAGCACTGGACAACCACAGCCCTGCAGGATGCCGACAGTTTGGAGAGGTTTTGGAGACAAGCAGCAGAATGATTGAGCGGTTGGTGGGACGAAGGAGGCAGAAAACAAAATACTGAAAGCACTAAATATACATTGCCTGGCCAAGTAATGCCCCAGGGAAAATGAAAGAGCTGGCAGGAAGGAGGGAGCCAAGCGCCAAGGAAGAAGTAGGATCTCCACTGTTAAGAGGTCTCAGCCCTTGGAAGTGAACAATGAGCACTGACTTTGTGAGCCAGGAGACAAGTCAGGCTGAGGGGAAGCTGAGGAGGGTGGGCACTACACAAAGAGATGAAATCAAGTCCTTTCTGAAACATTTCTGGCACAAACTCCAGCTGGGTCTTGAGTTTTGTCCTGTGCTTTTCATTCTCTACGTGGTCAAAAATGTTAAGGTGCTAATTCTTCTTTCCGGGTGTGCAGAGGAACAGCTTAACATTGAGCAAGGGGGTAAAAATAGATGTGATGGGATAAAACTGAGGAAAGGACAAGTGGGGTCATTTAGATTGGAATAATCTTCAAGTGAAGCAGCAAAGCCCCCTCCCAGAGGTTACTTAAAACTCGACTGGGTGGGGAAAAAAAGGTTGTTTTCCTTTTTCTGGTTTTTGTTTGTTTGTTTGTTGGTTTGGTTTTGGTGATATTTTTGTGGGTTTTTTGTTGGTTTTTTTTTTTTAAGGAAGAGTAGGCTTTGGGGTAAAAGGATTGCACTGTGAAGGGAAGAGATTAAGAGATCAATTGCTTATCTTTCCAAATGATTTTTAATATATTAAAACCACCTAAAGTCTTATAAATGCCATTTTATACTTAAATGTGTAGTTTGTCTCCCTTCTACATTAATGGGCACAAATTAACAGTGACAATTTACAGCAACAAAACTCATCTATTGGCCAATTATTCATATTTCTCCAAAGCACAAGAAGAAGACAGCCATGACTGCAAGGAACTGAATTTAAAGGGATGAGAAAGAGACTTACTGAAGCTCCCAAGGAGAGCTAAGGGAGATCCAGTGAAGCAGGAGGGGGAAAAAAAGCCCACAAGCAAAAAAACCAGCAAGAGATGGAAACATTATCTTGTGCCCTCAGTTGCTGTAAGGAGCAATTTGGGGCAGCAGAAGATAAATACCAATCAATCACAGTCACAACCAGTAATTCTTAGTGATTACAGACAGGCCAAGAACTTGCTGTAGTTTCAGATATTCAAAAGCACATCCAAATGTTGATCCAAATCCCTGAAGAAGAGTCACAGGGATGCAGAAATTCCCAGCTCAGGGCTCTGGACACTGGACAATATTCTTCCATAACAGACAGATGGATCCAGGGGGGTTTTTAGCACAGCAACCCTGTATTGCCAGGCTCTCTCTCCAAAGGCTCAGTGGGATGCTGACCTGTGGCCTCCTGGGGAATTTATCAGTACTTGCCTTCCCTTCTGTATTAATTCAGCCCCTACAGATATTTGGTCCTGACATGAGTCTCTTAACACGATGGGTAAAGACCATAAATAAAGAGAAGGAGCTACAGGGTGAAATTCAATGCCGTGTTCTATTCAAGGGTCACATTTGGTGATCTAAATGACCCTTAAGTCATCAACTACATGAACTTCTCTTCAGCCAAAGAAATAAATTCATGTTTTGATAGTAATTCACCGAAGAACTGACAAGGGTTAATGACCTGAGGCTTGTGTTAGCAAAAAAAAAAAACAAGGTCCCTGTTTTAGCTTGTGCTTAGAGAGACTGAGGGGCTGCCAACAAAAGAAAAAGAAAGGGGAAAAAAACAGGCTTTGTGATTATCCAGATCTTACAGAGGAAATCAGAGTAGAAACTCTGGTTCAGGCTCCAACTGGGCTTGTGGTGACAGTCACATCTCTCCTGTCAGGGGCCAGTGCTGGAGCAAACCTGTGACCTGCCTGGCTCCCTGCCTGCTTAAAATGGACAGGAGTCCCCTCTCCCTGCACAGGAACACGGATCTGCTTATGAGATTGATCCACTCCATCTCCTGCTGTCCCTAAATAGCAGCAGGGACTTTAAGTGGCCGCAGCAAGTTCCATCAGGAAAACTGGAAGCCAGCTCTGGTCAGAAAGGAGACCTGTTTGCTTGGGAAATGCCTCAGTAGGGGTGGACCCAGAGCCCACTGAGAAGCCTCCCAGGAAAACACAAACACAGCCCTTGGAAGCCTTCCAGGAATAACATCTGCATTGCTCAACAGAGCAAAGTAGAGCCACCAGCTAAGTCTTGTTCCCATCAGCAAACTTCCCCCATAACCCCTGGTTATCACAGGCACCTATTTCTCCCACATGACCATCAACAGCTCAGTTTCCTAGTTAAAAATGAAGAAAAAAGAAGGAAAGAGCTCCTGGAAAAATACAATCAATGATCAGACCTCCTGCCAGTCCTCCATGCTCCAGTATCTCCCTTGATACTCCTTTCCCCAGTATTGACTGGAAGGTTTACAGAGGGACAGAGAGAGAGGCAGATCCCACTCACCACAGCAAAGTAATCCAGGTACATCGCTTTGCCCAGGTCAATAATCCATCCCAGGTCAGGCCTTCCTCCAGCACTGACAGTGGAGATCAAAAGCCAAGCGGAGGAATCTCCCAGGTTGACGTTCCTCACCCTACAGGTGAAGGATGGAGCACCTCTGCTCTCTCCCTGCTATACAGGGAGATGGGCACCCACCTCCCCTCCTAAAACTTTACATGTCTCCCCTTCTTGCAGCTTTCCCCTCTGTCAGGTGCTCCCACGCTCCACCACTTCTCCAGGAAACAAAGCAAACAGGCTCCTCTGCCAAGGGGAGCTGCTTGGAATGGGATTAAGATGAGCAGAAAGGCGCTTAGAGCCGGGCACCATCTGCGGTGACGATGATTAACTAATGAGGTTTTAAAGCTTTTTTTTTTTCCCCTCTTGTTCCTCCTGCAGGTCTGACGACAGAGAATTTTGCATCACTCTTTGCATCGTGGTCTCTGCTGCTTGCCCAGCCTGACCCAGTGCCTCCTGCTCCTCTCCTGGACATGAATTCCAGCCAAGAGCTGGAACACAGGGAAAAAGCTGGCTCCTGGTGGCCAAGGGCTTTCTTGCCTCTTCTGGTCACAAGGCCCATATTTTAAGTCTCCAGCCTCTTCTATGCAGTAATTTAATCAGATTAAATCATTGCAAAACCTCTTCCAACCTGAAAAAAAGATCTCATGGATGACAAAAAGGAAAACTCAGAACCCAGAACAAAGTTTCACATATTCCATCAGGGGATCTTTAAGTGTACATGGAAATCATAAGGAATGGCAAAAATCACAACCCCAGAGAGGTGAGGGGGAATGTTACTCCTTCTTCATCAGTTGGAAAAGAGGCATCTTCAAATGCTGGTATTTTTTCCACCATCAGACCAGGTGCAGACCCCAAATGTCCTAATGGTGATAATAATTAATTAATACCCTCATCCCAAACCAGGCCTCTTGTTTTCTTACATAAAAATACTACAAAACTAAAGTCCTCTGTGGTGTCTGTCAATGATCACTCACCATCAAACTTTCCAGTTCAGGCTCCAAACCCATTTCCTCACCCAGGCTTCCTTTGGGTTGGACCAAGAACACTTAGAAATGAAAGTGCGTGGCAGTGACACCCAAACTTGTGCTGGGACACAGCTCGGGTGGAAATAGCTGATCAAATGTCCACACTGCAGACCC
Organism: Thripadectes ignobilis; assembly: GCA_035584755.1. Classification (NCBI taxonomy): domain Eukaryota; kingdom Metazoa; phylum Chordata; class Aves; order Passeriformes; family Furnariidae; genus Thripadectes; species Thripadectes ignobilis. Next base: position 113,071,038 of record JAWMRC010000110.1, on the reverse strand, counting down.
TGTGTCAGCTGCCTACGGTCCCTCAACATGTTCTGTGGGACACAAATCCTCATATCCTATAGCTGATATCAAACAGGGTGGCTGATTCACCCTCAAGAATGCCTTAGGCTCTCCAGGGAATAAGTGTGAGATGTTAGTTCAGGTACTGACCTCTAACTTGTAGACATCTGGAATTAAATGAGATGGTTGCCCACTCTCATCCTACCCACTCATACCTATTGCACATGAAGATAAGCACTTCCAAAATCTTTCTAAAGTGAAAACCAACACAATAACTATCATGGGATCCTAGAATGGTTTGGGTTGGAAGGGACCTTAAGGACCATCTTGTTCCAACCCTCAGTCATGGGCGGGGACACCTCCCACTCTCCCAGTTTGCTCCAAGCCACTCAACGACTGCTACTCTTCCCCTGGTATTGATCAGGAATCCCAATTACAAATATGATTTCTGCTGCGTTCAACCAACATAAATTTTGGTGATGCCCCTATTTTTCTCCTCAGTGTGAAATACTCTGTTGCCAAGGGCAGATTGCTCCTCACCCCACCTTGGACTCAGAATAACTTCAGCCCAGCAGCGTGGGATGGAGGACAAACCTCCAAGAGGGGTTCCATGCTCTGGGACAACCAAGCCTGAAGACACTTTGTGTGGGCCTGTGAAATAACTTGGGTTTGTGTTGGATTTGTACTGTCCCCTTTGGAAGCAGGGGAGGGAAAAATTAGGAAATAAAACTGCCAGTTTTGGGATTTCACCCAGGGGAAGACAGACATCTCTGGGATTTTTTTCTTTGGAATGAGCTGAACCATTTTCCAGGATCTGATGACCACATCTCATCTAGGAGGAACAACATCATATGCAAAACACCATGTCTGAGTTTACACAATGAATTCTATCACCCCACACGAGCTGTGGCCATAAATAAGAAGTCACAGAAATGATTCCTTTACTTCCAGGGGCTTCTGTTTCTTCTACGTGAAAGGAAACAGGGAGAGACCTCAAACAGCCCTGAAATACCCTGCAAGTGACTATTGCCCCACTGAGGACAGACCCGAGGCTGTTTGCAAGGTATTATTTAATGGCTGTAACTGGAGAAAAAACCTAATTATATATGATTTGCCCTGAATAATACCCCAAAAGACAAGGCCACAGGAACAGTGGGGTAAAATCTTTTTCTTCTGTGTGTTGCCCTCCCTCTTCCTTCCTCACCCCGTCCCCTCTGAGACTGAAACCCCCTTGGCAGCTGAAAACGGGGCTGATTTCAGCCATGGGTGAGAATCCCACACGTTTCAGGCTGAGACTTCAGGCAGGTGTCATGTTAAATCTCCCGAGGGATTGGTTGCTGTTTATCATCAGGAGAGGGGAATCTCTGCAGCTTTACCTTGTGCAATGGCCTCGGCACTTTAAGCTGCACATGATCAGCTTGACCTCACGCTGCTTGTTCTTGGCTGGGTTTTTTTTTTTTTTTAGCAAGAGAAGATTACACAGAGTTGCTCAGAGTGGGATTTCCAGCACTTTTCTTCCCTGAGATTGTCTTATTAATTAATTGTTTATTGTAATAATTGCGTTTTGGCGGCCTCCCTGGTCTATTATACCTGCAAACCTCCACGTAACTTCAAGGCATTAATGAAAATAGACTCACCCTCGGATGTGGCTGAGGATTTTTTTTTTTAATTAAGTGTTAAGGGAGAGTGCAGGGGGAAAAAGACATTTTGGAAAACGTGTTAGGCTTGGAAAAACTCCTGCTGGGAACATTGCTCACATTCAAGGCTGAACCCTAGTCAGATCTACAGGGGAGAGAAAACACCCAGGGTGGAAAACTATCAACCCAGATTCCAGCCTTGTTCATAAATTAAACCTGTAGCTCCCAAGTCCACACCACAGTGGCTGTTCTGACTCTGTTTCCTCTCCCAAATAAAGACTCCTATGAGGTCTTGAGCCCAAAAGCAGCGATGGGGAGTGAAAGGCAGAGGAAAGAGCACGTTGAGCACGACACAGCAGCAGCTCTGGCAACAAACCCAGGGGTCCCCTTTTCTAATCCCCCTCCTTTAATAAACACCTATTGCCCCTCATGGAGAAAGCTGGAAGGAAACAGGAGAAATTTGCTGGCTGAAAGAGAGGGAAAACCTTTCTTTGACTCCCCTAAACCCCTCCTTACATTTGGGTATTATTAGCACCTGTTTCTAATCCACTATTTAAAGGTTTTATGCTGAGATTGCCGGGGCTGTCAGGTCTCACTCAGCAAAACTGAGTGCAGCACAGCTGGGGTTACTGTGGGCAAATCCCTTACTCCCTGTTCACAAAGGGATATAAAGAAGCACCTCGTTTTCCAGGAGATGCTTGGCCTCTTTCTATGTCTTCCTCTCTCTAGAGTTATTTTACTTAGAGTGAAAGGATCTCAGCTGAGCCTCCCAAAGTATTCAAGAGCTATTCATCAAGAGGCAATTGTGCTGCCCAGGAGAGCAGAAGGAGCTTAGACCTCCCTGTCTCAGTTATCAGTCTCTGCTCTCTCCCAAAATAATTCCCAGAACTAACGATGCTCATCACCCACCCTGTGTTTCTGTGATATGTCAATGCTGTACAATTTTGGGCAGAATGTACTTAAGGACTGGTCTGCTCAGATGAGCCCAACAGTGGATGACCAAATTCTAGGAGGACCATGAAGCCTGGGTGTTATCAAGACTGTCCTGATCTAGGTGAAGACACCCCTGCTCATTGCAGGGGGTTGGACTAGATGACCTTTGAAGATCCTTTTCAATCCAAACCATTCCATGATTGTATTCTACAAGAGTACATAAAGAAAATCTAGAGACTCAGGAAATACAGCTGCTGGCAGACCTCTGTCCTGGCTCCAGCAGATTCCCCTTTCCCATTGAGACTGAATTTATTGCTTGGCCAAATTTCCCTCCTTCCTCACCAAACACACATCCCACATCAGCATTGCAGGGTCACTGGAGGAAGCTCTTCATTTGCCCTGGAGTTTTGTAAAAATAGAAACACCTGAAAAGCCACCAAGCCTGGAAACCCTGTCCTGTCCTGAAATTCAGCTGCAAAAATGTGTTAAACTATTTAGGTCATTGAGAAAAGGGTGGTTGGGCACAGACTCCCTCAGGAATGGTCGTGGCAGCAAGCCTGGCAAAGCTCAAGAAACATTTAGATGATGTTCTCAGGGACATTGGTTGGGGATTGTTGGGGTGTCCTGTGCAAGTTGTGAGTCCCTTCCAGCTCTGGGGGTTCTATGATTCTGTGACAATGAAGTTACTCAATTGGCCTCTGCTCGTCTTCATAAAATGGTTCTGGGTTCACACTGTTGGGGGTGGTGGAGAAATTTAGTGTTCACATTTTTAATCCAGGATGGGGAGAGAAAAAAATTAAATTGCCAAAAGGGCACAGGTAAAGTCAAGCACATTGGATGAAGTTTATCATGATGGTGTTTCTACCCCTGAGGTGGGAAGCACCTTCCCAAAGTCAGGCCACAGGGAGTGGTTGTGATGCCCAACAGCACCAGAAAGACTGGACCCATCAAGGTGGCGAGCAGGGAGGCCAAAAACACTGATCTCAAAACACCAACAGCCTTGGAGGTGTCTGGCTGACAGGACAGTGGGATGACCTTGCTTTGGCCCATTCCAGAGATCAGAGATGGCTCTGGGAGGCTCGAGCATCTCCCCAGACCTCACCTACCACCAGGGCCCCTCTTCCAAGACCAACCCCAGGCTCCCCATGTCACCCTGACCAGAGCAGAAGGTCTGAGCAGGACCCTCCATGCCCAACAGCTCTTCTGGGTGAACCAAGAGGAGAGCTGGGGCTTTTCCAGGCTTTGGTGTGCTTATCTCAGCGGGAGAGCAGCCTCTGACGTATCCTCAGACGTTCATCTCATGGTGCTGTGACGTGACACAACCAGCAGATGCACAGGGTGACATCCAGCCCCCCTGCCCTCACCACGCTCTCTGTGAGGTGGGCTCTGAGATTAGGATCTCACGTTGATGTTGGGAGGCAGCTGAAGGACCACAAGCCTTGCTGGGTTGAGGAGAAGCTCTCTGGCCTTACGACAGCTGCACACCTGAAGTGGTCAGGGTTTTCAGGACTGCTCTTTTCCACCCTCCAAGGTGCAACAGAGT